>JAPMOQ010031596.1:1591448-1613846 GCA_026543055.1 Argiope trifasciata
GTCTGTCAGTCATACTTTTGCATAGTCGTCTGTCAGTCATACTTTTGCATAGATGTAAGCACGGGTATTAGCTTCGATAAATAAACTATATACATAGATTCAGCATTTAAAATGAAATTCTTGACAAATTTTGAATCAAATTATTCCTTTGTCCATATTATCACACGCATATAAAACACAACGATTTAAATAAATGAAATTTGATATGTGATCTTGGTATTAAAACTATAGTTCTGTATTTTATTTCGGTTTCACTTAGTCTTTAAAAAGATGTAGGGGTGGTCTCTACAAAACTTTCTCGCTTGCCCTCTAATAAAAGTGTTATTTCAAAAAAGGTTTTCCGTAGAATAGGCATACAATAGTTGCAAAATATTAACTTTCCGCGTTAATTCAGTATTTTTACCAGATCTATCATGTCATTCTTAGCGAGTTTTTTGCGAGTAATCCTTAATAGTATCCGAAAACGGAATTTATATTTTTGACTCCCAGCCGATTGAAACAAAAATTTCCAACTCAAAACTACGCTTGCAGTTATAAACTTCTCAACCAAATGTGGCATATTTAAGCAATTGAGTATTTTATCGCATTTACTTGTTTTTGAAAGTACAAATCAACAGATGCTCAACCCCTCATTAAATTTGGCTCAAAATTTGATAAGTTTCAATAATAGTTATTAAACATATGAATATTCATCTTCCTCTCTTCGTTATGTAATTAACTTATATTTGAACAGCCGGAAGGACAGACTTCCACAGAACGGATTTTGCACAAAATGTGATAAATGCTTAAGGGTTTGGTGTAAAGACTGTATACCAAATTTCAGCCTTCTAGATCAAAGCGGTTTTAGGTTTTGTTTGTCACAGACAGATGGACAATTTAAATCACACATTTTTTTTAATTCAGTGGAAGTCTAAAACGTGGAGATTCATCAAAACCTCAAAATTGAATTTCTTGACGATACTGTACTTTCTCTATATTATGTAGTACTTTCCATATATGTAAAAAAGCGCCCTAAGTACATATTCGATCGTCTTAAATGCGAAAAAGTTTCAGAAAAATCAACACTTGTTTATTTTGAAAAAAACTTAATTAAAGACGAATGGCAACAAGTATTCCATGCTGTCATTCTCGTTTCAATACAGCTTTTCGGAAGGGAAACTATGTAATTTGTCGTATCAATTATCGAATTTAAATCTGAGACTCAGATACACCATCCAATAAGGACTCTTATAATCTATACTTACCTTCGAGATCGTTAATTTATGAATGACGTAACGGATTTATGACAGTTCTTCAATGTTTTGAGAGCGATTAATGAAACTCGCAATGAAATGGCTCTTAAGAAACAATAATTTCTTGTCATAGTACGAAAAAAGCTCCATCAAATAATATCCTTTTTAATAATTTTTCAAAGGCTATGGATCTCAGTGTAAAATCTCGACTTCGGAACAGGAGGATAACAGGTTCGACACCATCTAAAAGCCGTAAGAGCGGGTCTAGTGTACGTCAAATCTTTTGGGTCCAAACAACTTTTCACACTGGAGTGGTGTGGAAGAATATGGGGTGCCAGCGATAAATATTTCTAAATAAAAAAAAGCAAAATGCTGATAGTAAGATTAACATTATTTATAAGTAAATTCTTCCAAATAGAACTATATTATGATGCTAATGATATGAATAGAATCTTCTTCTTCTTGCATACAGCCGACCACCCAGCCACCACTGAACGTGGCAGTATCGACAGGATTAGCTGTGGTCGACTGCTGAATAAGTATTATCCAAACTTACACTGACCGAACAGTCAAATTAGAATTCCTTTCTGGGTAGTAAATAGCTGTCTTTCTCCCCATCAGCACACTCTCAAACAGGCGGAATGAAACTATCAATCTTTAACATCATATCCTTCAGGGTTTTGAGATTACCTGGTACCATCAATACTGTACTTAAATCATTATTGGCAATCTTCAGGTCCTTCCTTAACTCTGAGATTTCCATACATTCCAGATATGAATGGTACTATTTTATCATCGATTGCTTGAATATTCTTTGCTATTTAAATGTCATTGTGGATCGTTATTGGTAACAAAGCTTACTTAGAAAATTCAAAAAATAAATAAACTGCAAAATAGTATTGAAACTTTTACTTCAAATACTTTACTGGTCATAAGCATGTTTGCAGTAATTCAAGATTTAGACATGCTTGGTGTAAGCATACAAGAGAATTCTAACGGGAAAAAAAATCTTCATGAATTGTAAATGTTATAATAAGCGAATTTGTTTTAAATTTCCTTGACCACCACACATCTAGAAATCACATGTTTTTGCTAGTCCAATTAAAGGGAACAACCATTTTATTACGTCAGCGAACAGCTTCGAAATCGGACACGAAATATGAAGAAAAGCCTCCGTTAATAGCTCTGCAAAACCGATTTCAAAACAGAAACGAAATGTCACTAATGGAACAGTTCCGTGGAAAACCTTCCGTATATTTCGGAAGACAATGCAAAAAAAGTGAAGATATCATTAAGCAATAAGGCACGACCACCGTTATGAATCAGAACGTCTTGCCCATCTCCATTGTCTGCAAAAAAACAATCACCCTCCGAACATCTCTTGGTTTTTCTACCTTCACTCCTTCACTTCGTTTTTACGGCCGAGGGCAAATTTGGTTAAAGAGCGCTTTTTTCCATCGGTGGCGGCACCTTTTGATTGGCTCCCGTTTCCTGCCATTGTAATCGAGCCGCTTCTCAAATCACTCGATGAGAGGAGAGTTCCTTCTTCCAATTATTCGTTTAACAAATGTTTTGCTTTTGTTTTTCGGACCGCTTTGTGAAATCGCTATTCAGAAAACAAGTCATTTTATTTTTAACGAAGAAGAGGACTATTTTTTTTAAAGAAGGCATCAATGTTGCTTTATATTTTAAAGCAAAAAAATAAGCCATGATTCACAAGATAAAATGGTTTACTGCGCACAATGAGAACGTGCATCAGAAATTCACAATGTGTATTAAAAAGTAGATATGTGTAATGATATTTTTAAATCTAATTTAAACTTGGCTAATTTTGTAATTTTTATCTTAATTTATTTCATATTAACCTTATTCTAAAATGGTCTCTTATTTTCTGATCCAATTCCACTTTTTAAAATTTAATTAATGTTGTGCAAGTTCTATGAAAATGCTTAAATCAACATTTTTACAAGCTCCGAGTTAAGGGATAAAATATATCATGCTTAGCAATTATTTAATATATATATATATATATGTCTCCCTTTTCGAAGTCTCCCAGTGTCAAAGAATCCCTATATAAATCTCATTGTATAAAATCCCTGGGGGAAAATATTTCAGTCTCTTTTGCTCTTCTCTTGTGTCTTGGACTGACGTATCTCGTAGATTTTTGCTTATACATTAATTTTGCCTCCTGGGATGGAATAAAGAGAAGTTTCAAAATTTTCAAAACTGTCCACTCTTCTTGGTTAAAAAATTGCTTTAAAATAGTTCACTACATTATATATACGTGTGTGTGTGTGTTAAATTAATAATAATTGGAAAATCAAGCTTAGCTAAGGATTCTTTTTTTTTTTTATACAATCGTGAATTTTCAGAAAAAAAAAATGTTTAGCTGGGAAACGCGCGCTGATTACATACAAATGTTTTTCAATTTCATTTCATCCATCAATACCATCTCATAAAATTTTGAGGTACCAGTAAGGTAACATCTTATGGCAACAATGCAAGTACCACAAAAGTGTACGAGATGGCGCTATATGACATTGTCAACATGGCAACAGGTACAAAAAGACTCTGATAGTTAGATATAAGAAAATGGTTTCTCTCTCGTTCTTTCTGTTTATGTGTGTGTGTGTAAAATCCGGTTTCCTTTTGGAAAGACACCTATATATAAAAGCTTTAAAACTAAAGCCTTATTTAAATATAAAATTTGATTCAATATATCTGACTAGTATTCAACAAAGTGATTCGATTGAGAGGAAAAAAATTCGATTAAAAGCAGACAACTTTATCACGTACAATTGAATTGAATTTCATCTGTCAGTAGTATTTTGTTATAATTGTTATGCATGTAAGTTTCTTGTACATGTTAGTTTTATTTTTTTTGTTATTTTAAAACACTTGCATGCAAATTATTAGTTAGTATGTTGTTACATTCTTAAAGTAAAAGCTGATTTCTATTTCAGAAAAAACTATTTAAAAAGTTGATGAAGTGTTATTCCTCCTTCCCCCGCCTACCAATTGAACTTCACTCGTATTTCAAGAATTTATCGTCTAGTTAAGGGAATTAAATTTGAATTTTTACTCTCTGCGTTTTTGATCGTTCAGATTCAAAAGTTATTATAGATTTACAGTATTGGGTTTAGGCTATGTATGAACTGATTTTTGAATCATCATATTTACTTATACACCCAAAATGTGTAATTGTAAATATAAAATCGTAAAATTTCTCCGATAAAATGGCTATATTTTTGAGTTATAATGATTATAATATATTTACCAATAACTACATTTTAAATTTGTACACATCGTATTAAAAAAAGGTCATTTCTATATATGATTGTCTTAAACATCGCCGTTCTGCTAAAAATATTTTTAGAAAATCATTCAACTAGAGTTCCCAAAATCTGCATTATAATCATTTGAAATACAGAAGACAATTTTTAATGTACTTGCTACTATGCTGCTACTGTTTACAATCTCCAAACGTTATCAAAAACCTGTAATTCCCGTTCGTTTAATTCAAAGGCATATCGCTTTTTTAAATCTGTATTTCTTTTAAGCTTATCCTGCAGAAAGGACAGGAGTGGTCGGCTGTATACAAGAAGAAGAAGAAGCTAATTCATGTAGTGAATGCGGTGTGAATTTTCCACTTGTTAACCCTTTAACATCCTGATAATATCTAAAGTTAAGTTCTCAAGCAAGAGTGCTCTTTAATGTGAAATGTTGCTTATCTGAAGTCATCTTAGAATCATGCGGGGCTTGGAAAAAATAATTATCATTAATTTAAATATATTATCTTTTCATACTACGAGAAAGAAATGAGAAAAACTTGGATGCGTGTTATTCTTCCTGACTTTCTCGGATACTTGAAAATATTGTGCGTTTTGTGTTAGCATCGTATGACAGTGAAGATAATGTAGTGTGGGCTTTTCCCTTTCAACAGATTAGAGTCGCAATGGCCTGGTAGAAGATTGCAAGTTCGAGACCTGAACATTAAGTCCTTCGTTAATCCTTCACTTTAATGCACTTAGGGGTCAAACGTCCCTCCACTGGTGTTGTGCGGAGGTTTGGAAAGGGGGATGCCAGATCGAGTGTCGCTGCGTCATCTGACCACAGTTCGAAATTGCGAGGTCCGTCCCGAAATAACCCTTGTGTTGCCTTAAAATGGGACTTTAATATAACTGAATTGAACCTTTAAACTGATTATAATTTTTTTAAAAAATAAGAAAATCACGAATTTCAGAGCAAAGATCAAGATCTAAAATTCCTTCACCTACCCTAAAGCTATTGCCTTTATACATTTATTGACAAACCAACAAAAATTAGCCAGTTTTTCTGAGTGAATCAATTTAGAGGTTTCATGCAAATCAACGATTTTAATAACAAATCAATATATCAAATTTGTGTGTTCCCGAATTATTGCGTTTTAAGATAAACAGGCAGGCAAATAATCTTAAGAATGGATTTCAACGAAAAAAAAAGTGTAAAGCTTGCCATGAAGTGTAAAACCTGGATAATTTTTAGAAGATTACAATAGCATCAGTTAGGGAATCAAATATTTCGGAAATATCTGATTATTCAATATAACAATGAAAGATAATAACAAAGAAAATAAAAAAATAACAATGGAAGGTCCATATTAATGGGGAGATGCTTTTGAAATTCTTTATATTAAAAGTAGAATTTACACAGGTATAAATATGATAAAATAAATAAATAATAGCTTTTTCTGCTTACAAGGCATTGTTAAATTTATTTGGGGGGCAAATATTAATTTTTTTTTCTATTAGTACTTTTTAATCTAAGTTAAAGTTATTTTTAACAATATTTTGCACTGATTTTTGATAACAACTGCAGATAATTTTCCTTGTACTTTCTCTTCGTTCAGTGCATGCAAGAATGAAAAAAGTACTAGAAGTTTCCATTTTTTAAACAAAAAAATCCTTTATTTACACATGAGTTAAATAACTATATTCTCTGATCAACACTTTCCTGGTCACATCTACGATTCAACGTTAATGAAATAACACTACACTAGTAAATTATATTTGTATCTCGAAGCTCCAAACTTATGGCGCCGGGAATCGATTCCGATACCTCTCGCATGCTAAGCGAGCGCTCTACCATCTGAGCTACGCCCTCTGCTGGTAGCTTACCGTAGCATATTATTTTGATATAAGACATTACAAACTATAAAAGAGCAAAACTGGAGGCGCCGGGTATCGATCCCGGTACCTCTCGCATGCTAAGCGAGCGCTCTACCACCTGAGCTACGCCCCCTTCGTCCCGATTTTGTTGCCAGTTCTTTTTGATCTAGTGACCTACTAAAGGGATTCGTCATCTCATTCTTCAACTACGTACCCAGCATGTAAGCTTTTTCTCTTTTTTCTTTATTTCCTTTTTTAATGCATTCCGTGGCTTTCACTGATTTGTGCTTTAACCCTCTGTATTATACTTTAGAGCTTCAAGTGCTATGACCCAATTCGCTTTTAAACTTAAACACCCTATTGTCAAAAGTAGTGCACGTTGTGACGCCTTTTTAATACTAAATGGTAAATTCAGTTTTTAATTTAATATGTTAACTATTCATTTTTATTTATCTTATTTTATTAACTTCGTAAATATTATTTCTTATAAGCGTGTCACTCAAAAAAATCTCTAAAATTATAACTTTTTTGAAATTTTAATCTTTATTATTAATCAATGATTTTTTTATTTATAAATAAAACCATTTAATTATAATGATAGATCATAACGTTATAATAAACTACAAACATATATAATATTGAAAATTGTTATTTTACAAGACCTGTCAAGTGGTATACAGCATAAATAGTCAAATGAATAATAAATACACCGCCATATACAGTCGAATCCGGTTAATTGGACTACCGGGTAATCGGACCAGCCGCTTAATCGGACCGAATCTTAAAGAACCAAAACAAATCCTATGTACATAAGCGTAATATTATTCGCTTATTTGAACTAAAAGTCCGTTTAAACGGACCAAAGAACGCGGCAGGGAAGATGAAAAAGAAGTCACAAGTCGCCTGTGTACAGCAGGAAGTCCGAAAGGGAAAAGAACCAGTGGGAGGTGAACAAGCTCTTTGTTTCTTTGAACGGGCAGATCGGTAGTTTAGTTTAGTTATATTAACGTCCCGTTTAAAGCAACACGAGGGCTATTTTGGGACGGTCCTCGTAATTTTGAACCAAGATCAGATGACGAGGACGACATCTGAATAGCCACCCCCCTCTCCACGCCACACCACACCAACGGGAGGACGTTTGGCCTGACAGATTTAACATGCAAGAGACCCCCTCACACGACGGTTCTTCGGTGGAATCGAGTCTCGAACCTGAAACCCTCCGGTTCCGAGGCAGCTCGGTAGTAAGTTCTTCAAATGTTGACTTGAATTTGATAAGAACTTATTTTATTGTTCTTCGCATACTGAGTATCGTGTAGATCGTTTCGAAGAATTTGTTTGTAAATTTATTTTCCAATGAATAAAGTTCATAGGCAACAGTAGTTCTTGTTTGTATGTTCGCGTGTGCCGCACAATAAAGGTCATAAGGACATTTTAATATGTTACGTATTGCACATCTCGCCTTGTAACATAGAGCATGTTCGTGTAATCGGACCAGCCGGTTATTAGGACCAAAATGATCGCGACCCGATGTGGTCCGATTAACCGGAATCGACTGTATTAAAAATAAATAATAAACTGTGTAATAATATTAATTAATTAATTGAGTGTATTTAATAACGCACCACTCTTTGGAGTCGCAATGGCAAGTTTTCAGCTTCTGACGCGGATAGTTTCAGGTGCGAAATCCAATTCCAGCGAAGATGCATCGTGTAAGAGGGTCTAGTGCATGTTAAACTCGTCCAGGCTCGAACGTTCTCTCTCTGGTGTGGTGTGTAAGTTTGGAGTCAGTTCAAGTATCATCCTCATCATCTGACAGTGCTTCAAAATTACTAGACTCGCTTCAAAATAGCCCTAGTGTTTCTTTAAAAAGAGGCGTTAATATAACTAAACCAAGTCACCTTTAACAGCTACTTATTCGCCTTAGAACATCGACTTTCTTGTCTCGTTCGATCGTTATTTATAGTCTATAGTATGCTTATAGAGAAAATATATATATATGAAAGAATTTGCAAGTTTTTTTAATGCAAAAATTCAAATTTAATCGAATATTGTTGAAATTTGACTTACTGCTCTTTAAAGGGACAAGAGGATCAGTTTTTCAAAGTCCATAACTTAAAACTAAACAAGTTTTGGGCATTTTTCAGTTATTTATTTTGAAAATATTATATCATAAACATGATGGTTATCCTAAATTAAAAGGCAAAATTGCCGTTTTTATAAACTTATACAATCTCCGGGCGATTCGCTTATCTAATTGTTATATTTTTTAATAAATTTCATGTGATACCAATATGCAATAATTGATTTTATTATAAGGATGAATTTCAAACAAACCCCAGTGTTCTATTAAGCCATTCAGTCAATGCTGCTTCCAGAATTAAAATTAAAAGCCTTTTTTTTAGTTTAAAAAAAAACCCATAAACTTTGAAGTTGAATCTTCTTTTCCTCTTTTATGTCGTAGAATATGCATTTTTTAATTCGCAAATGCAGTAATTTGTAGTAGACTGATTCCATAAGATTCATATTTTTCAATCATATTGAAACGAAATTTGATACACTTTATTGAAATAAATAAATACACGAGATGCGCTTATGGAATTTCGGGAAAAAAAGTTTCAAAATGTCCACCAGAGGGCACCAGGGTACCTTTACCTGAAAAGCTTTGCATTTAGTCCTAAATTAAAAATTCAGGGGTATATCTCAATTTATGTCGTAATAACAAGAGTCCTACAGCAGCAGTACACCACTTTCCAAGCTATACCTTAATAGAAGAATATTTAAACATTTGATATTTTAATATGCACTAACAACTTCGATATGAATGACATAGATATATTTCAAACCAACTATATATATTAACAGATATAAAGGACAATTCATTAATAATAATTGATCAAACATTTTCTGATGCACACATTTTAAAATACTTAAAGCATGGAAAATTTTGACATTTGATGCCTGCAGTGGGGTCTAGAAGTGTTGGGGACGTCTTATTAGAGTGATGTGAAAGTCTGGAAAATGGAAAGGCACTATCAGTTTTGACAATAATTCACAACTAAACCACTATTCTCCCTCTGTGGTTTAAGAGTTTTAATGTAAGGTGACAAACCAATCAGTCAATCAATGATTCAAAGTGCAGTTATTGTGAAAGAATACTTAAGAATTGAGTGCGAAGTAAGTGTCTCCATAATAAAAAGAAAGAGATTAAAAAACAATAATAATGAGTGCCACTTAAACAGTTCAATGCACAATGTTGAATGTTTGCATATGACCAGAATTCGAAAACGAATGACGTGGCAGAATGTATTAGCAATCATTCTTAAAGTTAAAAAAATGAGTCTAGCTCGCAATATGATGAAATTATTGACCGTGATGTCGCTTTTTGTTTCATAGCAAAGTGAAGAAACTGAATATATATTTTATATTTCATCAATTCAGCTAGATCTACTATTAAAACAATAACTAGACTGAGAACCGGACACCACAGGGGTATGAAGATCGATGGAGAGGGCATGAAGATCTATAGAAGCTGTGATAATTGTCCTGATACACAGCTTACGCCTACTCACATCTACGAGTGTCCGGCTATGAGCGCCAGCCTGAGAAAGATTGGTGTACTGCCAACTATGATAGATCCGTATGGAGACAACATCAAGCAAGTCGCAGAAGAAATTTTCAAAATTCATGGACATATTTAGTTTCGACTCTCATGGACACGACAAAAAAAATCAATTGAGCTTTAAACAACACAGAAAATGAATTAGTAATCATTCTTAAGGTTAAAACAACGAATCTATCTCACAATATAATGTAATTAATGGCCGTGATGTCCCTTTCTCGGTTTTCGTTTTATAACAAAACGAAGAAAACTAAATATTTATTTTAGAGTTTTTTAATTCATCTTCAAACTACACAAAAAACGAATTAGCAATCATTCTTAAGGTTAAACAATGAATCTATCTCACAATATGATGAAACTAGAGGCTGTGCTATCCCTTTCTTGTTTTTCGTTTCATAACAAAGTGAAGAAAACTGAATATTTATTTTAGATTTCTTCAATTCAGCTTCAAACTACTCACAAAATTCCACTTTCTAAGCTATTGCATTTTCAAGTCAATATGTTCACATATTCGCAAATATACATAACAACATACATTTATTCCTTCGATAAATTGCTTTCAAAATTTGATTCAGATTCACAATTTTATTAATAAATCCATATGCCAAATTTCATCCATACAGCAGTTTGTATTTTTGAGCTATCGTGTTTATATTGACATCAACGAACGAACAAATTGACATTTTATAAATGGTAACTATCCTCCCCCCAAAAAATTATGTTTATTGAAAAAGTTACATATAAATTTCATACCACCAATTCATTGGAGTTTTGATTTATTGTGTTCACGGACTGACAGACATATATATAATTTCAAAAAGGAGAGAATTCAAAGTGGTCTGAAGATTTATAAAAATTTTAAGATATACTTTATTTATTCATTGATTATAATTATACTTTTTCTTTGTATTTATCAAATGCGAAAAAATAAAACTGAGCTGCGAAAAGATATCTTATTTATTTGGTGGGCAAATTTCGTAGATATTTTTTTTTTACCTCTTTTATTCATGATTTTTTGAAGTAATTTAACTGGTTTTACCGGTTCTTTAAAAAATATACAGTGAGTCGATTAAATGTCTATTTGTGGCATTTGCAGATTGAATTATTCAGAAAAAACATTTTATGTCGAAAATTTATATTAATTCTTATAATAATTGTAGTACTAAAATTTTTAGAAGGGATTTCTTTTTATCTATAAAGATAATGAAAAATAAAAAGATTAATAATAAAATGCTTGCTTTCCATTTTTATGATCGAGCACTAACAGTTAATTATACAATAAACTAAAAAATATCTTAGAATCCTTCTAAATACAGTTTTAATTTATAAAGTTGATAATGTGTTGCAAAGTGAAATTTCAAAGATAAATAAAAATATCATTTAAATTACATTCTATTTCTTATGTGCAATATTTTTATCTATACGTGGAATAAATATTGTGAAATTTCTTTCCTGTACATGGCATCCACCTTTTTTTTTTTTTTACGTAACACGTTCATCTACGAAGCCAACTTCATATAAACCAAAATGCGTTACACATATTTGAAAAAAAATATTAAGTAATTTTAATAAACGAGTATCAAAATGAACTTAATTAGAGTGCAATCTATTAACTAAAATATTTTTAATTTTATTTTATTTGATGATATAATTACACAAGTCAAAGAAAGTATTATTCACATATTGTGAGTTCTTAAAATTTCACAATTTGATGGGACTACGCTCGTTCGCGCTAGTTGGCGAGATGCTGCATGTGTTCGCCAATTTGTCGCCAATTACAACCCTACAACGGGAGCTCGAAATCAAAATATCACCAAAAAGTGAGCGCAGCGCAGAGGGAGGGAGCCAGGAGAAGGAAGAAATAAAAAAAGAATAAAAACGGTTACAGCGTGTGGAGAAGTTTGAAAATCGGTCTCCTCATTGCCATTCGTCGGTTGGGGTTCGTAGAGTCAGGGCGTGCAAAAGAGAGGAGCGTTCTGGACGAGGTAGTGTGCTGCTCTCCATTAACGAAAACGTTCGGTTTAACGTCGCGTGGAATTTCCCCAACCAAGTCATCTGTTTATTTTTATTGCTTTAGCGCACGTAATAGTTAATTATTTTTTGTGCATATTACTTTTCACAGCGATGTGCACTGTTCAAGTGCTCCTGTTCGCCGATGTTATGGGGCGCACGAATTCAGTTCAAGGTGTTCGTTCCGGGGCGGGGGTGTGCCGGCGGTTGTTCGCAAACGATCCGGCGGAGCGGGCCGACCCTTCTGTTTTCCTGAAGCGTATGGAGGATCAGCTTCGACAGAGGGACAAGGAAAGGTGGAACTTCGATTTCCAGACAGAAACGCCCTTAGCGGGGCGGTATCAGTGGATGCCCGTCAGCGCCCCGGCACCGAAGAAGGACAAAACAACTGCGGTAGCGGAGGCTAGCCCTGCGCAATCTACTTCTAGTTCGATGCAGGCATCGAAAAGAAAAAGGAGCAATACTTCAACACAACCCAAAATTACAGGTAAGTGGGGATGAACTTTTTTTTTTTTTGCACATATTTAAAAATCGTTTGCTTTTCAATTCTACGTGTCAGAATGTTACTTAAATTATAGAAAACTTTAATTGACCTCTGGCAACATTAATTTATATTCTGTTACATTTATATTAAGTCTTCTATGTCCGAATAATATTCCTAATTGTTTCTTATACAAGATGATCAGGAAAATCTCTAATAAATTGCGCTATTGTTATATTACGATCGTAAAATTGAATCTTAAATTGTTCTAAAAATTATAAATAGAAACATTAAAATTTCCTTTTATAAAATTAATACAGTGGTAATTATTAAGAAACTCAGCGTTTACTACGAAATTGGACCTTGAAATCTTTTATTTGGGATGATTTATTCTTAAAATCTTGTTTTAACATTAAATTATTTGTGCATCGTAAAACTATTTAATGTATCAAAAAATATCAAACATATATAAAAGTATAATGTATCATTTTTTAGTAAATAAATTGGAATATCATCTGTTGGTATTTTATTTATGTTGAGGTTTGTTTACTTATCTATTCCTGTTAAGTTTTGATAACATGAAAAGAGCTTCAAAATAAAACTTTCATGAAAATATCCTAGATGTGTAAAGTTGTTATAAATTTGAAAAACAAACAAACATAAATAATGCATTTTGTAAAGATAGCATCATAAAAAGTTGTAATTAAAATGCAGACAGTCGTAGAAAAATCTTTAAAAAAAGCGCAACAACATTTTGAAATTTATCTCTGAACTGACTATCAATACAGGTAATTTCAGTAAACGCTGTCAAATGTTGAAAAAATAATAACGAAGTCTTTATTTCAAGAATATTAATTAAAAGATTTATTTAATGAAAAGTTTTAAAATTTATAAAATTAAGAATTCTGTCTATCAATTTTTTATAAGAAATGCTCTTAAGAAATTCGATTTTTCCTTCTATTTGTCGTATCAGTTAAGACATACAAGAGACTATAGTACTTTCACCTATATGAAAACAACTAGCCATTACCAGATCTCAAAATAACTCTAAAATGAATATGAGAAAACAACGAATAAGTTTTAACGCTGTTAACGCTCTAGTTTAACACTGAAAAACTTGATGTAAGTATTTTCAAAAATTAAGAAAAATGTTTTGATTTTTGACATCCAATGCGCTGTATACTTGAGTGGTATTACGAATCAATATTCACTGTTTTCATTTATAGATTTAAAAGAAGACAAAACACAAGTGTAAATGTACATAAACATTTAAGGTTTCGAATGAAACATAAGGCCACTTGTCAACAACAGTGTTTGTCGTTCTATTTAGTAGCAATTCGCCGATTTATTTTTTTAAACACATTCGTAACCGAATTTCTTAAGTCAAGATTTATGACCTTGACGGTTTTATCCTAACGTTTACTATTTGCAAAAACAGAAATTTTTTTTTCATGCAAAGTATCTGATGGTTATTTTTTGTAAAAGATTGTTGTTGAAAAAAATACTGCACCGGAAAAAAAAAAGAGGGTTAAAAATTCTCCATAGCCGTAAGCGAATAAAAATTTAAAAAAAAATCTAGTTTTGTAAAAGTAGTAATTAAAAAAAATCAAAGTATAATGGGTCATATTTAGTATTTCAGTATCTTATAATGTTAAAAATACATCGGATTTTCAAAAATTCAATTTTGTTAATATTTATCGACTTTTTAGGCACGATTTTCGATCTGTTTTCTATTATTTATTTATTTTCATTAAGAAGAGGTGCCATACCATCATCGCAAGATTTGAAATTTGTTTCATTTTTTTATAATAAAATTTTACAAATGTTGTTGCTTATATCCGAATCAAATTTCCATTTAATTACAAAATTTTCATAGCATATCTTTAAAATTGTGTAACTTGAGGAGTCCAGTACAGTGTATAACATAATTATTATTTGTTGAGTGAATCAATCATATAATCTACTTCAGTTAAAAACATATTTAATATTATGTAAATTTTACTGCAACGGTTATCACTATAAAAAATTGAAAAGTTTTTAAAAACCACCATTTTTTTTTAATAGTAGAATCTATTAAATTCTGTGACTGTTTGTACGTAAATTTTATTTTTAAACCTATATCAAAAAATTTCTTAAAATTATTATTAATTTGCTAAAGTTGACCTATTTTTCTCTGAATTTACCTTTCCGCAATTTTCTAACAAGTGCCCTTGTTATCACTCTCTTGTTTGAAAATGGCAGAATCTACTAAATTCTGTAACTATTTGCTCATAACTTTTATTTTTAAATGTATATATAAAATAAAAATACTCACATAAAAAATGATATTGACCTGTTTTTCTTAGAATTTGCCTTCCCACAATTTCCAAACGAGTGCCCTTGTTACCATTTTCTCACAATTTACCATCCCGCCGTTCCAATCACGCGACGTTCGAAAGGCTTAATTCTAAGGCTTACCGTTCGATTTAGAACTCGGCGTTCTCTGCAAGTAGCGAAGAAACTTCGGTCCTTAGCTGAATCGAAGCAAAATTGAGTATGCCGATACGAATATCCGTTGTTTATCGATTGGTAATTGTGAACGATTTAAGTATTACTAGTTGAAATAAAATAAAGTTGCCAGTTGAAATAAATAAAATTAAGTGTTACCAACTGATTAATAATTATAGCTTCATTATTCAAATTCTGAATATATATTGGCTAAAAATACTACAAGCCAGAATTGTTTAAAGAAAATATCTGGTAAAGTTGTTTTGATGCTGATTGAAAAGCATTTACATATGTTGATTTCATGAGTCAAAGCTTAATAGAAAGAATGTTCTTTTAGAACATTTCACTCAAGTAAATATTTTAGCTCTAGATAAGTAAGAAACAATCATTAAACAATTGCAAAAACACTTTAGACTGCTAAAATAAATTAATTACGTACGCGAGTTAAATTTCTGTGCAATCATAAGCAAAATCAAAACTGAATGAAATCAATTCTGTTTAACTGCAGATCTAGCATGTTATATATTTTTGTATAATCAGATCGGTTGTAAGTTTTCATTTAAAGGATGTTTAGAGGATCTGATATTTCGAAAATTTAACCATTAAGTTTATATGTTTTTTATGTTAGCGCAAAATAAGTTATAACAGAATTAACTGCTTTTTGCAAATTAGTGAAATTAATACTGTTTTCTAATTTTAATTCGTTGATTGTAAGGGAAAATAATTAGCTGGGTTAATTTATCTTTAAAACTTCACTAATCAATGTTACATGCGTAGTATGAATGACTATTGCTACTTTTTAAATTTGAAAAGGAAGAGCACGAAGAGAACTAATTTATAATCATAAGATTTTGAAACAAGAATATAAGAAGCAAGTTTTGCCTTCACATGTTCTGTACTTCAGTTCTTATCACATTTCTCTAATTTTCATTCTGTGATCTTCCTTTTTTGTTTAGGATTTAATTATATTATGTATTCATTATAAAAGCTGTTATATTAAATGATCGTTAAACATTATGAGATGATTTTTATATTCACTAAGAACGTTACAGTGTTAGGTAACAATCGTCGTTAATATCGAAGGAAAATAAATATAGTTCCAATTTCGCCATTTTTTAAGGCATAGAATCGAATCGAGCCTTATGTTTCGAAAGGCCTCGAAAAATTAGATATTTTCTGTTAATCCATCTTCGCTTGTGAATGAAGTGTATGCGTAAAGAGTGATGGCTGTTTTTATCGTCTGCAGCCAGGGTCGTGCGCAAACAAGTGGATGTTGGATCAGGCGTTCGTCTTTTGGCGGGAACTGGGACTTTTCGTCATTGTGCGCCGCCGATTTTTATTGTCTTCTTTCAGTAACTTCAAGCTATATTTGACACTTTTAATAGCCATCTTTTAAATTGCTCCGCATACTTTAATTTTGCTAGGGGTAAAATGGCGAAAGTGTTCTATAGCCATCAATGAATTATTCAATCGATGAAAATAATAAACAAAACTAAAGCAAATTTAGTAATAACAATAAAAACGAATCTCAGTACTTTAAACAAGTAAAATAATTTGATGCATTAAAATTTCATTAAAAATATACGGCTTACTTATAAATTTTTTGAAAAATCATTTGAAAGAATTAAGACATTTTTCATTATAATGCTAAGCCTACTTTATGATATTAAAAGTATAAAATTATATCGTTATGTGCGTGAGCCATTTTCTGTCAAAATTAATACAAAATGTTTAGTTATGAATCGACTAGTTTCCAAGTTACTTTAATTATATGCAGCATTTTTTGATAAACTTTTTACATTTTACGTCATTTAAAACACTACATAGATAATGTAAGAAATATACTCTCATGTTAGACATGTTTATCAGGACACTATTGACTCGTGAGCTATAAAATTTTCATTTGCATGATAATTACAGCATAATTTAAAATCATTTTAATAGCAATTTATGAACAAATTATTTATTGTGAAATGTAGCAATTAAATTTAAGCTTTTTAAAGTAATTTTTCAGCAATACGTATTTCAGAGTTTAAACTGTTAAAAATGGTAATTTAAAAAAAATAATTACAGTAAGCAACAAAATTGTATTTTGTCCTGTACAAATGTACTTTAAAATATGTGTTGTTAGCAACAAAATTTTACTTTTGTACTGCGCGTTCGTTTTAATTGATTGTATTAAAAAAAATTCACAAGGGCGCCAGTGATTTCAAAGATCATTTAACAATAATAGCTGTCATAGCATTGAAATCACTGGCGTCCTTGTGAAAAAAAAAATTTTTTTAACAATAAATTAAAACGAACGTGCAGTACAAAAGTAAAATTTTGTTGCTAGCAACACATATTTCAAAGTACGTTTGTACAGGACAAAATACAATTCTTATTGTTTACTATAATTATTTTTTTAATTGCCATTTTTTGAAATAAAATTTAAAAAATATTTTTGCTTTTACTCTAATATAACTGCTATTCAGGAATGATATCTAAGCACTCACTGTGTTGATAAATTTATAAATTCTATTTTACAAAATTTGTATATAATCATGCTTCGTTCTCACATTTAAGAAAAGGAAAGTCTTTTTAAGATCTGCCAGTGCTAAATGACATCGAATACCAAGCTCACGCGATCTGGCAACGGCCATCTCTTCTATCAGAGCGATTTACTCTTCTGATGCAAACACCCCTAATCTTTCTATCTATCCCCCTCCCCTCCTATCCCAGTGGGTAATTGGTTCCTCGCGTCCAAGGTATACAGCACACGTTCGTTCTGTCCCGAGGGTGTTTTGCTTTGAATGGAAGTGAAGCGAAACACCTGTTCCTTCTTGAGAAGTGTTTCTTTCTGTTGGGAGTTTTCTGGGGGTGTTCGAGCAAAGGGTGGGACGGATGAGTGCTGAGTTCTTGAACCTCGCTTCATCCATGCTCAGTTATAAAAAAAATTGTTGTGACGAAGTTGTAACTTATGTAAAAGTCATATATTCTGCAGTTTACATTTGACTCTTGAGAAAGATTATGAAAAGCTTAACTTATGCTCTGATGTAATATGGAATTCATAACTAACCGTTCAAACTAATTTAAACATAAAAATAAATATACAAAATTTTTTTTTTCAAACATGTAGTGTTTTGCTGTAACAATATTCGCTGTCATTTTAATCAATTTGATTTTATTTCTTTCCAAAAAAAAAGCAATAAAAAAATTTTTTTAAAGAATTATTTTCATATTTTGATTCTTAAAATCTTTTTTTTCCCTCTTTTGGCTTGACGAAATAAAGACTAATGTAATTAAAAAAATGTGAATCAAAAAACAACAAATATGAATTACATTTTTTACGTTAAAGATCAATTAAACATTGTGTAAAGAAAATGACAAACATGGCAACACTCCTGCGTCTGATTGTAAAGATTTCATTTATTTCTTAGTATTGTCTTGCTATATTTCCAGATTTTGCATTTTACACTTTGAAATTTTACCACTTTTACCTCTCGAATTTTTAATGGCAAGGGATGTCATTTTGTCAAACTTAAATATTTTTAAAATTCTGTAAATAAAATAAAATAAATATAATAATATAAAATATAAATATAAAAAATAAAATAAATATAATAATATAAAATATAAATATAAAAAATAAAATAAATATAATAATATAAAATATAAATATAAAAAATAAAATATAATAATAAAATAATATAAAAAATATAAAAATAAAATAATATAAAAATATAAAAAAATTTAAAATTTTGTTCATTTATAATCTTATGATCACTTCATAAAATAACGAAACTTAATGTATTTTCCGCTGATTTCATTTTTATTTTAACTGTCTTTCAGCTTAATAATTCAAGCAGAATATTATTTGATATAAAGCAATAATAAAAAGGAGTGCGTGCCAAAAAAAATAATAATAACGATCATGTTAGCTTTCTAATCTCTTGTGATAATATTCTTTCTACAAAAAATATATTTCTATTAAAATAATTTTGGTGAATGCCTGAATATCAAATGTTGGCATGAATATTTTTTTTTTCAATGCTTAGTTTAAAGTAGCAAACAATGAAAAATAGTTCTAATCCACTCTTTCCCTTTTTGTGATTTTTCATATATTTCATATCTTTTATATACATATACATTATATAAACTCAAACCCATATTAAATATTATATAAATCCAAAATATTTATAATGATAATCTCGCATTCTACAGAGAATGCAATTCTATGAAAGTGATTCTGCAGAATGCCTGAATATCAGATATTGGCGGTAGCATTTGTTTTTAGAAGCTTATCACGCCAAATCAGTCCTAAGTATCACAGAACGCTATAAAAATTTCTTTTCCACTCTTTCCCTATATGTGAATTTTCATCTACCCTCCAGTCTACATATTTCCTTTTCGTGTTTCTTCTGCATGGAGACCTCGTGACACAATTTTTCCCGAAGGAACGACTCTTCACGCAACGGCACAAAAATACCCGGAAAAATGAAACTTTTCTCTCGTGACATCACATCGGTTGCCATGACAACCCACGTCACCTTGCGCGCCTATGCAAAGACACTGACTGAATCATGTATAAATCGCACCCTTATCAAAGAAATGCTCCTGACTCATTTTATTTGCTAATAATCCTTGAATAAAAAAATAAAAAAAAAACATTACGGAGCTAACTCAGATAAATCTCCTGTTCATTCTTGTCCGTGCGGAACAGAACTGTTCGAATTCAAACCAATCACCAATTTTTTCTGTGATTTCAAATCATCGAATTTTTTTTTTTTTATCTGTGATTTCTGTGATTGAGGGCTAAGACATATATGTCAGTTATCACGGAGAGTCATCGTCTGTACTTGATCTTAAAATGATATGCATTTTGGGTTTGTTTTTCTTTTTTTTAAATACAAAAGTAAACAGGGGGCGTTTCATAAATCAATCAGAAGTCATCTGGCTAATTAATTAATTTCTTTTTAGTTTATTGATGAAATATGGGAATGAGAAATCCAAGGAATTAAGCTGTCTTCAATAAAATTCTAAGCCTTCATTGGATTTTAAATAAAAATAACGAATTATTTTTAAATGTTAGTTCAGGTTTAGACTATATAAACTTTTGTTTAGCTGTATAGCTTTTTATACGTGTTATTATTAAAAGTTCATCAATTCTTTTTAAATTTTTATTTTTATATTTACTTACGTTAATTACATTCTAGATTTAAGAGAACTTATTTCTATTGAAAAATAATAATCGTTCAATCTTTGTCGATATTCATGCTATGACGAATATATATATATAAATGTGGCATTATTTGCATAAACTTTTGTTGAGAATCATTATAAATCTGTATAAAAACATGATAAATAATTTACATAAACTTTAGTTCAGAATCGCTGCAAATGTATGTAAAAATATGACAAACTATTTGCATAAACTTTTATTTAGAATCACCATTATTGATGTAATATGTTTCTGTATATAATTTCCTTTTCTTATTATTTTTTTAAATATAGTATTTTACATTAGCCAAATGCATTCAGTGAAATTATATAAAAAAAAGTGTAGTTAAAATTTTATAAGTTATGAAATATACAATTATGTATATGACTGATGAATAATTTTTTTCAGTAATCCATTTCCTTATCATAAGAAAATCGATATTCGATTTTCATCAATATTCATGTTACTATAAGTATATGTAAAAACATGACAAATTATTTACATGAACTTTTGTGCCCGGAAATATATGTAAAAACACGATCAATTATTTTTATAAACTTTTGTTCAAAATCACTTTAATTGAAATATATTATTTTTTATATATTACTTCATTTTCTTGCTGTTTCTTAATGAAATTATAAAAGTATTATAATTATATTTTAATCAGTTATAAAATATACAATTATGTATATCGCTGATGAAAATTTTTTTTCAGAAATTCATTTCTTTATCATTGCAAAACAATTAAAGTGAGTTTACAAGACCCTGACTTGTTTTGTATTTATTTTCTGACCTAACCCAACATTAAATTCAATGAAAAATTTCTCAGTATTATTAAATTTATAATAGTTAGTATTAAGTAAAAAATATTATTGTACTAGCTGATGACTGCACGAATCGTTTTGTAATATCCAGAACATCAGATGGTGCTTACAGTGCCCGAACGTTTAGTGATGATGGCACCAAGAGAAAAAGAAAAAAAAAGTTGCATCGAGTCCCCCTGATTACTTTGCGGGGCAGGGGGAGAAAAAGCGAATCAGTGCTTTCACGACTGGCTGCAACGAATCCCTGGAAAGGGGCCTCCGAGGTCACGGGCCACCGAGAGGGAGAAAGGGGAAGAGAGTGAGATCGCGTGGCCACGTGACCCGCTGACGTCACTGGTGGGTGGCAAACTCCAGGGTTCCTGCGTCAACGGCTGATGCAATTTCTGCTGGAAAATGATGGCTGCAGAGAGTAGCTCATTCTATGAAATCAGTGAATGTTTTGTTAGAATCCATGCAAATTGTTGAGCTTCGTTGTTTTTTAGTCATATTTGGAACTAAAATTCTCGAGACTGGTTCAAAAAAATAATAAACATTTAAAAAAAATTAATTAAACATGGTTAACATTTTACTTTTTGCAAGACAGATATTAAACATTATTCAGTATTAATAATATTCAAAGAATTTATACCACGAACGTTTATTTCTCTTCCTATAAACTATAATTGTTTTAAAATTAATTCTGTTTTGATAATTTTGATTTGCATTTCATAAAAAAAAGTATTTTAATTACGTTTATTTCGACTTTTAAGTGCTACCAAAGTTACAAAGAGAGCTTATTTTGCAATTTCGAAAATGCGATATAAGACAGAAAATTCTATGAAATGAATGAATGAATGCATTTACAAAATGAATCAACAAGTGAAAAGAAATATTATTTATTAAAATTTTATGTTTGTTAAATTGTTGTTAGTCGCTTATTATTAATCTCAATGATTTTTAAGAAAAAAAATATTATTTATTAAAATAAATGGGTAGAAAATTCTTGATTGATCACCTATTAATCTCAATGATTTGTTAGAAAATATGACTATTTTAAATGAATCAGCCTTTAAGCTTTTGGTTTTTGTGTCTAAATTTTATTCTTCTCTTTAGTGGATCTTTTTTGGTGGACCAGTTTTATTTGTATCATTTGTGGAGAGTCTGAAATTACTACCAATTTTTAGTATATTCCTTTTTTATTTTGATGGATGTTATTCATTTCATTTTTAACAAACAAATTAAAACGATATTATAATATTTTTACCTGTTTTAATTATAGTTCTCTTTTGTATATGTATCACCCATGACCATATCGTATGTACTGTATATGTGGTACCCATACGCAGAATGAGATTACTTTAGCATTGCTCCTCATCTATGATTAAGAAAGCTTTAATGGCGTCCGCAGAATTGATGTGA
>JAPMOQ010031596.1:1613856-1687592 GCA_026543055.1 Argiope trifasciata
TAATGGCGTCCGCAGAATTGATGTGAGATTATTTCATTTTTAACCAATAAATTAAAACAATATTATAGTCTTTTTACGTGTTTTCTATTGTACATGTAATACCCATGACCATATCGTATATACTGTATATGTGGTACCCATGACACGGAATGAGATTATTTTAGCATTGCCCCTCATCAGGGATTAAGAAAACGTAAATGGCGTCCGCAGAATTATATTAATTTTTTTGCTCTTTCTCCTCGTATTTAACTCTTAAAAGTTACTCAAAAGCAGCAATGTTTTATTTTTACATCCCCCTCCAAGATTCTCATCCTGGGCAACTGTACTCTGTTGCTTAACCATTATCTTGAGTATTACCGCAAATGAAGAGCGGGTGATCGTTTTCGTTGATGAGCAGCTGGGGTTGAACTAAAAACAAAACTTCCTTGAAGGTGACTCAGAGGAGCATTCACGCTTGGGGGATCCCTCCTAAAGGAGAACTTTTTGTTGCATTTTGCTCTGTGGCTCATTACCTCCAAACTCCTCTGCCCTTATTGTCTTCAGTTCGCCACACCCCCTTTCACGCCTGCAGTTCATTTAAACCCCGTTTCCAAGGGAAATAAATTGACTGCTTCGATCTTACAGAATGCTCTATTGCTTTTCCTCCTTCCCTTTCTATACACTGCCTTAATGGTTTGTTTTGTCCGTTTTTTATTAGTTCGTCCAGGCTGAAATAGTTATCGTCTACCTGCAATTAAATGGCCAGACTTTTTTTGATACTAGCGAGATTTACTTGAGTTGATCGCATCTGTATTTATCCTAAGAGCGAAGTCTTTATACATTCAAGAAATTTATTTCAATTTTCTTAAAAATCTGTATAAATGCATCTATAAGGTTACACAGATATGTTTATTTCTATCAAATTTCAATTTAATTTTAATTCTTGGATTCAATTATCTTTGGGAACAAGTTTCGAAATTATTTATAATTCGGTAAGTTTATTTTTCGTTCATTCTAAATAGAGAATATTTTATCAACGTCTAATATAGAATAAATATACCATTTCCAGTAACTAGTTAAGACAAAGTGTTCAGATATTCATTTAAATCTCTTCTCAATACAATACATGTCTAATTTAATACAGATAAGAAAAATATAGTATAGAATAAAAATAGCATTTCCAATAACAAGTTAAAACCAAGTGTTCTGATATCTTGCTCATTTAAATCTCGCCCCCATATGAGATTTAAATGAATAAGATTTGATCATTTATATTAAGTGTCTAATTTAATATAAATGCTCAAAATCTAATATAGAATTAAAACAGCATTTACAATAACAAATCCAGATAAAGTGACTGGGAACTTTATTCATTTAAACTTCCCCATAATATAGTGCGTGTTCTCACTATTCACATTCATTTTCCATAAAAAAAATTATTTCCTTCTGCTAAGTTATTTAACGTATTTTGACCGTATGAACTTTAATTTCTAATATGAAGAATTATATAACTTTATGGAATCTATTTTACTACTCAGGAAGGTTATATGATTTCATTATATAGTTACCCATTCCAATACCTAAAAATTTCTCTTTAGAAAATTGCAATTATTTGATTAATTAGTTAAATTTTATATAATATCTATTCAATCACTTGTTAAATTCTAAGATATTTATTCAATAATTAATTAAATTCTAGAATATCTATTCACGATCAAATTGTTCAATACTGACAATTTTTTCCGAATGTATACTTATTCACATTTCTTTGACAATCAATTCGTAAATCACAATGACGGTTCAATTTGATTTATTATAAGGTCTAACATTTTTATCAAATTATTCTCAGTGTATTTACTCTTTTGTTTGGTAATGTATTTATGGGGGAGGAGGAGGGTGCCTTTCGCAGTCAAAGGTGAGGTGTGTGTCCTCCAGCTCTTCGAAAGCGAAATTTCGAAGTGAAACGAACGGAAACTCCACCCGCGCCACACAATGGACCAACGGACGTCATCCCCTTTTGTCGTCATCTGAAGGTGAAACGAAAACAAACGCCGGACGCTGGACCTTTCATTCCTCTTTTGCACGCACCAAAAGCATCCCATCTTTTGACACTTTAGGATACACAAGTTAAAAAAAAACACACAAATATTTGTACTCATTTGGTGCATCCAACTTTGCTGAAGCATTAAAATACATAACTGCTCTTTGATATCAAAACATGACTGTTATGATTTTATTCATCTTTTTAATGATATTTGGCTTATAGCCACTTTTGATGGCCCATCTGGTTTCCAGAATATATTGATTGAACTGAATCTTATGTATAACTTTATATTCATGATTTTTTCAACACCGGTGGTGATATTAATTATGATTATAACATTAATTAATAAAAATATATTATTACAATATCCAATATCCTTATATATTATATATCCTCTTGTGAGTGCTTAACCTTCCGAATGAAGTCAGGTCCCTAAAATTTTAAGTGTTTTAATAATCTGTTTTGAGTTGCACGCTGCTTTTTTTCGGTTATGTAATTTCACGTTCTGATTCCTTATATACGCTGTTCAAATGTAGAGCAGATGTTTCTTCCTCAATTATCAACAACAACAAAAAACAAAAACATGCGATTAAATAATAGATGAAATAATGGAAATTATTATTGAATATTATACGAAAAATATCTTTTTGACTGTCAAAATCTTGAAATTACTAGTACAGCTTTATTACTAGAGGAAATTAATAAATACTAAGAGTACGAGGATGATTCAAAACCATTTTAGGCATTATTTAAAAATTGAGAATTAGTATTTTTAAATGAAGAGGTTTTTTTGGTTAGAATTTATCTTGTTATATTTATCATTAGTTGTATATTTTTTATATTACTTTATGTATCCGATTGCTGTTTATGAACGTAAAGCCTACTTTTGACTCACGGAATTCTCAGTTTCAGCAAAAATATATTTAAGCCCTTTACATCCTAAGGATCTTGAATTTGCATTGGAATCTCTTAAGTGCATCTTAATCATATTCACACAAGTAGCATTAACGTTACCATCACCTGTGTTGTTTCATAAAACCAAGACGGTTTCTTTCATAAATCAATTTTAAATAATTCCGACATTACATCAAATTTTCCTTCTGAAATAGGTTCACTCAACTTTCGGTGGTTTCTCAACAAACTGTGACGACGACGATCATATTTTAGCGCAGAAAACCACCTGCAAGCAAGGATTGCATCAAGTGAATAAATACCGATTAGGCCACATCGGCTTGTTTTCGAATAATTTTTTTCTCCCTTCATTCGAATGCGAGAGATGGCTTTATACGTTTGCCCTTGTAAGAAAGACAAAGAGCACCCCTTTCGTCACAGAACTCATAATAGATAGTAGATAACCTTTTGCAAAATCGCGTGCCAAAGTCAGCGAAAGTGAACAGCAAAGGACGCCTACAATCAAGCCCATGTCGTTCATTAAGTATTCTGTGCTAAGCAGCAGAAGGGGGGTTGTGCAATACCGGCCTTTGCATTGTTTTCTCTCCAGTTGATAGAGCATTGTAGTCATTAGCCCATCCGATTACAATCTGGAAGCATCGGCATTAGGGGACCTTTGTGGACCTTTGAGGGTGTAAGACAATAAAAAGAAACCTTGAAAGTTCCCCCAAATGACCGTTGACGGTCAATCCACTTCGTCTGGCCATTCAGATGCTACTGGTTGGATGATTGGAGATTATGAATGGTTACTCTTGACCAGTCGTCCTTTGTTTTCCAACTACCATTCCTTTAAAATTGCCTGTGCTGTTTTTTCTGGAATGACACTTTTATCTTCTTGGTTTTAATGCTTTGTTCGTTATTTCAAGCTGTTTAAATAAAATAACTGGATTTTTTTTTTTTTTTTTTTTTTTTTTTTTTGCTACTATGATTGGAGAATATTTCTGACATTTAAATATGTTGAATTAACAATGATTTTTTAAACTTGTAACGATTTCAGATTTTCAAATTGGTTAACTACTCAATTGGAATCGTCATATTATTATCAAACTTAATCTAGCGTGATATTTTCAAGTTTTATTGTAATATTTAGCAGTGATTTAAAACTGATTTTTTTTTCTTTTGTATTCTGATTCAAGTTATTTTTAATTGTTGCTAATGGGATTTTGGTGATTGATTTAATCATAGCTGGTTATTTACAAAATTTATTGTTATTTTTAAATGGAAAGAAACTGACGGTGATATTTCTACAGTATGATTTTTGAATGGGACTATCAGAATTTCATTATGTATTATGATTTATAAGTGCATAATGCCATTTTTATTAAAATATAACATTTATATTTAATTGTAAATTTTAAAGCGTTTTTACATTGTAAAAATTTTTATTTTCTAATTATAAAGTAGTTCCTAATTTTGCCTTTAATATGTTATTATTAAACTTTCATGATTCTTTTAGTAATCATTTTATAATTATTTCTTAAATTAAAAGCGGAATCAGATATAAGTTTAAAAAAATAATTAATAGAGTCGTTGTGAAGTTATGGAAATAAACTGAAGATTGTTTATTTCAATTCAGTCAATTTTAATTTTGTCTTTAATTTTTTATTAGCCTTTCATGATGCTTTTAATAATCACTTCATACTTATTTCTTAAATTAAAGGCGAAATTAGACGTAAGCTTTTTAAGAATAATTTATAGAGTCGCTGTCAAGTTTATCACAGTAAACCGGAGACTGTTTATTTCAATTCAGATGTCTTAACTTTTCCCCCCAGACGCAATACAAATTTAATCAGCCGACAGAGTGTCTTGAGAAAGCGATGTTTTGACGCAAATTCCCCCAGACATGTCCTATTAGTCTTTTACTTTCTTTAACCCAATCTCGAGTAGCGTGTACACATTCCAATGTACGCAACGAAGCACTTTTTCGAGTTTTTTCGATAAAAACAACGTGGGTTATCAAGCACTAATCTAGACTGTGTCCCAAACTCGTACTTAGTCTGTTTAGGTAATCGGCTAATCTAAGGAAATTTTTTTAAAAATTCGAAACAACCAATTCTGCTGTTACTGCGTTGCGGATTGTCGTTTTAATTCGATTAAAAATAAAATTTCTTAAAAAAAGAGGTTTTCCATTCATTTTTTTTCCTTTGTACTTCTTTACGACATGGCTATTAAAGAGCGAATCATTTTATTTACTATTGACGTAGTAGGTTTGCAAACAACACATTGATGGTCTTTCAGAGCAGGTAAGCATACTGTTATATCAAAAAGAAAATTACTGTACAAATTTTTTTAAAAATCACTGTCATAGTTTTTATTTTTTAAAGCTTGGTGTATAATTTATTCGGCTAAATGGCTTAAGATATTGTTGCATCTACCTCCACTAATCTTGTTTTAAATCTCCCTGAATTCGGAAAACACATTTTTGGAAAATGTCTTGTCTGTCTGTGACAGAATTAATTCACAAACACTTTGATTACGAATGAAATTTGATATATGGTCTTAACGCTAAATATGTAGATTTATATCAAATTCTGAACGAATTACATTTAGAGGAAGAAAGCTATGGAATGAATATGAAGGCCATAAATTTAAATGACGATAGCTAGAAGATTCACCATCTTTGTGTCAAAGATGTGCATCCATCAAAGTGTTGCAATGTATCGAATTTGAAATCAATTTTGTCAAAAGATTGACTTCTGTCTTCTTTTACTTTCCTTCAAAAGCAGGCAAATGCGATAACTCAAAAATGAGAAAACTTAAAATATTTGACATTTGGGTGATTTTGGGAATACAATTATAGTTATATATCAAATGTCTGTTTTAATTTTCTGGGAAAAAGTGTCCAAAATATGCATTCAATTTTATGGTATTTGTATATTAGTCGTATCCATGGTATAATCGACAAACGTCGTACTCTTACAAACTCTTTTTTGAAAACTTCATGACATTGGCATACATTTAATGATACATAGAATAATATATTGACAATAATATATGGAGTAATACATTGGCATTCGTCTTAAGAATACAGAATAATACACTGACATGCGTTTTAATAACACATGACTTACTTTTAATAATACACTCAGTAATACAGTGACATACATTTTATAATATACAAAATAAAACATTGGCATTCGTTTTAATGATACACAAATATAATAGCATGTGTTTTAATAATACACTAACACGCGTTTATTAATATTAGTAATACATTGTCTTGCGCTTAATCATACACAATTTTGCGAGAGAGTTTCGTGGTGACTGCTGTCACTGGTTTTGATTTTGCAATACCAAAGCGCCAACTTAACTGTAGTGATATGGTTCTTTCTAATCACTTCCTATCGCATTGTTTCTGTTTCGAGTGCTCTCGATGTTGAAAACGAATTGATTTGAAGAAAACTTCCTCATTACCCCGTCTTATCCACTCCAGAAAGCTGACGACGACCACTTGAAGGGAGGGAGACAAAAATAGAGCGATCTGAAACAGAATACTTGATCTTCCGGGAACTTTCGCTTTTTATCTGCTGAAGGCAGCAGGTGAATTGGGAAAGAAAACGCTGCTCATCCATTGTTGGTGGCGATTGTCACAGATTTTAACGTGCATCATCGCTGGGGAACTAATACATTACTTATTTAGTATGTGTGATAGTTGTATATTTCAATACATGGCTGTAGTATTCATCAAGAAACAATACATAATAGTGGAATTTCTCTCAGTAGAGAAGAAATAGTGGAAAATGGTCTCTCATGTGAAGCCAAGAGATGCTCATCATGGTTTCGTTATGTGAATTATGATGAATATATTATAAAGTGCTAATTTATTTTAAATGAATCCCTCGTAAATTACTTATATCTACTTTTCGAGCCTTTTCAATTAATTTAATTCTAATTATTTAAAAAATGAACCACTATAAAGAAAAATAATCTTGATAATCGGTAAAATCCTGTTGCTATTTAATTGATAACTAGTGTAAATAATAGTTTTGATACTAATTATCGGTAAAAGCCTGATATCATTTACTTCATTGACTAGTATAAATAATAGTTCTGATACTAGTTATCAGTAAAAACCTTTACCATTTTATTGATAACCGGTATATGAAGAAATAATCCTGATGACCTGTGAAGGTCTATACCATTTACTTGATAACCAGTATATGGCGAAATAATCTAATGACTATTAAATATCTATGCCATTTACTTGATAATTAGTATATGATGAAATAATCCTGATGACCGATAAAGATCTCTGGCATTTACTTGATAACTAGTATAAGATTAAATAATCCAGATGATCAGTAAAGGTCTATACCATTTACTTGATAACTAGCATATGACGAAATATTTCTGATGATCAGTGAAAGTCTTCACGAATTATTTGATAACTAGTATATGACAAAATAATCCTGATGACCAGCAAAGGTCCATACCATTTACTTAATAACTAGTATGTGACGAAATAATCCTGATGATCAGTAAATGTCTATTTGATTACCAGTATATGACGAAATAATCCCAATGATCAGTAAAGCTCTGTACCATTTATTTGATGACTTATATAATTCTAAATAATGCTGATGACGGAGCTATTTCTCACTGAGTAGTAGCTCGTAATTTTTATTAGTGGAAAAGTATCAAAAGACTTGGATTTTATAAAATATACAATATTTTTTAGTTGTGTTATAGAAATGGTTTGATAGACGTGGAGAGCAATCTAAGATGGTTTTGGCTCAATATTTAAATAAAATGAGCTGGTGACTTTTTAAAACTAAACTTAAGGAACAATAAACAAAAAGAGGCTCAGTCTAAGATGGTTCTGGCGTAATATTTGAATAAAATGAGCTGATGATATTCTAAAACCAAACTTTGGGAATAGTAAACGAAAAATAGGTTGTGAATTTTCAGCTTTTACTCTGCATTCAAATTGGCAGATAAAACCACAGCCAAGGAGAGAAAAAAAGAAGCAATATCTGCTTTATGTGAAGAGCCTAGGAACAATGATAAGACGAAACACAATGGTGTTTCTCGAAGTCCCATTCTCTCTGTGATTCCCTGATAATTGCCAGAGAGAAAGGAAACTTCGGAGTGATTGATAAAGCTTATGCTCTCACACAAAAGAATATCACTTTGCTGCTTGAAAAAAAAAGTGTTATATGTTTGTTTTAGGTGTAGCTTTGTAAGGTGATTCGTGTGCAAAAAAATTAACACGCATACAGAGAATTGTGCCCTTCATACAGTATCACAATAGCTGAAAATTTTGCAGTTTGTTCTGAGAAATAAAACTAATTTATTTCTTATGTAAACGATCTAATTAATGCTTTGAGTCATAAAATTATACATTTACTTAGTAAACAGCACATTTTTTCTGGTGATGACTTTAATATATATGATTACAGGGAAGAAAACTTTCCTCGTTTTGAAAGAATAGCAATACATTAATTGAACTAAGTGATTAAATTAATAAATGTATATTAATCTTTCTTATAATAGAAAATAGCAGCAGTTGTATTCATATTTTTAGATATACAAGAGTTGCAAATTTAATAATGGCAAAATATAATTACATTTAATATAACACAAATAACATCAGATATATGCAAATAACAGATGTTATTATATTATTCCATCATTCAATTTCTGACTCTTGTATATCTAAAAATATAAATACAATAGGTGCTCTTTTCTATAATAAAGAAAGCTACCCTCACAGACATGAGTTATTAGCTTGTAATGCCAATAATTATTTTGATGTAGTCTTCATGTTCTACATGTTGTATTACCAGTTACTTGTAATTGGTCGAATGCCTGAATCAGTTCAGCACCAATCCATGGAAAAAGGAACTACTTGTTAGCATTCGGTACAGAATTGTTCCAGAGATTCTTAAATTAATACGTAACTTCATTCGAAGCATCAACAGAACTGGTACTAAATCAAGTTTTATATTGATTCTTCTAGGCTGGAAACAAGTTCTGGGAAACATTAATGACTACTTCAAAGGACTGTAGACATTACAAGCCAGTAACTGCGTTATATCAGATGTAATTATATGGTTGACACTATAAATTTCCTAACCCTTGTATGTGTAAATTAATTTGTAATTCAACTATACACAATGATAACTTGTCTCATGTATTAACTTGCTGACTAGCCCATATATCAACTTATTGAATTACAATATTATATATATCTGACTGACTGATCATATATCAACTTATCTGCATTTTTATTATAATATCAATTAATCCAATAAATTAATCCCAATAAATAATCATCGGCCCAGAAGATTTCTTTTCAAAACTCATGCAATATTTTAAACTTGACCTTTACATTCAAGTAATATTTATCTTGAGGCTTCAACATTAAAATATTCCAGTATGCCCACAGATTATATGTTGGCCCATAAAAGGTTAATGCTGCCATTTCTCACCGATCACATGCCTGGGGGTTTAAGTTTTAAAATCCTTTGTCTTTGGTGATTGTTCCAAAAGGCTGTGGCCGATTAGATGCTCCCCTATTGTTTCGAGGGAATAAAATTCCACTCTTATTGCACTCCACCCTCCTCCCACCAATCACAAGCTGAGTCGGCACTTTTGATTTGAACAATGGACAGAGGTCAGATAATGAAATGACCCATCCTTTTTCTATCGTGAGAAACAAATCGAATTAAATTATTCAGTGTCTTTCTTCTTGCGAATTTAATATTGTAATAGTGCCATCACTCATGAAGTTTGTTTCGAAAATAATTAATTGAAAGAAACACACACACGTGTAATTGAAAGTCTTGGGACTCTGGTATTTTTTCAAATATTCCAGTAGTATAGTAAATTTCTCTTTAACTTTAAAATTTCAGTTTATATTACCCACATTCCAATGTCAAAATCAGTTGCTCTTTGAATCATTTAAATAGTCAATTATTATTTTTGATATTTTAAAGAAAAAAAGTAGAAAATTTAAAAAAAAATCATTTATTTCATTTGTTTGATAGAAAAATGGTTATATTTAGCTGAAATTGATAACTAAACCTCATAAAAATTTGCAAAAAAAAAAAAAAAAAAAAAAAAAAAATTATAAAAAAAAAAACAGTTTGTGGAATGATTACTGTTACGTTTAGTAAGTGAATGCATCAATCCTATAATTACATTTTGCTCTAGATATTTGTGCCGTATCTTTGTATTTAAGTATTAATACAAAAGACGTACATCAGGATTTCACCCCTGCCAATTTTCTTCATAGCAGATTTTACATAAAAATTAAACAATTAGTGGAATCGTTGCTTTTACGTTTAATGAGTGATGTAAGAACATTCAACTGTCCATACTTGCGACAGATCGTTATACCAAGTATTTTAATACATACATCAAGTACAAAATATTTACATCACAATTTCAAACTAATGTTATGTACAGTTTTCTTGGCATCAAAATATATCTACTGTCATGATTAATTGAAATGTACCTTTTTTTTCTTTTGGAATAATATAGAATCATTCTTCATAAAAATAACTGTACGAAATATGCCTGATTTTAAATAATAATTGAAGGTAGGAGAGGATATTGCACCGTTGAAACACTTCAATTTGAGGGTTGTTATGATTGTTTTAAGATAGATATAAGTAGATAATTGTATTATTTCTATTGGAGGGCAATTCTGATCTGTTGGTATTTTCACAGTTCGTTTCAAACATTTTTTTTTTTTCTACTTTCTTTAGAGCTTTGGAATTTGCTTTTGAATTCCAACTAAGGACCCGTTTCTGTATCAACCTTTCCCATCAACCGATTGTTTCGATTCTTGGTACTTTAAATACTTGATGTTCGACATCCGGTCTTTATCTGTGGATCATTAGTTCATTTCGATCTATTCAAACCAGTGGTTGTTTCTGTAAAAACAAAAACAGAAAAAAGCGGAATGGAAATAAAAGTAAAATGGGAGGGGGTGAAGAGTGAGAATTAAAGAAATTTTTATGTCCCGATAAGTATCTCCCTATTGTTCTTATTCCATTCAATTTCTTTGTCCGAGGACAAATTATTCTGAACTGAAGAATGTAAAAAAGAAGTAAAATAATGGTCCTATCACTGCTGAGATCTAACTATCAATCCTAGTTTAAAACCACAGGGTAGTCGAAAACGAGGTAATTATTTTCGAGATCAATAAAATATCCTTGAAAACTAAAGGAATTTTCTTAAAATTGACATAATGTTGTCAACCAATCTTGTACTTGAAATTATATGGTGAGTGATTTATTGAAATTGTAGACATATTCTTTTCCTTTTACACTCCTTCAGTCTTTTCTTTAACCGTATAAATATGCTGTTTTAAAAGAACGAGAGCTCTTGTGTTGCAGAAAGAACTATCTCAGTTTGAATTCTATTTGTTTTGTGTTTTGTAACACTAATTAGTAATTGATAATCAGTGGCATAGCATTGGTAAATATAAATTGGTAAATTCTTTCGCATTTGTCAGCAGTGGCTTAGCAAATGCAATTTTTCTGCGCTCCTTTACCAAACTTGGCTTACATGACACCTTTTAGACTGAGCCTCCCAAGGACACATAAGCATCTATTCCACCATCTTCCGTCGCTACACCACTGCTTGTCATGATTTCTTAAATGAAATGCTTCTAACAATTTACTTTTTCCTAAATCAAGACTTCATTCAGGCTTTATTGCCTATATTTTTACAGAGAGAAGCTGCATGTTATTATGATTGTGACTGATGCTAAAGGTTATACTGCTTCATGAAAAAATCTGGATTATCATTTTAATAGTATTCAATGATAACATTTGGGAAAGATCATGCAATCACGGAAAATAATTTGCATTTACGTGATACACTAAAAATATTTAACAGCATAAATTTTTATGTGCCTCTCTAGTAATTAATGCTACATATTAAAAAGTGCACAGAAATTATTAGCGCAGCTATTGAAAACTAAAGAAATTTATATGAAAAGTAAAAATTATTGAACATCCATATATATCTTTTTCTGAAGTTTTAACGAAGAGAAAGCGATAATTTACCTTGTAATAGATCATTTTTTTTACTAACTGTATACAGGGTTTGACTTAGCCTAATTGGGGCCAAAAATTTCTTTGCCCCCCCCTTTGCTTCCCTACTTCAGTAAGGAAGAACCGTACATAGAACTTGTCTATGATATTTTCGATTTGGGGGGCTCCTTGGATGTGGGGGCGTGTGGCCCCTGCCTTAATCAGGCCTTCACTGCGTGTGCAAAAAGTTTACTCAAAATCACTTGAAACTTCAAAATATTAACTAAAGAAAATAATGGGATTAAAGCTGATTAGCAACTAATATCTTTCTGAAATTCATGATGAAGATAAAACTTTAATTTACTTTATAATTGTGAATATTAGAAAAACGTGCAAAAATCATCAGCAAAACTGCCTTAATATTCCTGATATTTACAAGATGTTATTACTGTCAAACTGATCATTTCTTAATATCTTTTAAACAGAATTCATGACAAAGAGAAAGCGTTCAAGTTCAGAAGAAGGTACGGCGCACAAGCTGAAGGTCCGTCGTCTCAGCAGAAGCAGCAGCAGTAGCGACCACCTCACAGCCACCACGAGGCCGAGGTAGGGCGTAGATCCGCCCGCTGCCGAAGATCGCTCAACCGAAGTTGCTGGATACGACTGAGGTGAGGATTAGCTCGTTATTATTGATGTCTGATGATTTGCTTTGTGTGCGCTATTTCAGATTTAATATTAAAGTGGCATGAACTGTGAAACTTCTTTAATGCGCCACTCATTAGTGTGTAATCCTCTTAGTAAGTCATTTTGACCTGTTCTTGAGTCATTTCAATGAACAAGCTCTTATGAAGTCGCAAGTGCGTGACAGTGTATCTATTAAAAGTGGTTGTTTAGAAATGTTTTATATATATTTTTAAGGATAATTAATTTTAAATGATTTAATTAAAATTGGAAATCAAGTGACATGCCCCCTACCGCAAAACAAACAAACAAAACAAAAAAAAGAAACATTGCCTCTTGAACATTACATATATTTTTATAAATATAATTTCACTCATACACACACACACAAAAAAAAAGATGAAGAAGAAGAAAGAAAGAAAAAAAAAAATCTGCCAAAGTCTCTACAGCAGCAAAAATTAGCGTTTTAATTTTCATTTCTTATAATAAAATGATATAAAGCATCACAATATTTCATATACTTTAGAATTACTTCTTATTTTGGTGCGTTTTCTGTGATTAAAATTCACGAATGAAAATTAATTTTATATCGATATATGTATTCGAAAACATTTATTATGTATTGTGCACTATTATTCTCTAAAAAAATGCCGGAATGTAAAAGTTTTTAAAGAATTCTATTAATATTAATTGAAATTACAAGGATATACTATAATAATTATGAAATCTGTTTAAAAATAGAGCTGTTTGATTTTATCGTATAGTTTAAAGACAGAAGTTCATTCTATTGTAAATCAAGATTCATTTGTATGTTATTATCATGTACGTACCACAAATTATTTAAATTGCTCCTGACCCTTTGAAAGACTTATTAAAAGTGATTTTACTGTAATTTATCACATAAAACTGTGAAAAAAATGTATTTCATAAAGCACCAGAAGATTGTATTTACAATTACGTATGTTGAATTGGTGTTATTTCAATTCCTTTACTCTTTGTTGATCTCTTGAGCAAACTCAGTGGAAGGCTCGATGATAAGATCTTTTTTGTTGACAACTTATTCCAATCAGATCGATAGCGTGGCCGAAAAGCGGTGTTCTCTTTTCATTTGGGTGTGGTGAGAAGTTGAAGGTGTCTATTTTCGATCGCTTCCGCCGGATGGAAGAATGTATCAATTTAACACTTCCGATACTTCGATTTGTTTTTCTCCAAATGCTTTTTCCGATGCTTGAAAGAATTCTTATTGTTTTCCACGTTTCATTATGAAATTCTCTTGAATTCGCAATTAAATACAAAGAAATTAAAGTTGGAATATCTCATGGGCAATTATTATTTTCATTATTATGCTAAAATCTTTCCACGACAAGTAACGTAATTATATTCTATGGAAATCATGTCTGAAATAAGAGAATTAGACAAATTTTGTTAGTTTCTTTTCTGGCAATTTAATTCTCAGGAATTCGTTTTTTAAAATAGAGAACCCAAATAAATAATGTCTCGGATTAGAAAATTTTTGTTGTTTTCCTTTCTTTAACTCTATAATTCTCACGAATTCACTTTTTATGAAGAATTCGAAAAAATCATGTCTGAAATGAGAGAATTAGAGAATTTTTGTTATTTCCTTTTTTGGCTCTATAATTCAAGTGAATTCGTTTTTTAAATTACGAATCTAAAATCATGTCTGAATTAAAGAATTATTATTCTTGGTTATTATTATTTTTTTTTTTGGTTCTATAATTCTCATGAATTCATTTTTTAAATACTGAGTCCGAATAAATCATGTCTGAAGTAAGAAAAATAGAAATCTTTTGTAATTTTCTTTTCTGACTGTGTAATTTTCATAAATTCATTCATTTTTTATAGAGAATTCAAATAAATCATATCTAAGAGAATTGGAGAGTTTTTGTTATTTCCTTTTCTGTCTCTACAATCTTCATTTTTAAAAATAAAAAATCCAAATTCTGTTTATTTCCCATTTAGATCCTCCGATTTGTACATTACTAATTCTTTGAAATTAACTTTGATTTATTAAGTTTTACTTTGTACTCGTAGGAATTACTTCTAAAATTATTTCATTTACCTAATTTCTCTTAAAATTATTAATTCTACAAAATTGCACGACCTCAAATAAAATGCCGTCTTATAAAAATAGAATTCGAACACCTATCAATTCAATATTCATCCAGTTTTTCGATTTCATGAAGAAATCTTCATTCTGCAAGCATCAGTTTTTTTAACTTCAATAATATATCTTATCTCATAAATTTATAGCTTTTATTAAATCTCGAGTCATTTGTATGATAATTTTTATTGAACTCTGTAAAAACAACCATTATGTTTGGTGATTGGAAATCACTTCCCATCCGCAGGAATGTCTCATGCTCTTCATCCTCCAGACGGGGTAGGCAGGTGGAATCCTTCCAGCTGCCTTCAGATGCCAGACAGAAACTCTTTAATCTAATTGCGGGGCAGACGAGCCACCTGTCTCACCCCCTGCTTATTAAGAGAATTCTTGCGATGCTCTTTCTCGGGTCTACAGTGCATTTTGGGGGTGTAGCTCTTGAGAAGAGAAATTTTTTGGAAATTTTTTTTTCCTACTTGCTTTGTGTAAAATCGTGGGACTTAAAATTGTACTCCTCCTTTTTCTGCAAATAATACCTTATATCTCCTTTTTCATGAAAGTGTTTTTTCTCTTAATGTCCATTGGATTTAGAAATTTTTGACAAAAAAATAATTACATTAACTTAAATAATAATAGTTGTTATTTTTATACATTTTTTAAAACAAAAAATTTATTAAAATTTTCTGCGTTTTAATTTTTTTGCTGTTTAAGAGTTTAAGATGGGTATTAAACTATGCTTCTTTTTTTTTGCAATAAAAAGTAAATTTGATCACGATAAAAAATATTTTTTATATATCATGCCAGAAATCTATTGAAACTTCTTTATATTATTTACAAAATATATCTAGAATGATATTATTCTGGAATGTTGATTTGGTAGACATTTTAATGCAGCGCTGTTTTCTTTAAATTCTAAAATCAAGTAGGAAATATTTAACAATTTATCAACTTTTAACAATTAATTATTACAATTCAATAATTTATCACCTGCAAACGTGCAACAAACAGAACCGTATTTTGTTGATATTTAAATAAAAATTCCCTACCATTCTTGATAATTTTTTTTAAATTTTCAGTTTTATGAAGTGATTTTGCCTTGAATAACTTATTCGCCTTATCTTTAAAAAAGAAATCTCAAATTCCCTAGCATTCCTGTTGAAGAATACTTCGTTTTTTTTCCAGGGGTTGAAGGTGACACTCTCACCCACACCTATAGTCGCCCCCTATTCGAAAAACTTCTTTATTCGCCCGATCACTCCTCCAGAATTTTTTTGATCCCCCTTATAAACATAGAAAGTCACAAATCCTCTTGCCTACATTCAAGAATCTACCCATCAATGGATGGCAAAAAAGTGGTCGTGCATTCCGAACGTTTTTGTTATTCATTCTTAGAACGAAAAAGCGCGCCAAAATCTCTCCTTTTATGAGCCCTATATATTCGCATTGTAACGATTTTCATTCCTCCGCAAAACGCTCGCTTTGTTTTGTTGGGGACCCGTTACAGAGGGAGCGAGATTCCTTAACTGTGACTATGCCGAAAGTACAATGTTTATTTTTTTTCGTGTTGCGTCACCGGTATTGTCCAATGGATGGGGGATGAAAAGCCCTTTTGGGGATGCAGATAAAAATTTGCCTTTAAGAAATATCGGTTGTCATGGCCAAAATATGGCATCACAGAAATAAATCCATGTAATTTTAAAATTCCATATTTTTTTATTTGATTATGTTAGAATTTGCATTCACCCCATAATATAAACAATACTAATTTTGGTTACTACTTGCAGAGCAAATTGTATTTCAATTAATATTTCTGCAAATGTTTCTTGCTTTCATTAATATTTCTATAAACTTTCATACCACAATAAAACCTGTGCAAAATTTGGTATTAGTAATAGTCATGGAAATTTTCTTTTGTATCTCTGTCCTTAATAACTTATTCTTTTTTTTTCTTTTGATTTTATTAAAGCCATTCTTTTTATAGAAATTTTCCTTAATTTCTATGTGATGTAACTTTATACTTCTGGATGTATGCCTGAATTTCACTGCTTCAAAAATTTGAACGGCATCATCAAAAAGTATAATTTCTTCCTTGCAATCAAAGGTTTAGAATATAATTATATAAGCTGTGCTTACATTCAGCCAGTTATAAGATTCCTATTAGTCACGCATGTGCAGAAAGAAGATAGCGCATGCGTGGAGGGAGCGAGCAATAGCAAGTTCTTGTCTCGACGGGATAAGTACTTGCTATTGTACAGTTTCTGCGCATGCGTGGTCTTACTGAATAGTTTGTGCATAGCTGAGTGTAAACCCACTTTTCTTTCATTCAAATTTTGATTTCCAGTTATCCTTGATTGATTTATTCTTTTTATGAAATGACAGTTTCTGTAAAATCTCAAATCAATACATTTTTGTTTTGATGTTTTATAAATATGGGATATTTTCATTGCTGTTTCTTTTCCCATATCCTGTGTTTACCTTGGGATCGAGTTTCCCATGGTTATAAAACTAAACACAGGTGTATGTACAATGTTATGTTTCATTGACATATTATTCCTTCAAAAAATATTAAAATGTCTTCAAAATTTATAAAACTTAATTACATGTATTTTAATTTTAAACATCGGTTTTGATTTCATCTTGGCATGTGGCTTTTTTAAATAAAAGTGAAATAAAAAAATTTGATTAGTTGAGCATTTGCGTTATTGCATGCAAGCGAATATCAGAAAATAGACGCGCTATTTTATGTAACATGCATGCATCCTTAACATTATTATTGCCTTAACCTGTTTATTTTAAATTCTTCCTTTGATTTTAAATGTCTAATTTTTTAAATACTTTTTACGATTTTCTTTATTTAAAATAATAATAAATTTTTATAAATATTTCGAAAATTATCCCTTTTTAAAAAAATATAATAATGGTCCTTGCATTTTAAATTTCAACTATTTTTCCATATAAGTGGGCGCAATCTCCAAGGAAGGTTATATTCTTCTGACGTATTGTAACCGTAACCGTGATTTTTAAGCCACCCCGGGGTTGTTGGAACGACTCGTGTTCTTATGACTCGACCCTTGACCCCCTCCTCCATTTGTCACCGTCCCTCACAATAATAACAGAAGGAGAGAAAAATCTTCTGAGCCCACCTACCCCATCAGTTTTTTTCCGTTGAAAGGAGAATGTGGAAGTTAAATATGAAGTCGGGACATTCTGTTTCAGGAGTGCATGCTTTCTATTTACAAGGTAAAGCCAGAAATAGAACCAAGTGCTGTGCCATTCTGTCGTGAATCGAAAATGTTTTCATTTTTTTTTTTCTATTTAAAGATTTTCGGTTTACAAGGTGAAAATGATTTATAAAGCTTCTTTTATCATAAATTCTCATTATTTAATCATATTGCTAAAGTTATTCGCAAATTAAAGAATTTATCATTGACGCAATATGGCCAAGGACGGCTTTTGCTCCAGAAAACCGAGCCAAACCTAACCCAAAACAAATCTTAATGAAAACAAATATGTATGCTGTTACAAGATAACCTTTAATTAAAATCCACTCACTTTTAATTCATTGTCATTGTTTTATATTTGACGAGTAGTACACATTTTATTGTTAGATAGAAATGAAAGTAAATATATACGTTTTTGCAAGGTAAACATTAAATAAAATCCGTTGCAGATCATTCTTAAGTCAATACCATTGTTTTGCATATGACCACTAGCACTATTTTATTGTTTGCTGCAAATGAAAGTAAATACGGTAGAATAAAAATAAATACACTGATAGGTCAATCTTAATACGCTGTAAATGCATTATTTAAAAGAAGAACTTGTATATTCTTTCTTATTTAACATATTGAAAATAAATTAGTACTTAAAGTGAATTTTTTTTATTTTGCGTGAACACATAAAGCAAGCTTATATAAACTTTAAATTACTGTAATTCATATGCTATAAATGTTAGAAATAAATGTTAAGAATTTATACGTAGATCATTACAAAGTAAGAATTCATTGAGTTTTTGATCTAGATCATTCATAGTTATCCACACATAAAGTTTTAAAAGAACATTTTCGTATCTACATCTCAAAAATCTCTATTTTGTTTCTTTCATCCAGATACAAAACAGTAAATTATCATAGATGTATTTTTCTTATAAGTTGTTTTAAGCTTTTAAAAAAAAATTCGTATCTGCATCTCCAAATTGGCTACTAAATTTCTTTAACGCAAACATAAAGTAGCAAATCATCAATGATGTTTCTATCTTACAAACGAGCTTTAAACTGTTAAAATTATAGTAGCAATAAGTGCTTAAAATTTATGGACAGATGATTTGAATATAATTGCTCATTGCGTTTTTAAAGAAGGTAATTTTTTAGTTGCATGAACATAAAGCTTTATGAAAACATTTTCCTATCTACATCTCCAAAAGTCACTACTTCATTTCTTAAATGCAGACACAAGGTACTAAATCATCCGTGATGTTTTTGTCTCATAAACAAACCCGAAGATTTTAGCCTTTCTTAGAGAAGGTTGTGGCCGATGCAGGAACCCTGCTAGCATCTTTAAAAAGAACCTTCAAGCCCTGTTAGAGCCATACATTCTGACTGTCACACCCTGGTTGATGCAAATATTCCACGTCCTGAAGTTGTTAGCAAAACATGGGTGCGCCACATGAATCAGCTCTGCTCCAAGAATAAATTATTTATCTTTGCTTCAGAAATCCATTTTCTTCTAGTCTTGGGATATAATCTGAAAATTAGAAGGGGAATCGAATCCTTCATTGGTGGTAATTTTTTTATTCATTGGATTTCTTAAACAACGTACTTCATTCTTGATGATTCAAATGGAGTCATGCTCTCTTTGTCATCCATGTTAAAAGATATAGAATAGAGTTATTCATACATTTTGGCAAAGACTCCATGTGGTGTGGTATTCATGAATTTTAATATTTGAAAATTTTGAATATATTGTAATTTTACTAATTCGAAAGGTTTTAGTTTGAAGTCTATACATCGATCATTTCTTCCTATTTTGATTTCTGAGTGAATTTCATATAAAGTATTATAAAACGTATAATTACAATTTGAGTCAATCTTATTATATTCTAAATCGGAATTAAAAATAAATAGAGAACTTTTTTAATAAAATTTTTGGATTGTTTTTATTAGTTAAATGCATATGTATCATAATGGCCACAGTCTTGTTTTATAATTTTTGGCAATGTATTCAGTTAAAAAAAAAGAGAAGCATTTAAAATTTCATTTTGTTAATAAAAAAAATCTTAACCGTTTAAATATGAATTTTATTGTTAATTTAAGATTCTATTATAAAGCTGTGCTTAAGGATAGCGCGATTTCCTTGTGATCCAGGCTTCCCGGGTTCGAGTCCTGGTTCGGGCAAGGTTGCTCCGTGTCCTATCTTTGAAATGTATGAATGTGCCCACCTATATAAAGGGGTTGTGTTAGCGAATGTGTGTGTGTTTCATCTTCATTTGAGCTAGAAGCCAGACTTCTTTCTTCTGGTGCTCTGGGATCTTTACCTCCAGAAACATCCCTTTCCTTTTGTTTATTATCTTGGATGGGACGGAGTTATAGATGAGTGACATATAGCAACTCATTCATTCATTCACTCTTTCATTTTAACATTCACATACTCTTTCACTCTTCTTTCACTATAACATTCTTACATAAATTGTGATATCACTGAGTCTTATATCTCCGAATCTTTGGTCCTACATGCCCTGTTTAAGAATATTGATTTGAACCTGGATATTATTGTTGCATTTTGTGTCTCATCTATATCTATATATAAATTATATTATAGAATTATAGTTAAGTGCCATAAAATAACTCATTCATGTATTCTTTCACTCTTTTTTCATTTTCACATTCATGCACATGCTCATACATAACTAGCGATATTACCGAATAACATTCTGACATTGGTAGCGAATTTCTCCACTATTAAGGTGGAGTATTATCAAAAAGTAGTTATGTATGATAAAAATTTAAGAATAACTGATCTGGAAGATTCTGCATGATTTCCGAATATTCGAACGTACCTAAAGCTTGCCAAAATTTCATGTTCTTATTTCAAAATCATTTCGCTCTTGAAGGAATTTATGTATAGTTATTTAGAGTGAACACGGCTCATGGTTGCTCTAGCAGCTGAACCGTGGTGGTCATATTTCCACACCTGTTGTTCGGAAGTGGTGCATTTCTTCACCGCAGATGTGTACCAGCTGCCAGTTCCGGTGAGGAGGTGGAAGAATACCAAAGCACCGCTCCAAAAGAAGGTGTGTAAAGACACTTCATAAGAATGCTGTAATAATTTTCTGCAGGTTCGTCGCTTGTACGGGGGAACTTCGATAATTCGTTAAACCATAATGGAAATTCGAAAATAATAATAATTTTAAATGAAAACCACAACAGAGGACAATTTTTATAGTGAATATGGCCGTGAAGATTTATTTTTGCCATTAGGTAGTTTGAAGATTATTATATAAAAATAAGTAAGCGTTAAATAATTTTAGTAATTAAAACTGTATCATTTGGAATTAATTTTTTTCAATTATATCAGTAAACAAAAGATTAAAAAAATTAATGGCCATTCAATTTATAGCACTATGAATATGTCAATTGTAGAAAATTCGTTTTATATCATAGAAATTATTTGAACTATCTTCATTTTAAAATTTTTCTCGCTTTCATTAATTTCATTGAAACTTTTGAGATTTTTTTTATATACTTGCTTTTATAAATTCTCATAATATATATTTTATTTAATTTATTTTCTCAACTGTTAATTAAGGGAAAGAATCAATCATTGCAAAGTGTTACAGTTTTGAAATTTAATAATTTATATCAATTATTTTAGATATTTTCCACAAAATGCTTGCAATGTTTCTTTGAAAGTATTAGGCTCATTATTATTAAAATGAGTGTTAGAAAAAAAAACCAAAACAGATGTAGTATGATAGAATATATGTATTTTAACTTAAAATTAATGCTATCTTATATATAAACAAAATGATTCAAGCTTTCCTAGTAAGGCCAACCTTTTGGGAGCCCTTTCCCCCCTTCTAACTTAAAAACCAAGTATTTTATATTGATTTTAATTAAACCTTTATATTGGTAGTGAAATGCAAACTTTCACAAATGATTAATTGCAGATCATTATCCAAAAAAGGAGATTTAAGTATATCGCGTATAAAAAAATGCACGTGAAATAAAAAAATATTTTTAAACAAAATATTGTAAAAAAAATTAACCACAATGGGGATAATTTTTAACAATTTCAAACATCACATTTTCTTAGAATTAAAGAATAAAATAAAACTCGCAAATGAGAATTAGTTAGAAATACTACCAGAATAATATTCTAAAATTAACATAAACAAGTTGAAATGCGTGACCTTTATAATTAAATGAAAGCACAACATTAAATATCTTCAAGCATGCCGTAAAAAAATCTTGCAAATAGATATAATACAAGAATAATGTTCCAAAACTAATATGAGCAAGTTGAAAAGCATAGCTTTTATAATTAAGTGAAAATATAAAATGAAATAATTTTCAATATGTCGTAAAAAAAAATTCTCGATTGTTCGGAACCCATGGGCGATTGCCTGTGGTAATTCGGCTCTGTTTCTTTAGTAATGAAACTGCCAAAAATGGGTTTTCAAGCCACCGGTAAAGTAGCCCACGGGTCAAGCGGCCGCCTGATTGGCCGTTCCACTACAGCTGCAACTTGTTCTTATCGTCTACAGCACCTGCCACGAGAGGAGCATCCCCCTCCTCCAAAACCCAATAACCCGCACATCGTCTGCCCGATTTTGGCAATCGTCTTTCTCCTGTGCCCCGAGGGGGATCTCCACACACGGCTGAGTAACTGCAAACGATAAATAGAGCCATTTGCCTCAGCCCTGGACAATAATGCAGGTTTATTTCAATCATGTTGCGGTACTTTTTGAAATTTATTCCTCAATTTATTGTTAGCGCAACAGTATTTTTTTTTTTTGCACTTTTTGAAAATTGGTGGCATCAAAGAAATTTTTTTTGAAATTTCACATTTTCAGTTGTTAGATGTAATAATATAGTATTCACTTTTTAGTTTTATTATTTTTTTAATGCTGGTATTCTTCAGGTGTTTGTAAATTGTAGTATTGCTTTTGGAAATACTATTTTAATGTTATTTCATTTTAAAATTTATATTACATTTTTATTTTAAAAAGTTGAATTGGCTATTAACTGTTAGAACTGAATATTTCAGATGAACGAATAGAAATAAATTTTTGCAATTTGTTAAAGATTTATTTCTAATTCATGTACTGTAAAAAAAAACACTTTAAATCATGTTTTTTATCGTTTAAAATAATTGCAGTGAAACTTTTGCCCTTTGAATTTCTGAAGAAATAATTTAAAAATATCATCTATAAATCGAATTTATTTGATTAAAATTCTAAAAATTAAAAAAAATAATTTGGCACGTTCTTACATGCCCTCAGTAAGAGTAAATGAATAAGTTTCTAATAACTTTATTGTCTTACTGTTGTATGATATGCGTACTCAAGAATACAGCAAAAAGAGAAAAAAAAAGATATCTTTGATTAAAAAATAAATTGAATACGTTTGATGTTAACTGCGCAGTTTGTTTTGAATTTTGATTGTAGAATTGTATTATTTAAATTGTTAATTACATTCAAGTTTCTTGTTTATTGAAATTACTTTTTCATTAAAATTATTATTTTAAAAACATTTAAGGGTTCTTTAATCATGATCATTAACAATTCATTTATTAAAATTTATTGTTTATTTTTCAGGCATACATTATTTATCTTAACTATCAAATATTTTAAAATGATACTAATTAATATTTTTTTGGAATAAATTTAACATTTTGCCACTTCAAATTTTCCATAAAAATCGAACATATTTTCCATTTTTACAACTTTCGCTCTCTTTTGGCAAAAATTGCTTGGAAATCAGAGCATGGCTATATTTTTCTGCTCCAAGGGACACTGAACAGGTGATTTCTACGGCCAGTCCATCTGTCCCTTATCGAGGCACAGATTCTTTATTCATAGTATCGTTCTTTATTTTTTCAAGGGGAAGGGCCAAAAGAAAACCCTGATCTCATTATAGTGTGTCGCGTGGCTCTCTTTTCTTCGGCCCAAGGTCTCGTGGCCAGCTTTCACCTGTTCTTTTAAAGGGCCTATTTTGGGGTGGCAGATGTTTGGGGTCAGCCCCGTAGCGCGTGCACCGCTCTGCTGCTGCTTCCCTCCTCGGGGGCCGAGGGGGACCACTTGATCCGGGTACTCTGGACACCACCTGTCCCTACTCGAGGACCAGAAGGAGAGGCGCAAGTTGTTGACACGCTTTTTGCTCGATCCACGTTCTGTGCGCCCCATACTGCAAGATTAGGTTTCCACTTTGAAGTTTTGTTCCCTTCAGTTTTCTTTCTTTATTTTGTTTTATACTTTACCCGAGATGTTTTTGTTTGAAACTTTTTAGTGTTTTAGATAGTTTTTGGAAAGTGCTGGAAGAAATTACGATTTTGGTGTGTGTGTGTGTAAATAGTTGGTTTTAGTTTTAAGCTAATTTTTTATATGTATTTTTTATGTATTATTTTTTTAAATTTGGTTATGATTTTTTTTAAAATTTGATGCTTTTCTGCTTTTGAGGACATTTTAATTGTTGAAGTGCATCATGATAATGAATGCATTTTTTATAATCATAGTTTTTCTAAAATTATTGCTTTATTTTCATGCTTTTTTGTCTATTCGGACGTTTTAATTGTTAAAGTGCATCATGGTAATGAATGTCTTTTGTGTAGAATTAGGAAGAAAAATCTTAAATTGCTTGATTTAAAAAAAAAAACATTTTTAATTTTTAAATATTTCTTTGGGGTTAAATTGTATTTTGTATTTAATATAAGAATATTTTTAAATTAAAAGTAGCAAATGCGTTCATCATAATATAAAAAAATGAATATATCTTTATTAAAACATTTACATATATCAAAGTTTCTTTAACATAATCGTAAATGAGAGTTGTGTTTTTTTACAGGCAAAAAAAGTAATTTAATCTTTTATTGATTATGTTTCATTTATTCATGTCTTATTCATTTCATTCATTATTTTAATTGTTTATATTTTATTCATTTTCTATTGATTTGAGCAAAAACAATCTAAACCCATTGTTTTATTTTAACCAGTATTAAATATTTTTACTATCCAGTATTAATAAAATATTTATTAAATATTTTAATAAAAAAAACATTAAACATTCGTGATTTTTTTTCCTGCTTTTTTGTTCCAATTTCAAGATTTCAAACCAAATAACTTCGAGAAACAATCATTTGTCAGTTGAGAGAAGAGATACGTTTCAACAAGAACGAAACTCCTCTTAATTTGGAGCAAGGTCATGGTCTGGCTCTCAGGACGCTCATTAGCAAGACCTTAAAACACTGCTCCCTAATTAAATGGAAGAGGCAAAAATTCAAAATTGCTGTCTGATTGACTGACGAGACTAGCTTTATATCTGTCGGCGCATCAGTACTACCTCTTTCTCGAGGGCCTCACTTTCCTGACAAGATTCGAAATCGCGTGAAAGCCCGAATCCCAAAAGTTCGGAAGTCGCAGATCCGGCCCGATCACGAACAGTGAGGAAGTACGTGCAACAACGCCAAAAATCCATTAAGTGTGCGATATGCTTTTCCATAGTGCTCCTTCGCCCTTTTTCTAATTGTCGTTCTCGCTTGAGTTCGCAAAGCGGTGACAGGCTTCGGTGCGCGCCCACTTTCACCTTCCTGTGAGGGCGGGACTTCCCTTAATAGGAGCAAGGTCATGGTCTGGCTCTCACGACGCTCATTAGCAAGACGGTAAAACACCGTTGCCTAACTGACTTTCATGAAAGTCGTTTGCACGGAGTGAAAAAAGAAAAATGAAGCATTTAAAACTGCGTCTGAGATTTATTCATATCTTTATATTCTAAATTCATGTATTAAAGTTTTTTTCATTACTATTAAAAAAAATTCTTTGAAAAATCTTTTATATTTTCAAAACTTTTGTCTTTTCTAGTCTTATATTTTCAAAAAAAAAAAAAAAAAAGGATCAATTTTTAATCTGTTCCCTCCTTACATTTTACCCTCCTTTTTATTTTTAACAAGAACTCTTTAAATTCAATTTTATCGTCATCTGGTTGCGATTCAAAATTTCGAGATCCATTCCAAAATTGCAGAAGTACTGCTGTAAAAGAACGAGGCATAAATTCAATTTTTCATACCACCATTAAATAAACAAACTATTTAATTAATTCATATTTTTGTTTTGTATCTTTCTACTACTTCTATTCTCCATTTGCTTTCATTTAAGAGTCTAGTATAATAAATTTGTTAATATTTTGTTCATTCCATTTAGCTGAAAATAATGAACTTAATGCCACTGGAAAATAATACCCAGTTAGAGATTATGCCAATGATAGATTTTGTTTTACTCAAAAATATTTCTTTTGTTCAGATTTTCAAATAAATATATTAAAAATATTTTATTTCATTTACTCTATATAGCTAATTAAAAATAAATTAAAGAGCATCGATTTCGAAGTTCTAATTAAACAAAATGGCTAAAGGCTGTGCGATCAGTAATTGAGTTAACTTGACTTAAAAATCATTTAATAATATAAAAATGGGTATCAATATGGCATGTTTGCAATGTTTTTTTTATTTTTTATTTTCAGATAATATATTTTAAGTACGTAATTTAATAAAAACTTTCTCATAAATATTTTTTTCCGTTAAAAGAAGTTAACTTAAGATGATGAACAGCGCCATCTAGAGTGCATGAAGGATGTAAAAATACATCATTTTTTTTAAAACACTGATTTTGTAGGGTTTTTTTTTTTTTTTTTTCCCAACTGAGGTGATACGTTGTAAAAAATAAAATTGTATTTATTGTTAAAATTTATTTTAAAAAATTTGATTTGCATTTAAGAAAAGAAGTGTTAAATTTTAAATTCTAATATGAATGTTGTTTTCGAGTTCATTTTTCAATTTTGAGACATTCGCTTGAGTTTGGTGCTGCCATCTATTATCACCTATTAAAGTTGACGAAGCCAACAATATTTGTAAAATTGTAATGAATTAGTAATTAATTAAATACAAATTTGTTTTTATTCCCTCAGACGAATATATGTATTTGGGACTGTTATTTATTATCTTATATTTAATTTGAGGAATCTTAATTATTTATAATTTGAAATTAGACAGAAAAAGTCAAAAACGAGATTTGAGGCTATTACGGAAATATAAATTTGCATTAATTTCCGATTTTGTATGATTCAGATTAATTACTCGCATTCTTAAACTGAAGCTAAGACACGCTGGGAAAAAGGAAGTCGATCAAACCGTTTCATGTTGTCAGGGAGAAAGTAAAAGAATGGGGGTAGGGGCATGTTATGGTCAGTGATGCTTATTTCCAGAAATGCAGGAAACTGTCAGATTTCCTCGCTTCGCCAGCAAAATGCGAAGCGGATACTGTCCAGTCCACAGGTGGAACTCGTTTCCTTTCGTTTGAGGGGAGAGACGGTCCACTGATCCAGAAAGGATCGGACCGGAAAGGTTAAGGCGAAGGAACTCCATGCTAAATGCAAACGATTATTTCTGTACTCCGTTAAGCAAGAAGCACAGTTGTAAACTTTTCTTTTATATTTTATTCAAAGGGGGGGGGGCGGAGGATGTTTATTACAAAACAACATGGCAGCTGTGCAAATTCAATTCATCTCCCCCCCCCCAAGAGTTGTTCACAAGATTAAATTATGTTTCCAGGAAACATTGTTATTGCTTGAATAAATATTACAAACATAAAAAAAAGTAAGGGGAAAATAATTATCAACGTCAGTATACAAAATAATAAAACTGTGTATTTAATGATTAGATTGTTTGAGTATAACCGTCATTATTTTTTACAAGATTTTTCGTTTATTTTAATACAGTTTACCTTGTTCATGTTTTCGCTGAAAACTCTAAAAATAAATAAATAAATGCTATTTTCGTTTTTTTTTTCAAATTAATAATTTGTAAATGTGTGATTTTTTATGTTTTATTCAAAGAATATTAATAGTTTGTTTATATTTTAGTAAGAAAATAGTAAGTAAGGTCGTTTGTTTTGAAATACTTATTTTTTAAGATGGGTAGAAATAGATGCAACGGAAAAATGTGTTAGTTTAAAATAGTTAGATATTATTAGTAAGCATATAATATCTAATGTATTAGTACGTACAAATTCTATTTTCTGTATTTGAAAAATATTAAATATCAAAAGACTATTGAATGCAAGAATTCCCACCCTCCTTTTTTGCTAATTATTCTTTCAAAGTTTTCTTTGCGGAATAAAAAGAAAAGAAAAGAAAGAAAGAAAAATAAATATTTTCTTTTAAAGACATTTCAAAGTGCATCGACATTGTGTCGTTAAAAACGGATATGTAATAAACGGATTTTAGGTACATGAATGAATTTCAAGTAAGTTTACTCATTATTAAGGCTAGTTCCCAAGCACATTTTCTTACGTACTTGTAATTTTTTTTTGTTACAAAACCTGGTGCTTGAAAGAAAGGAGGAACATCAGATGTTCTTAGTTTCGGTTTCTTCTTTTTCTCAGAGGGGAAGAGGGGTAATCCGAAGGAAGAGAACAGAATAGAGCTGAGAGCAGCACACCCCAAGAATCGAAGTCACTTCCGTTTTTCCCACAGGTGCTGCCTTACTCTGCGTCTGCCTCTTCCGCTCTTTTGTTTGCGTAGGTGGGGGTGAAGTCTCGCCTCTTTGCATCCAGAGATTCTAACCTCAAAAAGCCGTTTCGCTTTAATAAAAAAATATTCAAAAAATTAAATTGATAAATTAAAACGTTGGTATAGAAGAGTAGTTATAAAAATAACAAGTCTGAAAATCCAAAGTTGAAAAAATATTTAATGAAATTAACTCGATGTGCGTGAACGCTAAACGAAATGATGAATGAAGGAATTATAATTCGCTAAATAATAACTTTATAAATAATTCCCTAATTTAACCTTATAAATAATTAAAGTTATTGTAACTAAATAATAGTTCCTTTATAAATAATTAAAATTAATGTCACTAAATAATAATTCACTTATAAAGAATTAAAGTTAATGTCACTAAATTATAAATCCATTATAAATAATTAAAGTTAATGTGATTAAATAATAGTTCCTTATCAATAATTAAAGTTTAACGTCACTAAATAATAAATCCATTATAAATAATTAAAGTTTAACATCACTTAATAACAGTTTCCTTATAAATTATTAAAATTAATGTCACTAAATAATAGTTTTCTCATTGGCAATTTTCTTTCATAATTTAACAGATAAAAGGATCCACAATATCCTCGCTTAAAGCAATATTTTTAAATATGTCTAAATAAAATAACTATCAGGTCTCGGAGACGTAGAACTATAGAGTCTAGGTGTTCCGTCCAAAACATTCATCACGCCTTCAAATCAATACGTTTTAATATAATTTTGTATGAACTGGAATAGTCTGTAAAACATTTAGGATATATTTTTTAAAACTTATTCAGTGTTATTCACACTATGTACACAGTTTTTTTTAATACAATAAAAGAGATAATGTATATATATATATATTTGCTTATCCATTACTTTCATTAAAATTTTAACATACATTATTCAATTTATTATTAATCTTATATAATATTTGACAAATTTTAATCATATTGTCTATGAAAATGAATTTTAGTTAATAAACTTGCTACTTTGCCTGTCTAAAAAGGGGATACTAAACTGAATAATTCTTTGACTTTTAAAAAATATTAAGTTGCTGATTTGAAATTTATCGCAGTTTGAACGAAATATGCTGACGTTTGTGCTTAGCGTTTCAGAATATATTTTGAACACTGTTTAAAAATCGATGGAACGTGCCATGTTTGTTTAATATTCAAATCTCTTCGTCGAAAATAATTTTCCTCCTGCCTAAAATAGTTTTCAGTACGATAACTGACTACTCGGAAAATTTTAGCAACAATAACACTGTACTCGTCATTTCTCATTTTCGTGTTAAGTGTTGACAGAATGTTGTGTATTCACCTGAAGGACCACATCCGGGTCCCTCAACGTAACACAATACCTTCTTTCATAAAACTATTTAATCAGCCTTGCACTCTTTTTATGAATAGCTATGTTGTAACTATTTCAGATTAACGGAATAGTGTCTGAAAAAAAAGGGGGTTGGAGGAATCAGCGTTTTGTATTTTTGCGAACAAAAGAGGACCTTCAATATGAATGTGTGTTCTATCATGCATCTGTTTCAAAATAAATAATTTTTGTTTTGCACGTTTTCGATTTTTGCGTCTCTGTGTGTATGGAAAGATTGTATTTTTATGTATGTTACAAATATTAGCAATTGGAATTTAATAAAGTAATAAATAATAACTTGAAATAAAATTGAAAAATGAAAATTACATATGTTTAGGTTTTCAAATTATTTTATGCATAGTTATTGTTTAAAAATATACTTTTGCCAAAAAAAATGGCTGAAAATAGTTAACATGATTTGTCATTCCTTGATTTATACATGCAAAAAAGATTAAGCATGAATTTCTGGTGTTCTTTCATTTATACAACAAAAAATATTAACTGATCAATTTGCCCTTGATTTTTACAGCCAAAAAAAAAAAAAGATTAACTGATGAATTCTTCGCATTCCTTGATTTATTTAAATAAAAAATATTAGCTGACGAATTTCTCGTATTTTTTATTTATACAGCTGAAAAAGATTAACCGAAGAATTTCTCGGATTTTTTATTTATTCAGCTGAAAATATTAACTGATGAATTTCTTACTATCCTTAATTTACACTGCCCCTCCCCCTAAAAAAGACATTAAACATGAATTTCTTGCATTCCCTGATTAATACAGCCAAAAAAAAAAAAAAAAAAAAGATTAACTGATGAATTTCTCACATCCTTTGATTTATACAGTTCAAAAAGATTAACTGATGAATTTCTCACATTCCTTGATTTATACAGTCAAGAAAATCTTAACTGTTGGATATCTCGTATTCTATGATTTATACAACCAAAAAAAAGATTAACTGAAGATTTACTCGTTTAATATTCATCAAATTTACCATCACTTTGATGAAAGAATTTTATACTAAGTTTCCACACATTGTACTAATTTCCTTTTTCCGCGGATTTATCATTTTGTTCTTCATTGTGAATTCTAAAGGCGTTTTTTCCCCTGCAAAGGTTCTCACGACTTCATCGAAATGATGGACTGGGTGTGGAGAAGGACGATTTGGAACAGGAAGCGAGTACTTCCATTTTTCCTCATCTGCTAGGAGGATTACCTTCGAGTGTTCTCTTCCTCCTCGTGAAAAAAGTTCTTTGCCCAGAGGCCGGAACCAAACGATTTCGCAGCTCCTCTCCTTCTCTCTTCTCCCACACTTTTCGATTGCAGTTTTCGAACACAATTATTCGAATCGTGCTCGATGAAGTGTTTGGCGAAAAAAATCATTCAATGAAATCCATTTGGCATTGAATGAAAACACTTTCTGCCGTACTCAGAATGACGACGATAATCCTGGAACCTTTTAGCTCGTTGTAGTCTTTAATTGTTCTCTGAAATCTTGTGGTTGGCCTTCGCTGAGAAATTCAATTGATATTTCTGTTATGATGTTAAGTGTATGAATGGAATTTGCATTTGGGATAATGAAATTCAAGAAAGCATATGACACATAATCTACACTTGGGATGGTTTGACGTCATTTGTAGAAAAGCCTTGACAGTTTTCTGGTATGAATTGGTGTCGCCATAATAATTTTTGTGAATATTTCAGATTCCATGTCTTGCTTTATAAGGAAAATGAAATATTTAACACATTGCTTTTGAAATGCCATTTTTCAATTTCTGAGATTTATGTGTATCAAGATGTATTTTTTAAAAATTTATTATTATTATATTAAGACTGAAAATTTTTTTAATGTATGTGTAATTTAAATTTTTTAATAATTTCTAAATAATTAAAATGCTACTTTAAGAATTAATTCTTAGTTATTATCGATAATTAAATCAGTTTATTAGTTATTATCGATTAAATTCTTGATCATAAATATTGCATAAATCCTAGGCCTCAAAGGTCGCCACTTTTTACTTTATTTAGTGAAATTAGTTTTGCTTTTATCTTTCCATACTTCTAATAACTTTTCTTAAATTTGCTGGTCAATTTATTATTAATAAAATAAATAGAATTTGTAAAAAAAATCTCTCGTTTCAAAATTTTTAAATAAAAAAAACCTTGTTATAATATTGAATGACATTGTAACTGTTGTAGCTGAAATGTGAAATACTGAGAAAAATTAGATAAAATGATTAAATAATAAATTGTATGAAAATAGAATTTTACATATTTTTAAAAAATTCGAAACTATACAAATTTTTACTGCGGCATAAAAATTATATTAAAGTTGTTTTTCTTGATATATATAATTATTTATTTTATATATCGTTAATAATCGATATTCTATAATATAGGAAACGATGTAATTCTATATATCGTTTCGTAAATGTAATTATTTATTATATATATAATTCTTAATGTATATTTATTTAAAATAAACAATAGTATTTATTGCATTAATGCTATTTTTATATTTATTACATTGATACTATTATTATGTTTATTACAATACTATTTATACATTTTATAGATTATACATGCAATACTATTTATACATTTTATTCTATTATACATGCAATATTATTTATTACATATTAAATCCTGGAAAAGCTTGAATGGTAAAAAAAATTGGTCCTTCTGTCAGTTTTTCCAAATTTTAGTCAAAAGTGTGAACCATAGTCATGGGAACAATTTGGAACAAAGTGTCTCAACATCAATGAGAAGGTGATTTGAAGGTCGAAAGGGGGGGAGGGGTTCCTGAGAACCGTGTGAGTGTATGAGTACGTTACTACCACTACCATTACTACTACTATCACTACTACGATAGTAGAGTAGAGTACGGGGCTCGTAGTAAGATTTTGTTCTATTGATATTTTCTTGGGAAAAGCAGAACTGGGGTGCACGAAGCGCCGGAAATGGGGTAGAAATCAGGTGAGAAGCCCGATTTTTACGCTCACACGATGCAAAAGTCACCTCAATCCCCTCCCTTCTCTCGCTTGTAGGATACAGAAGAAAAGGGAAGATCATAGCAGGTGTATTTTCTGCAGGGGAAAGGGGGAAGAAGGGGGGCTGCAATATGATATTGTAAACATAAAACATCGTGCCTGATAGAACTTTTCAAAATTGTAATCTTTTTTTCAATTGCAAAGTTTTTTTATCCCAATTACATCGAAAGTTTTAATTTTTATGTTAATGGATAATATAAAAATGTGTTAAATAAAGTAAATTATAATATCGTAATATGTATAATAATATGTATGAATTTTAGTATGCAATATAAAATAAATTATAATAAAGTAATATATATAAGTTTTAATATATAATACATAGAATTTAATGTATCTGTATTTTGTTTTTTGGATTGTTCTCTTAGTTACTTCTAAAGTTTTGTCTTGCATTCATTAATATCAAAGTTTTTTTTAAACGATATTTATTCTAACGGACTTTATTAACGCATTAAAAGATTTAATCGATTCTATTATGTCTTTAAAATGTTTTGTTATTATTAAATTTTTAATTGCAATGGCCGTTAATTCCCCACCCCCCAGTTATATTACCAATTATTATGTAGTTGTTGCCTAATTATTACGGAAGTTCACATTATGGTTAAATATTGGAAGATTTGCATGACAGATTAGCAAACTTGATTTCATTAGAAAATAAACTATAGCAGTAAAAAGTAATAATAGTCTGGTATAATCCCATGAATTTTTTTAAAAAAATGACTGATTAATTTTATTGAAATTCATCTCCCCCTTGCAGTTTTATATACCTAATTTTCACTTAACCGATTCACATGAATGTTATTTCAATTATAAATATATTTTTGCAATACTTTTATTTTTATTCAAAAGTAAAATATTCTTTTTTTGTTCGAAAAAGCTCCTATGTTCTTATAATCAAGATTATTTAAATCCAATCGTATTCCTTTAAAAAGTATTAGCTTCGAAAAATAAACAAAACAGAAAGAAGTACGGCTAGAAACTCTCTCCAAACGGAAAGTTAAACGACCGTTTTTGATGAAGGCCGCCGAAGTAAATCCCGCAGGGGTCGCTCTGAATCTGCTGCACCCCTTTCTCCTGTCGGGTCTCTTACCTCCTCCGTGGGAAGAAAAAACGGGCGAGGGTACCGTACCGGAAGTTGTGAGCAAGGTCGGCCCTCCCTTCAGCTGGTGCGCTGCAGAACAGCTGGATGCGACTTCCTCTGCTTTTCTTGTTACACTTCTTGCAGGACAGGTGCCCCGCAAGTGCTCGCAATGAAGGCACTTTTTATTACTTTTTTATCTTCATTTTTTTATGCAATATACGTTTACAAGTTCTGTCTACGAATCAAAACCAAAACTACTTTTTTTTAATGCTCTGTTTTTGAGTTGAAACATTTAAAACATAAATGCACAGTTATAAATTTATAAATATTTATGAATATTTTTTTCTTGGTGGAAAAAATTTTGATTCGAGTTTTTCGATAATTCGAAATTTCTTTTGATCTCTTATATTTCTTATTTAATATAATGCTAGTGAATGATATTTAGTTTATATAATTCGATTATATAAACTAAAGATTTAAAATATTCTATCGATTCGATTATATAAAAAAGATATAAAAATTTAAGATGAATTTTATATAATTCAATTTTTTCGAATTATTCGATTTCCTACATATAAGTTGTGTACTGCACATTCCTTTAAAAGTTAATTTGCTACAATTGGTAATCATAAGTTTTGTCTTAGATACGACTTTTGCAGAATCACAAATTTATATTCTATATATTGATTCTTGATTTGATTTATCTTAATTTTTGAATATGTTTCCTTTTGTAAAAAGGTTTTTCGACAAAATGCTTAGTCCTTAAAAATAATTTTATTTCAAATTCGAAGATTGACTGAATTTTTTAAAAAAAAGTACATATTTTGTCAAAAAATTTCATTCAATTTGATGTATTAGTTTTTTTTAAATCTCAAATATTAATCAGATTTTCTTTATTCTTTTTAGGTTGCGGATCTGCTACCAAAGATCTATGTGATAAATTGAACTGCCATCTGGTGACAGTCTCAGGAACTAATTTGCTTCTTCTGCCATCTGGTGACAGCCTTCAATATAATTTTATATGCTGCTGAGCTTCGGTTCTGGTTTAAACAAACTATTGAACTTCTACAAAAGAAAAACATTCCATAGTGATTTTATTCTTCTGTTCTTGGACATTTTTTTTTCTAAAAAAAACTTCATCCAGTTGTAAATTTTAAGAAGCTAAGTTTCAGGAAAACTCTTCACTGTATTCAACTTCTCTATAAACGTTTTGAAATCAAAATGATACAGATTTAAATTTTGTATGTAAGGCATTCTGTCTTAAAGACAGGATGTTGAGTTTTTCTATGCTTGTGATGTGCCAACTGTTAAAAATATTGATTTTTTTTCTTTTCTTGTTAAATCCACCTTTTTTTCCATTTTTAAATAGTTGAAATGAGATTTTCAAGACAAAGCATGTTTCTCATAATGTAAATTTTTGTAAAAAAAATCATTTTTATACAATAATTGATATGTGTCTGTATTGTAAAAATGCTGCTCGAAAATGGATTTAAATTATTTTATTGAATATTTTTGTATCGAAATTTTATAGTATATATTTTATATTTCAAATATTGATTATTATAAAAGCACACATGAATTTTTTTTTGTTACTTTATTTGAGAAATTTAATTATTTGCCTATTAACAGTTTAATGATTTCTCAATAAAATATAATCTTGGATTATATGCTGTTATTCCAGTGCCAAATATATGGCGAGTTGGAGATATTATTTAACTATCTGTTTATGACTACAATTCAAAATATTTAAATGCATTTTGTTTTTCTTATATACCTATAAAGAAATAAATTAAAGCACTCTTATTGGTTTAGAAATGATAACTAAGAAATTTGTTTAAAGTGACTGAAATAGAGATCAAAACTATATAGATACATCACCGAAATTGATTTCATGCAAATTTGATTTCTTACACACCAATCCATTTTTTTCTGAACTTTATGTGGTGAAAATTGATAGTGCAATAGAGCACTAAAGATAAAGCACTTCACTATTACTGAAGAATGCAATGGATTGTTCCTTTAGATCAGTGATTACCAATCTTCCATGGTTTTCAGCAAAGATTTTTTTTTTTTTTAAATAAATGGGAATCTTTAAAAATATATTTTAATATGCAGATTTTTCAAGTATTGAACCCTAAAATGCATAATTTGTTTTTGAATAAAAAGAGCTACTTATAATTTAAGAAAAAAAAATTTTTTTGATAAAATTTCAACAAAATAATTAAAATATGCCAGTTGGCTATACTATGAATTAAACAATATCCAGTGACATAAAACATTATAACAATTCTGAAATAAAAATAAAAGTCCCTTTATATCAATATTTTTTTACAATTGAAATAAAATATTTTGATAGCACTTTTAATGATTAAATTAGGCTTATAATAACCATCTTAATATTTTCTGAGTTTCTAGTTTAATTCTAATTCTAGTTCCGCGTTTGCCATGTATCGGTTTTTTTCTGTAAATGTTTATCAAATAGCTTATAAAAAATTCCCAACACTCATTGTTTCCCTTTTGAATTGTCATGTGATGCTTATAAACGAACAAAAATGTATCGCCAAATGGCTACATGATGCATCGTAAAACTAAATTTTTATGTATTTTAATATAGTCGTCACATGTCAGTGAATGATTTTAAATTCTTATATTATATAAATTTTAATCTTTTATAACTGAATAATGAAATAAATTAAGTATTGTAAAAAAATTCTATATTTTGTAAAGAAAATATATCAATTAACATGTTTTATTGTAAAAAATCTCATCACCAGTTTTTAATATTTTACTCTGTAAAAAATAAGTTTAATAAAAAAATGTTTTCAAAATTGAAAAATTAAAAGAAATTATCAGAAATTCCTTCATAATTTTTAAATATATATATAATATTACCTTTGCTGATAAATTTACTCATTATGGGATTATGCATCAAAATGTTATCATTCGATTAAAACTATCGGGTTACGAATAATAGCCAATATCTGTTGAAAATTGGTAATCGCTGCTTCAGATGTCTTGTATATAGTTGTGCATAGATAATTTGTATTTTAAGGGCACTCACGAAGTGCCCGGTGATGCTCCGGTATCAGCTACTGATCTCATTTCTTCTTTTGTCTGCACGGATAATACGGCAGCAAAAAGCCTCTCTTTTGTACAGAGATTGATTATTCGCTAATCCGAACTCGTTATCTTGCAATTCAGTTCTTTTATTAATGAAGGTGAAATTTGTTTCATCCATATTGAAAAATGCGTATCCATTCATTGAAAGTACCAATTAAGGATAATTACCAATGTTTGGTAATCGCTATTTTCAAATGTCTTGTGTAAATAGTTTTACGAATGTAGTATAAATATAGCATTCATCCAATTCAAGTCCACCTATCAATTCAATTTAATTGTTTCAAAACCGACTAAAAATAATTACCAACTCAATTTAATTATTTCAATACCGACTGAGGATAATTACCAGTTTTTGATGATTATTAGTGAGTTGTATGAATAGTTTTACGCATGTTATATAAATATAGCATTCATCCAATTCAAGTCCAATTACCAATTCAGTTTAATTGTTTCAAAAACGACTAAAGATAATTACCAATTCAATTTAATTATTTCAATACCGACTAAAGATAATTTCCAATTTTTGGTGATTATCAGTGAGTTGTATGAATAGTTTACACATGCAAAATAAATATAACATTCATCCAATTCAATTCCTATTACCAGTTCAATTTAATTGTTTCAATACTGACTAAGGGTAATTATCAATACTAACTAAGGATAATTACCACTGTTTGATAACCACTGCTTCAGGTGTTTCATGTAAATAGTTTTATGCATGTAATTTGAATATAGCATTCATCCAGTAAAAACTGTTGTTTCAAACAAATTTTAGAAGCAACATAAAGAGTTGACTGATTTGATTGGTTGAAATGTTTGAAAAAAATATCTTTCATGCTAAGAAGTGTACATAATTGAACTGAATTGCATGATAAGTATGTATAAAATATTATTGCGTGATTCTGTATGTGTATAACAAAGCTTGTATAGAAATTTCTTCTAAAATATGCATTTGCTATGTTTATGATATTTTGAATAAATAGATTTCTATTATTCAGATGGCTTAGTTGTCTCACCTTATTTCAAAGATAAATATACACTACTCTTCCACCTTACCGTACTTGTCTGTGAGTCTGTACAATAATTGATACGTTGAAATTGTATGATTTGTATTATTACACCATACTTGAAGGACAAATTTTCCATATTTCTGCTTTCAATCTTTTAGCACTGATTTTTATTTATGCATTTCTACAGTCAATAATTTGTTGAAATTGCATAATTTGCATTATTACATCGTAATTGGAAGGCAAATATTCTCTGTTTCTAACGTTTATCATCGCTTTTTTACTTTCTCATCGACGAAATATAGAGGGAGTACTGTAAATGTCAAAAAAAAATTCGAACTTGAGTTTTTGATGAATCCCAAGTTTCAAATTTCTTTGAGTTCAAAAAACACAATTTTGCTGTCTATGAACACAATAATTCAAAAACACTGTGGACTATTGAAATTAAATTTCTTATATGGGTTAACTACCAAATTCTTCGATTTTTTGCCAAATTTTGAACGAAATCCATCTACAAGAAGTCCATTAAATAACTATTCGATTATCTCTCTTTGTGCAGACCTATGAGAGTTCGATTTTTTTTTTCATGTCCTTTTTTATGTCTGCCTTTTTGTGAACACAATAACTCAAAAACGCCCTGATCTATATCAATGAAATTTGTTGTGTCGACTAATGACCAAATTTGTACACAGTCTTAAAAATTTTGATTAATTCTGAAGTCATGAATTCATTCATTATTAACAAAATGAACAAATGAATATATAATTATCATGACAATTTAAATTAAAATATAATACACTTTTATGGATAAATTCATATTTTATTATATTAACATTAAATGTAACAAATTAGTATTTCTTGTATTTTAAAATCTGAATAATTAAGATAAAACTATGTATGATTAAAAAATAAGTAACACTAATAATGAACGTTATATAAAGGTTACACTCTATTTATAAACTTTATTAAAATAAAATAGTTTTATACAAAAACCGAATTTGCGATATGGATATGTACATAATAATTTCTGTTAATTATGAAGTCAAGAATTTATTCATTATTAACAAAACACATACTAAGACAATTTAACTCAAAATAGAATAAACTTTTATGGATAAATTCATAATTTATTATATTATCATTAAATGTAACAAATTAGTGTTCCTTGCACTTTAAAATCTGAATAATTGAGATAAATTTATATATAATTAAAAAAAAATAAAAGTTAAATTAATGGTTTCCATTTTTAGTATAAAAATAATTAACACTAATAATAAATGTTTTATAAATGTTGCACTCTATTTATAAGCTTTATTAAAATAAAATAGTTTAATACAAATTATGGATAGTATGAAATGAATTCTTTGATTTTCGCTAAAATTAATATACAAGAGTCAAATAATGCGAGAAGAAATCTATATCCTCTTGAAGGATTTCATGAGTGAAAATTTACAAACTTTGATCAAAAGTGCACGACAATTCGTTTTTGGAACGAAAGAACCGAATTTATTTCACATTTCAAAAGAAAAAAAATGCAAATTAGAAAAATAATTATATTAAATAATAATGTTTATTATATCTTCACCGTTATGTGAAAAAAATTACAGCACTTTATTAGTTTTCTCCAGCTTAAAAATACTTTAATGGTTTCTTGTACACAGATAAATATTTTACAACACTTACAATCAGAATCACTACATTTAATTCATGAAATATCTCGGGAAAATGTGTACATTTTAGTGTCAGATCGATTGAGAAACAAGAAACCCAATCTTAACAGGTGTCAAGGATATCAAACATTAGCACGTTAATGTAATTTTTTAAAGGGAAATATGAAAGAAAGAGAGGGGGGGGGGGAAAGGAATGTCATATTTCGGACGTTATTTGCATTTGCTTAACCACTCATAATGATTGGTATGAAAAAAATCGTATTAAATCATGAACACCAACTGATATCACTGTGCCAATGGTACAATTCGATAATATGGTTTTGTACTATCACTTTTTTGAGTTGAAAGTATACTTGTATTGAAAGTGATAATATGGACTGTGTTTCCATTTTCATATTGGGAGTACGATTCGTTGATGCCAAAAATCAGCACGGACTTCAAATCGAAAGAAATGAATTAGAACCAACAATATAACTAGCAAATGGGAAGGTGATTTTTATATTGTTGGACAACTAACGCCATCTGTCGAGAGAATTGTTCACAGAATTGAGACTTAAATTGTTTGCGTAATACTCGCAGTCGGATTGTCTGCTGAATGTTTTCTTCCATGTGAAACACATATGTGTTTTTATCTAGAAAATACTTTAGTTTTATTTAGATAGGCTATTATCTTCTTAACAGCATCGCATATTGCCACAGAATTGCGGAAAATGTAACAGAAAATCTCGTGTATATTACAACAGAACTAAAAAATAAATTAAAAAAATTACTGTTTACGGCATACTTTAGATATAAATGTGCAGAAATATTAAAAATTTTACTTCCCTGTTATGGGGTACTCTCTATCGATAATGCTTACTGATACACAAATCATAATTAATAGCTAAAAATCTTATTGAAATAAGTAAAAAAAAATGCGACACCAAAGACAAAATTTTTTTTTAAAAAATGTCAAAAGAAATATGAGCAATAACCTCTAATGAATCGGTATAAATATAAAATTATAAAAATTCGGGTATCATTTAATTGACCAAACTGGCAATAAAACATGAAATTTGTGATTCCACAGATAATTTTAATTCATATTTATGTTTGATCACGTCAATAAATCAGTTAATTTAAGTATTAAAAAAGCCTATTTGTTTGACACCCAAAATGAAGTAATGATTTGCCCATACAACTGATACCGCCGACAAAATTATATATTACAGATTTCGATAGCTCATTTTATTTTAAATGTTATGAAACTCATTCAATAAAATGATTTGGTAATTTTTTTATTCAAATGAAACAGTTTAAAATAGCAAATTTACCGAGCATTAAAATATTTAACTATGCTATTTTTGAATATTGTTAAAATTCAATATAATATTTTACATGATTAAAAACACTAGAGTTACGATTTTTGCTTCAAATTAAGAATTGCTTGTTATTTCTTTAAAAGGTTACAATAATAATAGCTCTCGATACATCCTTATACTAAAGAACACTTGTCTTCTTTATTATATCTACTAATATTAGCCTGAAGAATAAATTTTGACTTAATATATTAAATTTGGCACAGTTATATTTTGGAAAGTGCATGTTAAATAATGTTATCACTGAACTTGACTCCACTAAGGGTAACAAACAGAGCAGATGCAACACAGTTAAAAGAACATAGCTTTAATATATCTCATGATTTCAGGCTTGCAAATACTTCATGTGCATCAAATCGTATGTAAGAGATTTAATTCAACAAATATTCCAGTGAATCAGCTGGAAAAGTGAATCAGCAGTTCAATATTCCAGTGAATCAGCTGGAAAAGGGGAATGAATATTCTAGTGAATCAGCAGTTTCCAAAGGTGACCATTTTAAAATATATACCGAAAAGATATTACGATTTTTATTTCTGTAGTAGCCATCATTCATTCCAATTATTGTTACTATTATTTTACCAATAAAATTGCAATCGACTTTTTATGATATGCACATTTGTAAATCTTATAAACATTTATTTTTATAATCTCCTTCGAAATCTGAGAGAGGAAATCAATTCAAATGCATTTAGCTCGTGGATAGCAGATATTTAATGAGTTTTGGATGAGATGAGAAGATTGATTTAGAAGAAAAATAACACCAGTTCATAGGAAATGTTTCTGCCCAAAGAAAGTATTCATAGTGCTAAATATGAAAGAAAGAAAAAAAATATTTAGATTAGAAATAATCTATTGCATATATAAAGAATTTGTCAGTTATGACGGTTTTGATTTTCCTTCACTTTTTTGTTCAGCAAAAGTAAATAAATAAACGTTCAGCTTTAAAAAACAATTTTTTCACGAATTTTCTTAAAAATTTATGAAATAAACTTCATTGCTTACACTTCTAATAACTAATACAAATTTTATTGTCTAATAGTTGAAGGAATAATATTTAATATATTTTTTTTGGAATAAGAACAATAACTTACACTATCCAAAAGGGAAAATATTGTTAATAAAGGAGGAAAAAAATATATAAGAGATTGAAAAAAAAGATCAGCTATATAAAGAATCAACCTTTTCTTCATAAAAAATATCAATTATGAATAAAACTGCTAATCTATTATAAGATAAAATACAGAAATTTTGATAGCCGTAACGTCATCTATTGGCGAATTTTTGAAATATTCAAAGCTCAAGTCGTGTCGCCATCTATGAATTAAATGGGAAAATATTTTAAATTTTGTATATTTACGCATTATTTTTACAATAAAAGATTTATAAATTTTAATTTAAAATTAAAACATTTAAAAGGAGCTAATATATATTTCAGTCTAAATTCTTAATTTATATCAATTGGAGCACATAACGAAAATCAAAATATAATTTTAAACCGACATCCCTGAATTTACAGATTTAGCAGTAGAAAAGAAAAAAAATATTAAACAAATAAAACTATACATGAAAATAAAAAGTTTAGGCAAAATATTTTTTCGTTTATTTGGGGACTAAAAACAACTAAACTAATGAAAAATTCTATTTCAACTGGAAAGTAGAAACTCGAAATAGTTGGATACTATTAGTAGCCTTTGAATTTAAAGAAGAAATCACGATTAAATCAGTAGATATAGTAGTACACTGTAGCTTTACTCCATAGTAAATCTATCTGATCCATGATTTCAAGTTTTTGTCTACACAGATACTAAAAAAGAATATGTAGGGGATCTATCAGACAGTTGTATACCCACAGGTACTAAATTTCGTACACATATATATACTTTGAAGGGTATTTGTGTACGAAAAAAAAAATGTACACTAGAGAAAAAAATTTGAAATTTCATCTAATTCAAAGTTAGGTGATACTTTGATGCTTTTACGTGGTACTTTTAGAAAATATGACAAAATAATTTTTGCAACATTTTAGAATTTAAACAATTTTCTTTGCGTTATTTTATCAAATATTTAATCATGTGAATTTTTCGAAAGCTTAGACAGAAGGCGTTACTCATCGCAATTTATATAAGGAATCAGATAGAGATATTATTCACAATAAAGATGCCAAGTTATTTGAAAGAAATTACTCAGTTTTGTATTATTATGTGATAGATCACGAATCTATACAGAAAGTTCAAATACAAAATAAATTGGTGTGAAACTTTATATACTTCAACTTTAATATCTATTATGATATTATAGCAAAAAATGAATTTAACTGTTAATGCTAATTCATAAGAAATTTGACTGGTAATTAACAATTTTTCACCAAAAGACAAAACTCAATTTAAAGATAAATTCAAGTCAAATGCAAAGTTGTGATTTCCTTAGCACTATAACGTTCTGGGACTCAATTAGGAAAGTTCATGCACATGATAATCAGATACAGGTGTAAGACCACTAAAATGTTTCGGCGTTAATGTATATCTGGATTTGTTGCTTTATGAGCATCAAATTATTAGGAATTTAATTAATATTAAATACTACTAATATTTCAGCTAAATTAAATGGTCTATTGCCAAAAGTATTTAGTTCATATTAAAGAGAGCTGTAAATAAAATTTACAGTATAAAAAGTTAATAAAAAAATGCACTAATAAAATTTTCTAAATTTTTTTCGCAGTATTAAAATAAGAATCTAGAAGAAACCAATCTCGTTAGTTTTATGAGTTTTATAGCACATCAGTAGTAGAATTATTTTTTAAATGTAAAGTGAAATTCTGAGTCTTGAAAATCTATCTTTTCTGAAACACCAGATTGGCTTGCAATTTTCATACCAATTATTCCCATTAATCATTTAATTTGTAATATTCATTTGTTTCATGATTTTACTCCATTTTTTTATTTTATCATATTGTGATGGAATGAAAATCATTATGATCCTTGCAGTGGAGGTAAGAGTACCCATGTTTTCGGGAACAATTCTTTTATGACCATATTTCCTACAAAACAAACAAAAATCACTAAGGCAAGACATTAGCGTTCGCAGCTTAACATAACAGCATTTCATCTCATTATAATTACAATCGCAATGCATTATGGGAAGCATACCTAATCAGGTAACGCCATCTATTATCCAAAAGGAAAGATAGAATAATGCAACTGCTACAATATCTATTTGTTAAAAAAAATAATTTATTCATTTCAAAATCAAGCATTGAAAGATATTTAAATAATATCTTCAGATAAGAAAAAATACAAAAATTCTTTAACTTAGAATTTCTAAGAAATATTCAAAAATGCATTCCAGTAAATAAATAAAAATATCTAAAAGATTTAGCAAATGTCTTCAGTTGGATAAAACTAAGAATTAAAAATTTTAAATTCGAATTAAAAATAATGGGGAAATAAATTATAGCTTTTTAAAAAATTTCTAAAGAGTATAATAGAAGTATAGAAATTGATGAATAGCTTTATTTCATTCTCATTTAAGGTGTATTGAAAATATTCTTGATCTTGCATGAAACAATGTAATAAAAGATTTTTGTAATTTATATTAATTATAGCAATGCATTCACTTAAAGCTGTTCGAGGGTTATTGCTGGTCGGATTTCATAAGTTTCGATAGCAGTCAGATGACATCGACTGTAGCTGTACGGGCAGTATGGCTTTTGGCAATATGTTAATTTCAGAAAGAATAAGTTAGAGCACTTACATTTTAATGAAATTTTGTATTGATCAGGAAGACTGTATTGATTCCAATAACTTATTTGAAGGACTTTGATTTATTGTTTTTTTTTAAATAAAATACATGCAATTTACCAAAGAAGGCATTATTTAATTTAGTAATTAAAATTAAGTAATAATGAATTATTAATTTTTTAAATCTATAATTCAGTTGTAAATTAAGCTGAACAACAAATAAGAATAATTCTATCTAAATATTAAAGTTTTTGACTCGAGTTAAACTGTTGAAATCTCTCCTCAAAACGGCGAACCAAGTTTCCGATTCCTGTTTCGAAGAAGAATGATGTTAGTGTTGTGAAATGAGTCTTAATGTTCCTTTGCAGCTTTTCATTAGACTGAAGATTCCATAATTTTTTGATTCCTGGTGAAAAAACATGGGACAGAAATATCTAAACATTCAGCTTCCACAGTTGCAATTTTGGCATGATGATCGGCCAGCTCATTGCCAGGGATTCCAATCAATGTTCTCTCAATGTTCTTTTGAAGCTTTTGATTTGCCTAAGTTTTCCTCAGAAAATAATATGGGGCATGAATGTCTAAAAATTCCCCACCAATGTTGCAATTTTAAAATGATGATCGATTAGCTGGAATTTCAGCCAATATTTTTTTCGAACTGTACGGATCTGAGATTTCTTTCTTTCTTTCGACCCATATGATCAACTTATTCAACAAGATCTCCTGTTGCGACAATCTTAAGCCTTTTTCTCCTTCATTGGGAAAGCTACTTAGAGCCGAATAATTTCCATCTCTTCTCTGAACTGAAGAACTGACTAGGATGCTAACATAATAAATCAAGACTAATGAGGAGCTTAAAAAATATATTAAAGTCTATCTCACATCACTGACGACAACATTCTTTGAAGCTTGATCCACTGCAATGACAAATGCTTGATTTTCCAAAGCGACTATATCAAAAAATAACCATGATTGAAAAAACTTTTGATAATAAATTCATTGTGTTCTCTGATCTTGCCTTTTTATGTTCAATCCGATTTTTTTAAAGCTTCAGAAGTTATATATTTTTTTCAATTTTTCGTAAGAGATATGCAAGGTGATTCGACGATTGTGAGATAAGCATGGTGGGATGGCTGATCGTACTTAAATTATATTTTTTTAGAATACCACACCACATAGGTTAGATAGCGTCGCCTAATTGAAGGCATTAAAACTAATTGACCGAACCGATACGACAGCAACACTTCCAGGAACTATTGTTGAGTACTAGGGGCCATCCCCGGACATGGTAAAACCCTCCCCGAGGGAAGCACATCCCATCATCGATAGGATACAGCAGACCGCCACCATTTCTGTATCTAAAAGAATAAAGAAAATTAATCACCGTGCCGAAAGCTTCTCATTCTTATTTCTGAAGTAATTACCAGTGGTAATTATTTTTTGCATACGAATGTAGGATCTAAGTGAACAGTTAAAGCACAAAAGCTAAAACTGACATAGAAAAAAATGTGTTTATTTGCAAAATTATCGCAAAGGGCTTCTTTGCAGCAATCCAGTACTGATGATAAATGTCCAAAATTGCGACCATCAACAGTAATACATGCTAGATACTGTCTTAGAAGGGATTGACAAATATTTTGAAAAATGGCAAGCATTTCTCTCTGCCTTGTAGCTGCAGTAGATAGACACGCAGCGAGGTCCCCCATTAAATTTAAGGAAATATCTGAAGAGGCACTTCAGATTCTCTCTTATAATCCAAGCAATCTGAGTTGGATAAATCTGGAGAGGGATGGTCATCTGACAGGTCACCACGTCCAATTCCCCTCCCCCCCTAAAAATTCCCATCCAAGTAATTCTGGACTACCAGGTCATTACTGTAGGATAGTGGTCACGATTTTGAACCCCTTTTTTTTGAATCAATTCACTTTTGCTTGTAATGCAAATCTTCAAGCACAGCTAGCACTACACCAGCATGATTGATACAGTAAAAGCTCTTTATTCGTGGGGTATATGTTCCATAAATATGCCGCGAATACAGAAACCGTGAATACGGAATGGTAACTTATACGGGATACGTTTCTAGGAGATAATATATATATATATATATATATACACTGATGGAAAAAAATCCCAACACTAGGAAGGAGCTGTGCTAGATAAACGAAATTTGGTAGGCGTGTTTATACATCTGAAAGATGACGTCGATTCAAATTTCGAGCTACGCGCGTAAGTGTGGCGCTAGTAGCGACACTATGAACATGCAAATGAGGTGTGCTTTAAATAAGCGCTGTAAGGTTCATGATCGTTATTTACAGTTGAGATTTGACGTAGTGGGTTAATGTTAGTCAAGGATGCCTCTGAGAAGACGAAGAAGCCATTATCAACAGTTCACTGAGTTTGAACGAGGTCGTGTTGTAGGGCTACGAGAACGTGGGTTTTCTTTCCGCGATATTGCTGAAAGACTTGGCAGGAATGTATCCACTGTGCATGAGTATTGGCGGCAGTGGTCAAGGGAAAATACTGCCTCAAGAAGATCAGGTTCCGGTACTACTGAGAGGGAAGACCGTCGTATTTGGCGTATGGCTGTGGCTAATCGTACTGCGTCTGCAGCTGAAATTCGAGCTGCAGTTGGCACCACAGTGACACAACGAACTATTAAAAATCGGTTACTTCAAGAACAGCTCCGAGCCAGATGCCCTGTACAGTGCATTCCACTGACTCCAAACCATTGCCGTTTGCGACGTGAGTGGTGTCAAGCTAGAGCTCATTGGAGGATGGAGTGGAGATCTGTTGTGTTTTCTGATGAAAGCCGGTTCTGCCTTGGTCGCAGTGATAGCCGTTTGTTGGTTAGAAGGAGGCCAGGTGAACATCTGCTAATGACCTGTCTGCGGCCTAGACACACAGGGCCTACTCCTGGAGTTATGCTTTGGGGAGCTATTTCGTATGACAGCAGGAGCCCTCTCGTGGTTATCCCACGCACCCTGACTGCAAATTTGTACGTCAGTCTAGTGATACAACCTGTTGCGCTGCCATTCATGAACAGCATTCAAGGGGGGGGGTTTCCAACAGGATAAAGCTCGCTCTCATACCACTGTTTAACCCAACATGCTCTACAGAGTGTCGACATGTTGCCTTGGCCTGCTAGATCACCAGATCTTTCTCCAGTCGAGCACGTATGGGACATCATTGGACGACAACTCCAGCGTCATCCATAACCAGCATTAACCGTCCCTGCATTGACCGCCCAAGTGCAACAGGCATGGAACTCCATCCCACAAACTGATATCCGACACCTGTACGACACAGTGCATGCACGTTTGCATACAAATTCTGGCGGTTACACCGGTTACTAATGAACCAACATTTAACATTTGAAATGGCTCTACCTGTGATCTTGAAACTTTAACCTATTCAATATGTTGCCTAGATAAATGTATTCCTTTCTTGGTGTTGGGATTTTTTTTCCATCAGTGTATATACACATAATCATTTTAATTGAAGTTTTTGAACATTTTGATTAATTATCTTAAGGCTTAGACAATGGTTTGAAGAATTTTGTAATTTTCTCTTGCTTGGCAGTTTTTAAAATCTCCTTCAATTCAGACTGATACGCAGCAGTCGTATTAGCAATTTGCCTCTTAAAAATAAGACTTCGTTCCATAGACGGATCAATGTTCATAAAGAAATCGCAAAGCTCATTTGCCATTCTTAAACCTTCACTAAGATTTTTCAAATGAATTGTCACGTTTCCAGTGCTTGTTGAAGCCTCTTCTTCAATGGGCTGTGAATTTAACATTTCCTTCAAGTCGGTTTCAGACATCATCAAGCAATTCCTGAATGTCACTTGATTCTGTCTGTTCGAACCCATCTCGTCCTTTTCCATTCGCGATTTCAGCTATACTTGCAGTTTGCATTTAACAACATACTTTAGACAAAGTTGTAATAAGATCTATTTTACTTTCTTTATTAGTCCATTTGACGGCATTTACAAAGGATATTGGGTTGGATACCTATTGGAATCCTTTTATTATTATGTATGTACTTATAAGATCCGCGAATAAAGAAATTTTTAGCCGCGAATTTTGGTTTTGGGTCGCATTTTTTTAATGCGCGAATAGTGAAACCGCGAATGTAGGAAGCGCGATTAAGGAGCTTTTACTGTATTGTTAATTCTGTAACTAACTATTGTTTTTCCCATCTTAGGACTTGTTTAATAATTAATAATTTTTGTTAGCAGTAGTAATAAATATTTGATATACTAAAGAATCAGCCACAAACGTTTTTCACGTCTGTTAGCTTCAAATTGCCCTTAACAAAAACGATTCACTACCGAAAATATAAATCAAAACAATTTCCAGTTGACATATCCGGAAGTAGATATAAATAACCCCCGATCGATATCTGGATTTCAGAAAATGTTATTCCATGAAATACAACTGGTCAATATCTGGGACTCAGAGGCAGATGTTTTCTACGAATAAGATCCGATCGATATCTGGGCCATAAAACCAAAAGTTTTCCACGAATAACAACCGATCGATATCTGGGCCTCAGAAAAAAATGTTTTCCAAGAATTTCATCCGATCGATATCTGGGCCTGAGAAGCAACAGTTTTCTAGGAATAACAACCGATCGATATTTGAGATTTTGAAGCGGCAGCTTTGAAATTTGATCTGCAAGGCATTCAAGTTTCCTTAAGGATGTTTTTTTTTTCCTTGAATTCGCAAGCAATTGCGAAGCACAAAATCTCTTAACTGGCATGGTTCGATAATAAGCACGGATTTGAGATTTAAAAACACGAAGGGAAGGAGGAAATTTTTGTCCACGTCCCACAATAGCTGCTATAAAACACTGAAACTTTCGCGAAGATTTTGTTTTCAATGTACTTTTTGTCTTTGCATTCAACAGATCCAGCTTTGTTAGTTAAAATTCTTATATCTAATTTATCATTTCTTAGTAGTTCCTTTACTTCGGAATTGTCGGTCTTCGAAAAAGAAACGAAAAGATTTGTTCATTATTAAAAATGACGTTTTTCACCTCTGTTAGCTTCACGGTTTCCACAGAAACAATATTGAAAGTCGTGCTTTAGACGAAAGAGGACAAAATTTCTAACATAAATGCCAGTGTCCACAGTGTGGCAGAATAATTGAATATATCTCTCCAGAAGATCATACCGGACAGCGTTATGCAGCTTAAATGATGACTTAAGTATGGTACTGATGGTATCAGATAATTTAAAAATTTTCAAGGACATTATGTTAAAAATTGTCAGTTATTTAAAAACTTTTCGAAAGCTTGAAAGTGTTTGGATTTCTGTTGTTATGAAATGAGAATCCAGAAGATATTGAGAATTTCGGAGAGTTTTTCTTAAAGTATTTTTCTTGTTTAATAAGAATATAGGAAAACTGAAAGATGAGGGAAAAGATCAGTGATTGACGACTTTTTGGCTAGAAACTAACGGCCTCGAAGAGGATTGAATTTGATGAATTGGTCAGTTATGAAGGGAGAATCTAAATGTGGAAGTCAGCCACATCAAATCCTGCCCACACTGCTATGCTCGATGTTGACGGGAAGGTCGGCTGTACACATGAAGGAATATTATGCAGTGTGCACATGAGGCCAGTCACTGCAACCATTGGAAAGTCACGCCTTCTTCAGAAAGATTGCGTGACTGCAATGGGTACAACGGCAAATGATATTCACAGCTCTTTGCGACTGTCCCATTACGGTCGCGTGATCTTTCTGTAGTAGGCGCGACCTTCCATTGGGCGTAGTAATTTGTGTGTGAAAACTGCTTTATCCTTACAAACTTTAACTTATGCAAAGGAGGCTTCTACGTGATTTGGGGACTCGGTGCTGATTAAGTTCCTTGCTTGCTTTGAAGTTGATTCAGAATGACTTTGGATTATCCGTGCGCAGACGAAGGAAACTTTCATTTGGAAGACTGGAATAATATTCAAAAGTGTTGAATTCAAGAACCAGCAAATTCGCGTTCAAAGATCTTTTATAAAGCCTTTTTTTTTTTTTCATTGTTGATGACCAAGATTTGAAGATTCGGCCTTTTCCTATACTGTTTTGAGTAGGTTATGACGTAAGGCCCGCATTTAATAAAAATTTCGAAGTTTTGTTGTGCTTACAAATGAGGTTTAACTTCAGAACTAAGCAATGATGAAACATTTTTAAAGTACACCCATTTGAAAGTATTGGTGCTCTTTCGTGTAGTATAACTGCATGTTTCTAGATATACAAAGAAAATTAGGGTAAAAATAGCATAATGAACAAAATGATTAAAGGTTCTTAAGTTATAGGAATTTTTTGTCTTTTAAAATTTGAAGTCCAAAAATATTCTTTTAAGGTAGACTATTATGACTAATTTATACAATACATTTCATTAACATTTAAAGCAATCATCAACCCTACAAATCAGCAGATGAAATATATATGTTTTAATGTGTTTTCATTGGTCTCTATTGTACTTGGCGAATTTTCATTCAGTTTGGTTTCGAATTCTTAATACCCTGAAGCAAAGAAAGGTTGGCAGAAACGTCGTCATGCTTATCTAAATAAATATATTCACTCTGGTGGCATTTTTAAAAAAAATTTATCCACAACACATTGATTTGCCTTATTGAATTTAAACGATTTACTTGAACTGGATGTATGAAGTGATTAAATAACTTAATTTAAAATTCAATTATCTAAAATTAGGATTACCTTATCCAACAGTTTATAGGTTTGAAACCGAAGGATTATTAATTCTAGGGTAACTAAAACTTTATTATTTTGATTTTATTTAATTTTAAACTTTATAATTCATTTAATTATAATTCCAAAAATTTTATAGGTGTAACATGGGCCTATATCTAGGCAACCATTGGGACGGTAACGGAGCGTGTTGTCCGTTTGAGAATCCTAATTTGTCTCTGGAAAACTGTGAAAGGGAACAAGATTTGCGCGTTCGTTTCTTTTTTTAAGCCTTTATCTTGACTAAATGTTCCGTTCGAAGCATTAACTATTCAATCTAGGATTCTGAAATCCTCCCGCGCATTTGAGCACGCGCAAGGAAATGTCCCTTTAGTCCAAAAAGGAGTGAAAGGAAAGGTTAAATGTAAACATATCCTTTAAAAGAGGATCTATTTACATTTAGCAATAGGTTGGGCTCATGGAATTAGGAGGCATAATAGCTATTCATCTTTTTACGTGCCACCCCTTAGCGAAGTGCAAGCGTCAAAAAGTGCTAATCTTGGAATTCTGAAAAAAAAAAAAAATTCTTTAATATCTGTCCTATTTCTGCTCCGATTTTTTTTTTTTTTTTTTCCTCCTGAAGCATGCGCAAAAGGACGAAGAGTTTGTGTATTGAAAATTCGCAAGCTTATATAACAGAGACAGTACTGATATAGAACCAATTAGGGGAAAAAACTAAAACTATTAATGCAACAGAAATTACCTACTTAATCAGTAGCAAATAAACAGAACGTAGATATCTAATATTATAGTCAAATAATGATTTAGCTATGACATTACTACAATCTGATTGATTTTATATTCTACAATATAATTAGTTCTTTAATCTTATCGTAGCATTAAAAAATATTATATATTTCATTACATAGTGGGATTGAAGAAAGTAAATATTGAATTAAAATCAACTTATATATTTTAATAAATAATATTTAATTTAATTTTTATTATATTATTTAATTAATAATATTATATGAAATTTATTATATTTTAACATAATAAATCTATTTAATATTTATTCATTTCATTAATAATATTCTTACCCTCTAAATTAAAATGTATATGAACCGAATATATAATTTTAAAAATATTATTACATACTTTTAGTAGCACCAACTAGGGTCAAGAGTACGACCCAGCTAATTCCTGCGTCACATTTGCCCTTTTCACAATCGCACACCTCACAGATAGAACACAGAAGAAAAACCATGTCCAACCGGGATGCCCAGGTCACAGGGAAAACATGCTACTCCTAAGTCAGGACACCGGGCACAGGTGTTCATTAAATGTGTATATATATATTATATTAATCTGAATTTAAACACACACACACACACATATATATATATATGGGGGGGGGGGGGTAATGATTTAAAATTTTGGAAGCAGACGGCAGGTTCTAAGACATTGAAGAAGACTTTTCATTTTAAAGTTCGTTTTATTCTTCCTCCGGAGGCAGACAGCATATTAACAAGAAACGCGGGTAAGCAGATGGCCCCCCAGATGGCCGTGACTGAAAAGCGAGAAAATTAATTTTCTCTTTTGTTATAGAGCCTATTTTGAAAGGGAAAATATTGTTTTTAGTGCCAATATATTATAAACATCCTCATAGGGATTTCTGAGTATGTGACTTTCAAAGGAGGGGAAACACAGGGATCATTTTGCAAAACTATTTGTTTAAGTCAGCAACTTTTATCAATCACACAAACCTTGAGAATCGCTGACTAAAGAACTTTACAAAGTATTTCTAGAATTAATTAAGTAGATAACGTGGAATAGGATCAGGAAATAAGAGAATAATTTGTGATGACTTTGATAAGGGATGAATTAAGACAAAAATTAATTAAATTAATTTGGATTTAAATTAAATGTTAAAATATCGTTACAATCCCCCCCCCTGTCGCAAGACGTGGGTGCGTCAGGGCCCTTTGACATTCAACCATATGATAGAATGGTGTCTGAATAACAGATTACTATTTAAATGTATTTTGAAAGTGACACCTACGTTTCCCTCACCTTTACATTATACAGAAATCATTCATACAGTAACACAGAATTCCCATTCATAATTTTATACTAGAAATATTTAATAAGATTAAGAATTATATTTATGAAAATATAATAAAAACTTATATAATCATCAATAATATCAATAAAATATTGATATAGTGCTCAAATGTATTATGGCTATTATTCTTGTAAAAACTCAATTGACAAAATTTGATGAGAATAGTCAATGGTATATCATTCTTATTAGTAAATCTAACTCAATACGTTTATTAAATTAGAAATTAAAGTATTAATTATTAAATAAAGTATTTGGATAATAGGAAACATAAGATTTAAAAACTTTCATGTAAATCATTTAAAAATGTAAATAAATGTAAGATTCATGTATTCCAAATAAATCATTTGGAAATGATAACAGTAATTACAAAATTCAAAAATATCAAATGAAAAACTTGGAACTAAAAGTAATTTATGCAAGATTTAAAGATTTCAAACAAAACTCTTGTGAACGAATGTAACACACACAAATTGTTTGTATACTAAACATTCACAAACTAAATACTTTTGTGATAAAATAGTTGTGAAGTAATAATATATAAAAAATATTTGTATTTTTAAATATGTATAATGGTCCAATGATAATAGGGGGTAGCTTAATGACTGTCAGAGATGTTCAATTTTCCCTGTGGCATTTATTACATTTATTCTTTCATCATGTGCTATTATTTATTAAGTAAATAAGGATCTTGGCATGTAAATTTTCATCATTCACAAGATCTGTATACAAATATATATATATATAAATTTATGCAGAAAATTTAAAATAGAGATTTCATATAAAAAATAAAAATTCAGCAATTTAACTACTACATTGAAATATAATTTGCAATTGCATGGGTATTGAAAAATTACTATTTAAAATAAAATCAAAAATATAAGCATTGTAATTCTATGAGGAATAATAATATTTTGCTCAAATTCACTTATTAACTTCCACAGTTGAATCAGTTGGGCAAGGAGACTTTTTTTCCAACCCAAATCACTTTTTTTGAAGATTAATCACTTTGATAATTCACAAAAGGCGAATTTGTACACAGTACTGATGACGAGGCTTTGACAGGTAACTTTTATATTGAGACGATAATTATGCACGATAATATTTTCAAAATCTGGTTGACTCAATTTGGAACTGGGGACCACTGGCGAGTTAAGAAGGTGATGGAAGTTGATTTTTATATTAAGTTGATAATATAATACAGAAGTGATATTTTGAAAAAACTGGATGAATCATGGTAGAGGTTGGAACTTGGTGATCAGAAGCATAGCACATGAAGACGGACTACGGCTGGCGTGGAACATCGTGGCCGGAGGTAGGCGAAAGAAGGACGGCAGTAGAGGAGCTTCGCCACGGAACAGCGCAGCTGGGCGAAAAGGCGTCATTCATTTCGTTTCCCGCAGATGAAATTTAATTCTTTTACTTAATCTGATAATTTTGCACGGGAAATCATCCTTGTCGACGAAATAAGTAATAATTTACTATTTTGGAAACAGATTGTTGGTTCGAAGACATTAATGAAGACTTATAATTTTTCAGTTTCGTTTCATTCTTTTTCCGAAGGCAAGCAGCATATTTACAAGGAGCGCAGGCAAACAGAAAGCCGAAAAGCTAGAAAATTTATTTTCCCTCGTGTTATATAGCATTATTTATTTTGATAGGGAAAATATTGTTTTTAGTGCCAGTATATTATTAAGATTCTCATAGGGATTTCTGAGCATGTGACTTTCAAAGCAGGGGAAAAAAAAGGGATCATTTTATAAAACTATTTGTTTAGATCAGCAACTTTTATCAATCACGCAAACCTTGAGAATCACTGACTAAAGAACTTTACAAAGCATTTCTTGAATTAATTAAGTGGATAACGTGGAATCGTATCAGGAAATAAGAGAATAATTTGTGATGAAGTTACTATGGGCTAAATTAAGATGAAAGTTTAGAAATTAATTTGGATTTAAACTAAATGTTAAAATATCATCACACACACATATATACATATAGTTTTTCTCTTTTTAGAGTGTTATCAGCAACTGATAAGAGATGTTGATAAATGCTTGAAGTTGTAGATATGCTTAAATTCAAAACGCATAAATATTTCTGAACCTAACAACTTTTTATATTTAGCAAAAACTTACGAGTATAAATAATATTACAATTTGAATTTTTTATCTTGAAATATATTCAAAAAGTTCTAAAAGGGTTCGTGGTCGGAGGACAGTAGTATGACTTACAAAAGGCAATCTGCTGTCATATACGGTCATTTCCATTATCGAAAAATTGCGTTCACAAGGAATAGATGTCATAAACAGTAAAAAACCTACCAATCAATGGTTTTTTTTTTTTTAATGAGGAGTATCCATTCTTGTTAAACTATTTCTTAGATCTGTATAGCGATTTGACTTTTATTCTTACCTACCTATTTCGGTAATTAATCTCTATCGAGACCTGCCGAAAGGTTTATAGAGTCTCTGAAAAAAGTATCCTGATACTGCTTTTTATTCCAAAATTATCACAAGATGAAACTCCAAATGTCTACTGTTGAAGGAATATTTTCACTATAAATGTACAAAATATTTCTTTACAAAACAGGGACGTCTCCATCATAGATTTTTTTCAAACAACAATGCATAATTTCGAATGCATATCCAAATTCTTTAGGTTAAAATACTGTACACTAACCGCCTTTGGCGACCAGCTGGTTCGCCAGGAGTAAAGCGTTCTAAAATTTTCAATTAAATCACATATTCATTAGCCTTAAAGTAATTCCGGGCATTGATTGACCAGAAATTAATAATTTCTTTAAGATGATGGACGGAAAATTCTAAAAGTACACCTTTTCCTAATAATATTCTTTAATTTTATAAATCAGTCAGTTTTAACCATCAGTTATGCTTCCAAAATATTAAAAAAAATTCGATGATGTTGCCAAAATATTAAATATGTTTTTTTTAAAGAAAGCGAGAAAGGGAAAAAAAGTATTAAATTAATGATACAGATATTGCCAACGATTACATAAATATGCCATTAAGTCGGGATTTCAATGCATATCCTGTCTAAATTCAATCAGGTTTACCGTAAATAAAGAAGATTTATTGAGTTGATGATATAGATATTGCAAACGATTGTAGAAACCATAGAGATGGGATACTGATAGAGGAAGTGCAACCCTACTTTCGTGTCGGACAAGATAAAAACACGTGACTATGGGACAGAATTTGTGTTAGCTGTAACCACATTCTCCGTTCCCAATTATATTCCAATGGCAGATTTTTTCCCGCGTTTAACTGTTGGAATTTAAAGCTTATTTAAGCTATGTTTAATTATTGCTGTGCAATTAGAGGCAAAGAAAAAGCTTCTAAGGATAGTCCTGTATCATTTCACATGTATTTACAAAAAAAAAAAAAATATTCTGTTTATATCCATTTTAAGTAAATTTAAAATTTCGTAACCTCGATTACTCGGTGATTTTGGTGTTATAACTGATTAATATTTCACAGTTTGGTTTAGTTATTGTATTGAATTTATTTAACATGTTACTAAGCTTCGTTTAAACTGATGTAACTGCATTATATTTTGCTACTTGCTTTATTTTAATCACGAATGTGTTGCAAGCGCTTGGCTACAAGCTTGGAGGGATTTTTTCTCGCCAATCCAAATGTTTACATAAATATTATTGACCGATTAATAATTGTGTGTTTATTTTAATGCAAATAACCAAAATGTTATTTTATTTATGTTTTATTAATAACTTTCAGGGAGATAGTTTGTGGTTTTTATTTATTAAAAGAAAAATTTTATCAACTAAATCAAACTTTATTTAGTCACAAAAAAATTGTTTATGGGTCACACCAAATAAGCTGTATTTTTTTAACTTAGAATTCCAGTTCTTTATTTTGATAATACATTTTTTTCTTATGTTTATATCATAATTTAGAATTGCAAACCATTTTCTAACGAATGTAAAACCTTGACAAAATAAGAGTCAAGATCTTGCTATTTGATACAAATTTTATTACTCATCTATGCCCAGAGCTATTTTTTTAAATTTTTATTCTGTAAAGAAATTGGAATAAACAATAGAAAATCGTTTAATTGTTTTCATAAGAAATTATTTTAATAAAACCCTATTGGGCAAGAATTGTGATTTTTATTTTTATAGAATTTGATTTAAAAATGCTATTCACCTAAATGCTTATAAAACTAATTTACAAGAATATATTTACAATTGTTAAATAATTTTTGTATTTATAAAATTAACTGCCTAAAATTATATTTACATCTTCATACAAATAATAAATAACCTCAAAGTAGCTTTGATCAAGTTAGATTAAAAAATATTTATTAATTTCCGTTTTAAAAAAATTGTTGTATGGCTCCAATCACTAAAATTACTAAAATGAACAGTCTTTAGAATAAATATTTAGAATTATGATAGTTAAAGATTTTCTCTCTTTTCAAAAATAATTAAGTAATCTCTTCTCAATTCTTTTAATTTTTTTATATTTTTTAACTGGGATACTAAAGTAGAATCAACAGATAAATGGTTTTAAAAACGGTTTCCTAAAAAGGTTTTAAACTAAAAAATATCTGCAATAATAAGTAAAATTGTAACAGACACCTATAATACATATTTTAAGATTCTATAATTTCTATATGTCATAACATAGTTAGTATTGCTATTTATTATTATATTAAGTATATTGGGGAAAAAAAGACTTCGGTCACTTTAATAATCTGTTTTTAAAAAGTTGTTTTTTATCTGTTTGAGAGAATGATAGAAAGTATTTGAGCATGTAATGCAAAATTTTGAAACGTTTTTAGGTTAAGAAAAGAAATAAAATGTTTATTTAAAGAAGAAAAATAATCACTTTTAATTATTGCACAAAAACAAAGTAAAAAATCAAAATATAATTTAATTCGGATACTAGTGTAAAAAAGATATTTATATAAACTGTTTAGGAAATGAAATAGGATTTATTTTTATAGGATTTCCGGTTGGTTTAACCGGAAAGGAAAACCGACTGGACCCAATGCCGGGAAGCAAAATGTTATGGCGCCAAAAAGGTGTTCTTACTCCCAGATTTTTCCAAAGTCACATGACTCATGTTGGGCACACTTGTTGAAACAGGAAACAAGCAATTAGCTCCCTCCATTTATATATCAGCTCTATGGTAGAAACCTTTGTTTTGCATTTATTTTTTAAAGAAAATATCACATTTTATATTTATTTCATTTTATCCAGTCACGTGCTAGAAGTTGCATTTCTGTAGATTTATTTTGCGATGGTAATTTTTTTTATTTGAACTTTCGGCATTCTTTTATTTTATCTAGTCACGTGCTAAAAAAACATGGTTAAAATATTTCTTTAAAAATCCGTTAAAAATAGACGCTTAAGTTATACATTAAAACACTGATACCATTAGAAGGCTAATTTTTTAATCTTTAAATTGATGTAAAAATCATGTTTATGCGATCATATTTTCGGAAGTTATAGCGGAAAAACGTCGAAATTTCGCTTAAATTTTAATTAATTTAAATTCTAAGTAAAAATTCGAAAAAAGGGCTCCGAGATGCACATTCCGGAACTCCAAGGTATACATGTATCAAATTTGGTAGCTGTAGGTCCAACGGTCTGGCCTGTAGAGCGCCAACACACACACGCGCACACATTGAGCTTTATTATAAGTATAGATTGGATTAAACGGTTGATCTGATCTAAGTGATTGAAAATTTGAATTCTTAAAGTTAATAAAATGTCCAGCCCCCCTTTTTTTCAATATATTTCTAGATTTAAGAAATATTTGGCAATAATTGCTAGTTTACGTTAAAATACTCAATAAACACGTAATTAGTAAGGCATTTTTTAAAATCTAAAAACACATTTTACATTTTAAATTAATTTTCAAAATCACAAGTTAATTGTTTTTTAAAAAAAGATATATATATATATACAAAACTTTTCCCAATAGAAGAAAGGAGACCTAAAACATGATTTTTCAAACAATTTTTTTCTATTTCCGTCAAATAGTTTTTAAGATGGCAATAATCAAACGATTTTAGCATGACCTTTCGCATTTCTTAGGAGACATCTCATTTCCTCTAAAGGTATCTCTGACAGGAAGTTAAAAAGAAGAAAAGTGGGGAAAAAATACTTAAAGTAGAAGGTAGGTCTTAAAACGTCATTTTAAATTAAGTTTTTTTTTTTTCTTACCATTTAAAAATAAATTCTAAAATGAGCAGGGGGGGGGGGAAGAGATCGATATACATAATAGATTTTACTCCACTTACATTTCTAGAAAAGTTAAATCTTGAAAAGTGGGAATCGATTACTGTTGAAGAGATGAACGAACGAAAACACACACAAAGAGAGAGAGAGAGAAAATAAAATCCTGTTTTAAGTATAGCATTGATATAGTATAAACTATATAAATAAATTTCTTTGAACAAAATGCAGAAATACGTTGTGCATAGATATTGCAGAATCAGTAATTCTGCATTAAGTACCATTTTAAACACCAACAAGAGTGATCTTCTTAAAACTTCCCAGAATATTCCCTAACAGTGATGTAATTCCCCACCTCCCCCCAAAAATGCCTAGTATGGTTCAACAGTTACGAAATATCAGCATATGGAGTGAAAACAGTATTTTTTTTAAATGTGTAGCGGATCGGATTGAGTGGGAATCGAATCTGGAACTTTTTGGTAAGATACCACTACAAATGCATCATGGCATCTTTGGAGAATTTTTTGGTGATTAATAGCATCCGAAATTCGAATTTGTGTTTTATATACATTTTCCCCTCTAGACGGAAACTAAAAAACTACACTTCTAATTACAAAATGTCACACGAAATTTAAGCCCATGGTGGCCTGGAGGTACGGTCTCTTCAGAACAGGAGGGTTTCTGTTTCGAAACTTGATTCCACTGAAGAACCGTCGCATAAGCAGGTCTCATGCATATTAAATCCTCGAGATTTCCCTCCCGTTGGTGTGAAAATTTGGAGTGAGGTGCCAGTTCAGGTGTTGTCCTCGTATCTAACAGTGGTTTAAAATTATTAGGTCCGTCAAAAATTAGCGATGCTGTTGATTTAAATGGGACGTTTATATTGTTATGTGGATAGAGCTCAAGAAGACACAGGAACTAAAGTTAAATCAATTTATTAGCACAACTCTGAACTAAGAAAACACTGACTGAGAGATCTTCAGCTTTTATACAAAGTTCCAGAATACTTATCTGGTAAATTAAAGAAATGTACAGAATCTTCTGGAACACGAAATAAAAGTACAACAAATCAAGGAAAAATACTTAAACAAGTTTTAAGTCTACTGGGATTCGAACACATAATCTCTTGACTATGAGCCCAGCGTCATAACCATTCAGCTATGCAGACTCGGCAAAGATTGGTTTCAATGCGGCATTGCTCCATCCTTAGAAGAACAGCTTCTCGCTAATATGACATTTAATTTTGTGGCTCTAGCTCTTGATGGAGTCAGAAGGTCAGTATAAATTGTCGCCTGTTCACGGGGAGTAATCTCTTGAGAAATGCCTCCTTACGGAATCTCCCTACTTTCATCAAAATGTTGTTCGTCTTGTTTTCCTCGGTCATGGTGTGGCTTCATGCGTAAGACGAGGACAACTCAAGGGGAGCATCCTATTTCCCTCAACTATGATGTCGATAGCTTGATGGTTCTTATGATCAAAGACTGTGAGCTTTTTCTGACAGAGCGAGTAGGTACTGTATAGTCTTCCAGCATAAATAAAAGGCTGGAGTCTGAGTGCCATCGACTATACCAAGATGATAGCTCCAGATTTGAAGATCGACAAAAAAAAAAAGGATATGTCGTCTATTCCAGAAGTTTTCGATCAAGAAAAGACGTTTAAGAATGGAAGGACAAATTCCTCAAGAGGTACTTCGACCCTTATTAGGTTTTGAGGAAGATGCACTTCCATTCTTGAACGTCTTTTCTTGGTCGAAAATTTATGAAGTAGACGAAACATCCTTTCTTTTTCGGTCAATCTTCAAATTCGGAGCTATCAACTTGATATAGGCGATGGCACCCAACTTTGCCGCACGCAATGCAGTCACGATCTCATCCTTGGTTGGGACTTTTGGGGGCTTCTCAAGCAATTATAGATTGTGGTCGTTCGGAGCTATTGTTTCATGAAATCATTCGAGGACCTCAAACTTCAGATTGCAGCCGTAAATTCAGGCTGGAAGACTATTCAGTAACTCCTTGTTCTATCAGAAAGATCACAATTTTTGGCCATAAGAACCATCAAGCTATCGACGTCATAGTAGAGGGAAATAGGATGCTCCCCTTGAGCAAGGAAGTTACCCTTCCGTCTACTATACTTACACTCCGTAATGGTAAAGCTGAACTGTGGGTTGCCAATGGACAAGGGGAAGCTCAGATCATCCATAAAAGTATGAGCATCGGGTATGCAGAATTTTTACGCAAAAGCTGCGTAAATGCCATAGATGAAGGATCGCCTTATTCAGCGACCACTGCAAAGGCAAAATTGGGTGCCATCGACTATAACAAGATGATAGCTCCGGATTTGAAGATCGACCAAAAAGAAAGGATATTTCGTCTACTCCAGAAGTTTTCGATCAAGAAAAGACGTTCAAGAATGGAAGGGCAACTTCCTTGTTCAAGGGGAGCATCATATTTCCCTCTACCATGACGTCAATAACTTGATGAATCTTATGGCCAAAGACTATGATCTTTCTGATAGAACGAGCCGGTTCTGAATAGTTTTCCAGCATGAATAAACGACTGGAATCTGGAGTCCTCGAATGATGTCTTGAAACAATAGCTCCGAACGGCCACAATCTATAACAGCTTGAGAAGCGCCCAAAAAGTCCCAACCAAGGATGAGATTGTGACTGCATTGGGGCAAAACAATAAATTCAAAAGCTTGAGGTCGGCCATCGATTTCGAGACGAAGAGTGCATTTCCCCATTGGTCTTAAGTAATTTCCATCGACGACTTTTAATGCCTCTTTTAACTTCAATTTGAAAACATACCAGGAAGACAAATTCTCTTCATTATTTTCAAACCATTGTTTCGCAGTGCCGTCCAGGAAAAAGAAAGCATTTGCGAGTCATGTCTTCCCATCTGATGAGTTATGATACTCTATTGTATTCCTTCAGCTATTTGTCTGGGTCTTGTCCGTCTCCCTTAAATAAAGACGGATTTCTGTATTAAGGCTGTGCTGTTGTTAGGATGACAAGTTTAGTTTCCTGTTCCTCAGACATTCTAGTTGTCTTTCTGGGTGGTGGATAATAAAGTCCAAATTCTGGGTCAACACCTTTAAGGTGATTGCTTCTTCGTAAATCCGTTTCCATGCTTTTAGGAATCGTACCCGGCGCCTCCACCAAAGAATGTCACGTAGAAAGAACTCAAGAAGTTAAGTCAATTTATTAGCTCAACTCTGAACTAAGAACACTATGACTGAGAGATCTTCAGCTTTTATACAAGTAGGGAAAGTTCCAGAATACTTATCTGATAAGTTATGATACTCTATTGTAATGAAAGAAATGTCCAGAATGTCTCGAACGCGAAATAAAATAACAACAAATCAAGGAAAAATACTTAAACAAATTTTAAGTCTACTGGGATTCGAACATAAAATCTCACGACTATGAGTCCAGTGTCATAACCATTTAGCTATGCGGACTCGGCAAGGTTCGTTTCAATGCGGCAATATGACTAAACTAAACCCACACTAAGTTTCATATATTTAAATCATTTTGTTTGTGAGCTATCGGGGGTGCATGTTTCTGAAAATACAGATCGACAGTCCTTTCTTTGATCTGGCAGGAAATTTGATTGACATATACTCTACAGATGTTAAATATGTATAAATCGCTTATAGAATTTTACCTAACTGGCTCTCTATCGTTTTCTGATTATGGTGTTAATTTATACTCGAACAGCTGGATAGACAAGTTTTTTTCTAAATATATTTTAATATATTTTTTAAAAATTGATAGAAATTTCAAAATTTGGTGTAAAAACCATTTATCAAATTTCATCTGTCTAGTTCAAAGCATTTTTGAATAATTTTGATGGATATTTTCCATATAGATGCTTTTCGAACGCATCGAAAGTCTAAAATGTGGAAATTCTTCAAAATCACAAATTAGAATACTATAATCACGAAATTCATAAATAGTCTCGCCACCGAAATCGAAAATATATTTTAATTTTCGTATGTATGTTTTTATTTTTAAAAAAAACTTTTTTTATAAACATTAGTTAGTTGTATTACACCTATAATCTTCGCGTAAGTGCAAGTAGTATGTTGTCGAAGGTTAATCTCAATCGGATGAGCAGTACAACGGCGCCTAAGGTACGATCAAACAAAAATTCAGTAATCCTTGGTTAATAGATGAGGTAAATAGGCCAAAAAGTATTTATTCTATGTTAGATAATTTTACCATACCTATAACAATCCCTTAACTGTAAACAATGAGCAATCAAAATTTTATAGTAATCGGATGAGCGGTACGGCAGCGCACAAGAGACACTCAGACAAAAATTCATTTTTATTTATATAGATTTAAGATTGTTTGTTTAAAGGTTAACAATCATTTTAATGGCAGATGAAAATTTTGATCTGTGAATAATATTAAGGTATGATGAACTAGGTGAAAATACAATACCATTAAATTGATTCAATACCATTATTTTTTTAACTAACTTAACATTTTTTGTAGTTAATTGTGGTAGTTATATTTTGAGTTGGCGAGTATAAACAATGGCATCTAATATAAAAATGACACTGGATTCCTTACATTGTTTTTTTCTGTATAAAACTAAACTGGCACGACAGTCCATGCAGCGCTACCACTATGTCATTGGTTTTTTTTCTTGACAATTCTTTTAAAATCTGTAAGCGAAAATTTTTTAAATAATCAACACTTACAGATTCTTTAAAAATTATATAAATGTACAGTCTTTTTAAAAATTAGTATTAATTAATTTTTTATTTTCTCATTTATTCAGTCAGACTCCATAATAACTCAAATGGTTAAAAACGGCAGGAAAGTTTTTCCAACCACTCAATATTTAACTGTGGAATTTAAAAAAAAAAATTATGCTGTAATACAGTAACAGGTTGTCTTTACTAATTTCTCCAGTTATCGTTTCATCAAACTCTTTGTTTAACAATGCAAATGCTAAAGAACCATTGAATGAAGATGTTGAAATAAAGAATTAGAGAAAAAAATATAGCACAGTAAGCGCATTTATATAAGAGCAAGTAAAAAGTCTAAGTGATTCACATTTCAAAAGCAAATAATCCGTAATAATTTTGGATTATCTGGTGTATGTGTAAAATACCATTTTAAAAGATGCCTAAAACATTTATTTTTAACAATAATATCAAGACATAACAATAACATAATTATATAACAATAATATTCAACGAAATAATTTAAAGTTAACATAATAAAGAAAATAAATCATTTATTGAAGATATAGAATAAAATTGCACATTCAAACTAATTTAAAAATTGAAGGGTTTGCTGTAAAAAGGAGGTAGATGCAATCATTTAAACTTGCACAAAATCGTAAAAAACATTTGAAAATTTCAAATTTTAAATGGCGTGAAAATTTTCCATCAGATCAAACTTCTCATTTCTTTATACATTCCAATAGGGTGAAGCTACATCCTTTTTGAAGCAAATCCTTCAATTGCAAACTGAGTAATTTTTAAAAATTTATTTGAAATATCTCACACTAGAAAATAGAAATTAGATTTTAAAAAAAGATTACAATCAAACTTATTTTTGAAAGATAATTTTCATTTACTTATTTTTAATAAAAGAATTATATTAAATGGTAATTCCTTCAAAAGTTGTAATAAAAAAAAATTCTTACTTAATCATTAGTCAAAATTTCATTACATACAAAGTGATTGGTAAAATCCTTTTAAGCACTTTAAATTCAGAATATGTCACGTATAACCAAGGTCTTAATGCATGAATATGATAAAAGGACTATCTGAATTTATTAAGACAGATTACAACGCTTCCAGCATCGCAGTAAGAAACTTACAAAAAATAATGGAGATGAATCAAAAGATTAGAATAATGTTCGCCATAATGAAAACATAAGATAAAATTTCATGAAGTTCTTTACAAAATTGAAGATATCTGAGAATAAAATTATGAATTTTCAGCGACTTGTACAAGGTTCATCTTAAAACATTTCCTCAATAACCTAAGATGTATTTCAAATTTTTTTCTTCACTGCTTAAATTTTCCTTAGCCGCTGCTTAAATCAGAAAATTGTATGATAATATCGAAGAATAAATTTCACAATTTTAGGACGGATCCCCTTTTACAAGTTAAGGGAAGTTTATAATTTTAATTGCAAATATCTCCATCAATTTTCCAGATAACTACATGAAACGTGTTCCTGTTTTTTATTATGGTATATAATACAATTTTTTATTTGGAATTTTTGACTGATTTTTTTAAAACTTCCTTTCCAGGTTCACCACAAAATATGCAACAGGCTGTTTCAATAAATTCAGCATAGTCACTTTATTACAGGAACGTATTAAATCTTCGGCTATATAAAACGTCGTTTCGTATTATACATATATACTATCAATTTTCTGTAAATAGTAAGCCAAACACATTAGAGTATCACAGGATGAAAATTCATGAAGACATATATTTTAGTCAATAGATGATAATTTTTATTCACAATATACAATGATGATGATTTTAAACAAATATGCAATCAATAGCATGAATTTATATATAATCTTCATGGCGATTAAAATGACCATTCATTACATTGAGCTCGATAGAACAGACTCTTGTAATATCCCAAATGTAAAGCAAATTTTGAGTTTATCTGACATAATTTCTTGCGAGTCCCAAATAAAAAAAGATGCCGGATCTTATACAACAAGGGAAGTAAAGTTTCTGGTTCTGTGTTAGAACTTGCATCATGTATAATACAACAAGTAAGATCTTTTACAACATACCCCACATCCTCAAAGTAACACATTCCAGTCACAGCCAGTAGAACTTTCGATTCCTCAAGCACCTGGTTTTTGGCAGCCTCTTTCGTTATGTTTTGGTTCTCTGAGAGATGTGAGATCTTTACGTCGAGAACTTTATTATGGAGTTTTGTCTCGAAACATTCTTTCTCTCTGCTGATGATAACCAATTTCGGCGTAAACTTGAGGAGATTCATTCCCACCTGGCTTAAAATCTCCTTGCGCACACAAACAAGTATTTTACCAGGATAGTCAGATTTTTGGATTTCCTCCACAAGCATGGTTAGAGCTAATTGAGTATCTGTGAAATGAGACTCCAAGAGTATCAACTGAGGGGAAGGCGTTTTTAAGAATTGGATGGTCCCTTGAACTACGGTGGCCAATAATTCTCTCTCTAGACTGGGAGGTAAGGTAAACTTCAGGATAAGATGACGTTGAGGGTCAAGAACAAAATTGCAGAGTGGTGACTCAGGAAGTTTCGAAAGAGCATCATTCATCGTCAAGACTTTTTTAATGCTTGTCACTTTTGAAATTTCTATGGGCATCTTCAGGTCGATGCCAGGAACTTCGAAAACAGTGCAAAATAGGATTTTAAATTTGACCATATCTCTGACTTTGTCTACCTTCAAGAATTTTAAAAGTTCGTTGTCGCTGTCGTGGATCTGAGAATATGGTCTCGTGAAGGAAGAGCGGACATAGCCAAGCATTTTAACACCACCTGCAGAAGTGCCGAATTTTACAAGAACTATATGATCCTCACCCGGGATGCTCTCCACATCAGAATAATGAATAAAGCTTTCGCACAAAATATTAATATAGCTTCCTTTGTATTCAGTAGGGACAATCTTGCAGATTTTTACGTCTTTTTTCTTTTTCTTCAAGCACATCGAGATATTGCTAAAACATTCAAGCAACAGAAGAGGAAAATACGTATTATAATACGTAAGATGATCTACGTAATTTAATCGCACTCGCTGGCATTCAAAGCCGAATTCAGACATCCTTGGAATTCCAACTTCATTGATTTCAGTTAGCCAATCTACGTTCCTCTCAATGATGATGGGAAATATATCATTTTTGTCGATTATGTTTTTTCCAATATTCTTTTTTATCTGTTTTGGAACCAGAGATTCAAATCGGAATTTCACTGAGGATTGATTGAGAGATCGTTCAGATGCAACTGAATGAGACGGTCCAACTTTGGAAGGCGAAGGTATTACAAGAGGAGGTATTAAGGAGTTATGAGACATGAATTGGCGTTTAACTTCTACAGAAGAGTGCTGAGCAAGGGTTGATTCAGAATGCCTGGACATTTGAGGATGAATTTCCTGCGACACAAAATGATGCTGTGGAGAAGATGATGATGAAGCGTTATTTGAAAAATTGGAAAGAGAAATGATAGGCTGACGATTTTTTACACCAGAGACGGAATTACCAGGATGATGTTGAGGCACAGTAAGCGAATTACTTCCAAAAGACGGAGTAGGAAGCAAAGCGATTCTATTTCTTTTGGAAGATGGTTGATTAAAATCTGAGTGAATAGGAGCATCAGTCTCTGAAACTGATATTGCTCGTTTCTGATGAGCAGGAATGGATATTATTGTATTTTCAGGAACACTGCGATGAGGACTGATTTCATCATTATTGAAAGAATCTAAATGTTTTTCATAGTTTAAGCCTCTATTTAAAGGCGAGTTTTTTCCAGTTAACCTAGGATCACTGGGACTTGCATTAACCACTCTTTGATTATTGGGATTCCGCATATCTGTATCATTACAAATACCAGTGCCATGATTGTTGTGATTTCTGAAAGGAGTGTGCATGTTTTGCTCAAAATTAAAAGAAGTAGGCGAAGATTCCAATGAGTTTGACTGGAAATCTGGATTAGTTAATACATGACTATCTATTTTCTTATACTCCTCAAAACTGGGACTTGCATTAACCACTCTTTGATTATTGGGATTCCGCATATCTGTATCATTACAAATACCAGTGCCATGATTGCTGTGATTTCTGAAAGGAGTGTGCATGTTTTTCTCAAAATTAAATAATGCAGGCGAAGATTCCAATGAGTTTGACTGGAAATCTGGATTAGTTAATACATGACTATCTCTTTTCTTATACTCCTCAAAACTTATTTTTCTGGCATCTTTCTTGGATGATGCGGTATCTTTACAGTTTTTAACCCTCTTTGAAGAAGTTTCAAAAGTGTCGTCGTGCGTGGAAGATGGATTATTAATATTACTAATTACTGGTAAGTTGTGTGGGGAAATTTCTGAATTCTTTGCAGTGCCCACATAGTTCTTTTTATTTACGTTTGATAAGATATATGTGCTTTCAACTGGCTTAATTTTGAGGAAATCTATTTGACGAAGATTTTCAAAAACACTCCCATCGATAGTTATGTTTGATTTAACGATTGGATCAACTGGTGGATTCGACGGGGCATTAATATTTGCAATAGTCTCGGCATTATTAAGTATTTGGCGAAGAAAATCTTTGGAGAGCATCTCTTTATTCGGATTTTCCACTGACTCTATCGACAAACCATTAGAAGTTTCACTCCTTTTATTGTCATCTAATGGCGATAGACGATTGGCAGATGGACAATTATCTTTTACAGAGTTTTGGATCAGGGAGTCTATCTGAAAATTAGTGACACTCCCTGGGCATGATTCACTAAACTTTGAAGACGATTCAGAAAGAAAATTTGAAGAGTTATTATGCCGCATTCCAACACATAAACCATTACTATTTAATGAATTTTGCTCTTCTCTTTCAACAAAAAATTTCCACAATGGAGATGAAACTAAGTTTGTATCTAAATGTGAAATATTTGGTTTACAAAAGGATTTTTTCTTAAAATTCAGCAATGCAGCGATATTATTTGCAATTTTGTCAACATTTAAATTTAATGACGGCCTTTCATTTACTTGTAAATTTGAAGGTTCATCCCTTTTTTCCGATAAATACAACTCAGTTTTCTTTTGTGAGTGGAAATTAACCGCTGATCTGTACAAGTTGAGAGCAGTTTTTGTATGTAACATTTCAATCATGTCAATTTTTTTATTACAATTCAAGTATTTAATCAATGGAGTTGCAAACGTTTCTGGCTCATTCTGCGAATTACCATCGTCACATATATCATCACCTGAGATAGAAGAAATGCTTGTCCAATTAGATATATTTGTGAATGATGTTTCAGACGAGTTCTTAGCATTAGTTTCAATATTCAAGTTAGAAATTTCTTGCGCTATGTCTCTGTAATTGTCAAGTTCATTATTGACAGAATTTTCCTGAAAGTCCATTTTTTCTAGTTCACTCCCTCTAGAGATGTCAGGTGAAATTTCAGTACAGAAAACAGTAGAATGGCATGGAACTGCAATGTCACTGAATTCACAGTTTTCATTAGTGTTATTTTGAAAACTTTTTATTGGATGATCATCAGAATTCATATTTATCGGTTCACTATGAGAAGACAAATTTGAAACTGGTTTAGGGTTATTACTGATTATATCATTTTGCTCCACATTTTGAATAGCAGCATTCAACAGGTGATTAACAACATCCAAGGCGTTTGTCAAATCTTTTGCATTACAATCTGAAAGAGTGCTGGAAATGCAAAATTGGCCATCACTCCATTTACTATCATCAGTTTCTTTATTCAATTCAGATCTCAAGCGAGAATTATCAGTTGTAATGTTTGGATGATTGGTAGCAGTATGAGATTTCTCAAAATTGATTTCAGTATTATTTTCACACAACTCACTTTGCTCGGCTTTAATTTGAACATGATTATCCAAGGTACGATCAATATGCGGCTGATTTAAATTAACTTTATCGCCGTTTTCCTTCAATATTCGATCATCAGCTACTATATTATTTGATTCAAAGTTTCCATTAGTGTTATTTTGAAAACTTTTTACTGGGTGATTATCAGAATTCCTAGTTATCGGTTCAATATGAGAAGAAAAATTGGAGGCTGGTTTAGGGTTATCACTGATTATGTTATTTTGCTCCACATTCATAGTAATAGCATTTAGCGGGTTTTTAACAACACCCGAGGAGTTTGTCACGTCTTTTGCATCACAATCTGAAACACTGCTAGAAATACAAACTTGGCCATCAACCCTTCCACTATCACCAGTTTCTTCATTAAGTTCAGATATCAAAATAGAATGATCAGTTACGATGTTTGGGTTTTGACTGGCAACAATATTAGATTTTTCAAAATTGATTTCAATATTATTTTCACTCAATTCGGCTTTCATTCGAATAGGATTATCCAAGGGACGGTCAACATGCGACTGATTTACATCAATTTGACCACTGTTTTCTTTCAATATTCTATCTTCAGCTCCTTTATCACTGGATTCAAAGTTTGCATTAGTATTATTTTGTAAACGTTGTATTGAAGGAGCATCAGAATTCATACTTAGTGGTACATAAGAAAAATTCGTAACTGGTGTTAAGCTATCGCTGATAATATCATTTTGATCCACTTTTATAGTAACCGCATTTAGCTGGTGATTAAGAACATTCGAGGGGTTTGTCGAATCTTTTGCCTTACAATCTGAAATATTGCTAGAAACACAAACTTGGCTATCGACTCCTCCACCATATTCAGTTTCTTTATTCAATTTAGAGCTCAAACGAGAATTGTCAGTTGTGATGATTGGGTGCGAATTGGCATCAATATTGGATTTCGCAAAATTGATTTCAGTATTATTTTCACTCAACTCACTTTGTTGAGCTTTTATTTGAACATTATTATCCAAGGGACTGTCAGCATGCGACTGATTTAAATTTTGATCTCTGTTTTCCTTCAGTATTCTATCTTCAGCTTCCACTTCTGAAGGAATGGAGTTTTCGGTGGGAGGATTCATATTTTTACTATTGTTGATATTGGAACTAATACCACTGTTATTTTCAATGGCTTTCTTTTTTTCAGCTTTTACCTGAACATTGTGGCAATTTACGGCAGTAGCACTAACAACGTCGGTAATGGTATTGGTTACATTACAGTCGTTTTTTTCATGAAAATCATTATCTTGAAATGCTTTAAGATTACCAGGCAATCTATTCTCCAGATGACTAGTCTTAGTAGGAGAGCATAATAGTTTTACGACTGGACGAGACTCCTCAGTCAAGTCGATTAAGTCAACATTAACTTGTATTTTAGGGTTCTCTATTATCACAATATCCTCAGGAATTGTTGGCTCCAATGACTTGGGTGAATCATTTACTTTAAGCATTTTAGGCTTTGGGGATAATAATTCTTCGTCTGCACGGCGCTTAAAAGTTACACTAGAAGTTTCTGACGTTAGACCTTCCTTTTCGCCATCGATAAGGGTTCCCACGGATGGAAAAAGCGTAGTCGAACGCTGAAATCTTGTATCCGGATAAATTATTTCTTCAGTTTTCAGTGGAGAATCTAATGCCTTCTGAGATAAGAGCTCTGTGATTGTTTCACCAAATGGATCAGCTGCTCGGCAATCTTCAGGAATTGAACGTTCTGGTTCTTGTAAGGAACCTTTCACTTTTTTTGACCTCCTCCTTTTTTTGTAACTCCATGGATTTTTTTTGGGCATCTGAAACATAAACATAACTGAATTAAAATTATGTTTTACGAAGAATGATAAATCATTTAAATATTTTTAACATTTAAAACAAAATCATAAGCTATTCAAAAATTGAAGTATGTGGTAACCAAAACTGAGAAAAGTTTTTGGGTTAAAAAAGAATACTTGATTTTTCATATAATTTTGTACAGAATTTGCAAAATTTACTTCAAGTTGCGAGTTCCATGTTACTTGAATTAACCCATTCGCGACGAAGAGCGTACTTAAGAATTCAGCAATAGACGTTCATTTTGAGTGAACAATGCCTATAGGCGCTCAAGTAGAGTTTCTCTCTACGAATCATCGTTCATTTGTAATATAATCTACTCTGATGTCGATTTTAAAAATGTTTTTATAGATGATGTTTTGACTTAAAATTGTTATGATTATTGTTGTTGCTTTATAGGCGTGCAGGTTATTTCCCGCATAGTTCTTCCGCCGGTTACCAAGAGTGCAATTCATTTGAGTGCTCCGCCGGGAAAGGGTTAATGAAATCTTTTTACAAAATATCTCGAATATTGAAGAGAAAACAGAAGGTTTTCGCAAATTTTAAACAAACATCTAAAGTTTGAACAACCGAAGAATTCCTTTTTGTTTTAAAATGTTCGACCTTTAAACGCGATAAGTTTATTTCAATATTTAAGGCGAAATATTTGTATTACTTCCAATGGTGTATCGTCTATTAGGACTGCAGCAGCGCTTGATATAATTTTAAAACTTGTGTTTTTGTTTTAAATTACATTTACTTATTTCAAACTGAAATTGAAAAAAGAAATTATAAAACGATCAGTAAAAGCAGAAAATAGACTAACAAGTAGAGCCGTGTCATTTTCCAATTTATGAAAAAAAAAAAAAAATCGAAATTTTTGCAAAATCGAGTTTCTGATGATAGTTTTTGAAAAATATCAATCTGTCGAAATCCTTATCATGAATAATATCATTATCATTTTAACTATCACTTTAATCGTTATCATGTTCACGATAAATCGCGATACAATAAATCGGTATTCACAATTAATTTGCATTTTCGATTTCTTTTTGGTTATCGGTTATTGTTTATTTTTGTTGATCTTCATTCTTATTGTCCTTCATAGATAATTTTTGTAAAAATTTCTATAAATGCTATCACATTGTAATATATGAGTACTTGTTTTAAGCACATCATTTTGAAATAAACCGTTTTCTGTTCTCTAAATGAATAATACCATTATGGAGAGATAATGGTACCATTCAGAAGATTGTAGGTTGTTCTTTATTCAATTGTTAAATATTCAACTTCAGAAATAAAAGCAAAAAGGATTAATGCAGATTAAATTCACTATTTCATTCGACC
>JAPMOQ010031596.1:1687602-1730932 GCA_026543055.1 Argiope trifasciata
TGTATTCTTTGGCACTGATACACTTTATTAAAGAGGTTTCAAGAAAATTATTTTCTAACTATTTTTAATTCAAAAGAAAAATATTTTCATTGTCACCTTAAAAAATTTTAATATTACTTCACTTACTTCCTTTTATTTGGAGTCGTTCTGATCAGACAATATATTAAAAGATACTATTTATAACTTATAAAGCAAAAAATAACCATTGGTATCATGATATGTCCAAAAATATCGATATGCGTTGGACGATATATCGTGATGATAAAGTTCCGTCATTATCCAACACTACTAACAAGCAAAATAGGCATAATTTGGGGCTGCTCGGCAAGTAGTTCTAAACAGCACTAATATTCTCCTAATGTATAAGTGAAATGATACAGTAAAAAACGAAACATAGGGCTTTCTTACTTTCAACTTACTGATAAAAGAGCTGATTTCCTAGCAGCGGCTCGACCAACTGATATCCCCTTTTCTCTCCCTTCTCAATAAAAGGCTAAGTTCACTTTCGTTCTCTCATTTTTACTTTTCTTCGCATTCTGTATGAGATTGGGTTTTGCTTCATGACTGTCATGCGAAACCAGAAAACGAAGAGATGTTCCCCCCGAAAATTTCTGGCACACTCTAATACAGGTCTTATCTCTCTTCACATGCATAAAATTGCGGATCTTGAATAAGGGAGCGAATAAATAGAAAGCCGGCGTCTTGGCCTAAGGATAGCGTGTCTTCCCAGTGACCTGCCAGCCCCAAGTTTAGGTATAGGTGTTCTTTACCTTGTGTTTTCTCTGTGAGGTGTGTGACAGACTTTGTGTGAAGTGTGTGAAAGAGACGTTGTGTAAAGTGTGTGAAAAGACCCCGCCCCTTTAAAAAGGAGTTGTACAAGCGACTACGTAATGTCATCTTCATATGAGCTTAAGTCATACTTCTGCTTTCAGGTGCTAAGAGGTCTTTACCCTCAGAAGCTACTGCACCCCTCTTTCCCCGACCTCTGGGGTTTGGTCTGAATTGGTGGTTTGGTCTAACAACAACAAAACTCGAATGACATTGACGAAAAATAATAACGAAATATAAACTAGTGTTTTCATGCATCTATTGGAAGAAATTGTATTTTAAACCAAGTAACCAAAAATTTTCACGACAGAAGATGTGGGCTTTTAATTCAAAATTTGATTCAAATTTACATTTTAGATGCTATACTTGTATATCAAATTTTATCTATTTATCTGATCTGTATATATTTTGTAGTTATCAAGTTCACTTGTTATCGAAAAGACAGATTTCTTTAAATTGGATTTCACTTGGATAGCTTTTTTTAAAGTTTTAGTTTTATTAATGTCCCGTTTTTAAGCAACACTAGGGCTATTTTGGGACGGACCTCGTAATTTTAAACCACGGGCAGATGATGAGACGGCATCTGAGTTGAAACGCCCCCTCTTCAAACTTCAACACCACATCAGCGGGGAACTAAAGTTTGATAGGAATTTTCAAATTTGGTTTTAAATCCATACAACAAATTTCATCCGTCTAATTCAAAGCGTACACACAAAGCGTAATTAAATACACAAACATGACGCCAAAAGTATTTTCCGAATTTAGAGTCTGCAACGTGAAGATTCGTAAAAGTCTTGAGTTCGAACTTTTTGATGATTGCAATGCTTTTCTATACTTCGTATACCAAAGTAGGCGAGAAAATCAAGTAATATATATATATATATATATATATATATATATATAAATTGAGCATTCCAATTCCTACTTATGTCAACAAAGAAAAATTTCAAAGCTTGGCGACAAATTTGGAGACCAAATAGAAATTACTGGAAAAATTTAATTTATGAATATTTAAAAGAAAAAAACTGTATTAACAGCACGTGTCATCCACTACAAGTTTAAAAAAAATAGTTGAACATCAGTGGATGAATAAAGTCGTTTATTAACAATTGAAATTTTGAACAAGATATATAAATATATATATATGTATTGTGAGTATGAACTAATAGTCGAAACCAAAAGAAAAAAAATGTAGAAAATTTTCAGACGAAACTTTTCATAAGGAGTTATTAAACTTTTTTTTAATCACAGCAATAAATAGATAAATACAATTAAAAAATAACTGCCAGGTAAAATTTTGCTACAGTGTAATAGTATGCATAAGATGCCAAAAACAAGATACTTAAGCTTTCACATATTTTGAGCATTTCAGCCAAAATTCATTTCTTTCCGTTTTTCAATTTAATGTGAAGATAAATACTCTTCAATGTGAATTATTTATTATTCATTTCGGAGGAATATTATCAAGATCACTGTGCACGCATATGTCAAGTTCGATTCTTTCATCTATAGAACTGTCACTGATAATATTCACTTAGTTTTCTTATAATAAATCTAAAATGAATTCATACTTATGTTGGTTGTTTAATATAAATAATACTAATTTTTATTATTTAATCATCTAGGTTGCGTACGGTTAAAGAAGCTTGATTAAAATTGCATTCTCTAAATACGTATTTTTTGCAACGCTGCTTGTTTGTCAGCTACATGTCATTAATCACTTTCTTATTAATTAGAATATTTTAGCAATCTTCAGACCCCAACAGGATTCTACCAAAATTGAAAAAGTTTTATTTCAATCTGAGATTTTTCAATAAGAGATAAATAAGAAAAAAAATTTAAAAGAAGTTCTAAAAAGCTAAATATCAGAAATTAAAAAGAAAAAAACATTATTTTAATTATCAAGTATACTAGAAATAGGAAATACAGGTCTGTTTTTCTCCACCACCCCGTCCTTTCTTTTTCTTGATACACAGAACATAAATTACTCGAAATTACAACGTAACTATTTTGAAACAAATTTTTTAGTTTTGGGACGCTGTAACATATGTGCAGGAATACTTAATCAAAAGTCTAATTATTTTTAGTGCAAATAATTCATTGTTATTGCACATATTTCAAATACTAATATAAAGTATTTAATGCAACAATTCAGCTGATATAAGTTTTGGAATCATTCCGGATCCGTGCATCATTCCTCAACGATCATCTTCCTGCCAGCCCCCTCTCTGATATTAGTAGTTAGTTAGCAAGATCATGTTCCCTCTTGATAAACGTATGCCCATATCTGTAATCATGCTGAAATTGGATTCAATAAAGGATAATGTCGAGCCCATTGAGTTTGTTTGGGGTCTTATGGTGCAAGAACCATATCTGGTTATACTACGACAAGCAAATGGTAAAATGAAAGCAGAATATTAAAGACAATTGAATATAAAATCTATGATATCAACATAAAACTGTATGAAATATAAAACTCCAAACTTTTGCAAGGGAAATTACAATATTAACAAAGGTGTTGTTAAATGAAGATGTAAGACAATAAAATAAAGCACAACACAAAAGGTAAAAAGTGCTAAATGCAAGTATAAAAATGAATGGCTTTTAAAAACTTAAAAATATTTGGGTGGAATTTTTCACCTACCAAGTCCTGAAAAGTTGTTGATGATGTACGAAAATAATACATACGTTCAGGGTTAAATACGAGGCATTCAATCAAAATGTGTTTGGTACTAAAATCAACATGGCAGGTAGAACACACTGGTGTCCTCTCACCAAAAATGAGACGCCTATGAGTGTATCTAGTGTGACCTATACGGAGACGTGTCAGCGAGTCCATTGAGTCCTTTGCTCTTATGACATTTTTTTAGTATCAAGTTAAACGGATCATGATCCCTTCAACATAACGCTTGGTCAAATCATCAAATCTCCCTTACCAAACCGATCGATTTCTCTGTATTAGTAGATGGTTAGCAGGGTTGTTCCGTCCGATAAACATATGTCCAGATCTGTAATCATGCCTAATCTGTATTCAATAAATGACAATAAGATCCCCCATTAAATCCTTTGCTCTTGTGTCAAATTTTTCTGCACCAAGTTAAATGGGCTATGTCCTTTAACATAACGCTTGGTCAAATAATCAATGTCGCAGTACAGCCAAATATGGCACTTGCGCCAATAAACTACAGAAACCGCAAACAATCAAATCTTCACTTCCAAATCGGTCTCTCTCTTAGGTATAATTAGATAGTTAGCAATATTCAGTATGAATGGTTATGCTGAATCATGACTTAATCATAGACAATAAGTTCTCTCATTTAAGTCTCGTACTCCAGTGCCAATTTTTTTGCATCAAGTTAGACAAGCTTCAACAAAAATGCTTCGTCAAATCATCAAACGTCCGTTATCAAACCGGTCTCTATCTCTGGTATTAATAGATAGTTAGCAGGGTCCTGTTCCCTCTAGACAAGCTTATGTCTAATATAAATAGTTATGCTGAATCTGGACTTAATGGAAATAAATATCTCGTATTAAAGTCCTTTGTTCTAGTGTCAACTTTTTTCTTCACTAAGTTAAACGGGCTTTTCATATAAATGGAAGTGAAAAGATTCATATTAACTGTAATAAAATTCACACGAGTACTGGAGATGAGACTCTTCCTACACCATTGGTAAAGTAACTCACTACACGTTGTAACTAGAGATGCCCTTCTTAGAACCATTATTCCTTAGAATTTGAAACAATTTTGACAAAGCTAAATGTTAATTTTTCTCATCTCTTTCAGAAATGTATGAATTTCAGAAAGCTAAAAATTCCAAATTTATGTGTCATGAAGTTTAATCATTTCCCATAAACTTTATAATAGTAATTAGCAGTATCAATAATTTAAAGGAAATGCGACAGCTAGACAAAATATTGCTGAAATTAAACTAAAGGAAAATTCATTAAAGGGATAAAAGAAAATTATGAACAAAATAGTTTCAGGAAAAAATATAACCGATTGATGTTGTTTTTACTTATGGCACTTTACAGGCCCGCTGGCGAACTGTCAACGATGTGCAATAGCTTCTGAGGGCAAAGGCCCGAGGGCAAAAGCCTGACTTCTAGCTCATTTGAAGATGACACACAAACATTCGCTTGCGCAACATCTTTTAATAGAAGGGCTCTTCCCCGCATCTCTCTGAAGGAACACAGGACAAAGAATAATCATGCCCGAACCACGACATGGACAAGGGACGCCATATCACGGTGAAGACGCGCTACCCCATGCCAGATCAACGGCATAACCGACAGTTAAACACATAAACAAGAACTTTCATTTATATTCATTTAAAAAAGGGTTCCAATTCTTCAAAATTATTTATTACCAACGTGAAAAATTGTGCATTTGAAACAGGTTTCATTTTTTTTTAAAAACCTATTGGGTATTAAATTACAGAAAATTATTCTGCCTGTGATTTTTTTAAACCCTTAATGACAAATTTAATCTTATTAGGTTTTTTATATTTTTACATTAGAGCGATTTTAATTAATGTAATTATTAAAAAAACACACAATCAACATAATGATTGAAATCGCTCAAAACTCAAATGTGAACAAAATAAACCTTCATCTATACCTTACATCTCAGCCTGCTTTTACAAACTTATATGAATGTATGGATTTTAAAGAGGGAAAATAAAATACTAGGAAATTGTTCACATGATGCCAACATAATATATTTTAACAATGCGTGACCAAAAAGATGAAAATTTTGGAATTTTAATTTCAATTTATTTCATCCCAAGAGGTATAATTTGTAAAAAGAAAAATAGGTAAGAGATGCATCATTCTACATCGAGATATAGCAGCAAAACAGGCTGAAAATTTTCCATTCAATGATTATACTAAGAAATTTTGATGGGATTTCTTTTATATGCGTAGACTTAAGCAAGACAATCTTACGTATCTTTAAAAGATATGTGTGGGTGTTAGGGATTTTTATATCTTCGCTCGGATGTGCTGAATTCGGTTACAGAGCGCGTGTAAAAACAATTATATAAAAAGTGGAAATTGTATCTGGAAATAAGAGAACACTTTAGAATGGAGTAACATGGGCTAATTTAAGGTAAAAATTTCTCAATTAACTAAGATTTTAATTCGATTTTAAAACATCAATATATTTCTTTATGGGATTGTTTATAAATTTTCTCCCAGTTAGTCAGCAAAAATAAGGATATATAGTTATGAAAAGATTTTTAAGAGAGAAAAAAAAAAACACTACTTTTTTTGAAGAATTCATATTCCACAAATTATTTTTTCAGGCAAGAAAATAAAAATTATTTTTTTCCCATTTTTACTAAAATTCCATTTTTTTTCTTACAAACTGCAACTTAATCATTGGTCTTTAGCGATTCTATATTATCAAATTTAAATTAATGTCAAAAACCGATAGAAAATATCAGTCCTTCCTTATTCTTTCATTAAGTGATTTCTAATATTTGAGGGGCTTCAAAATACTGATGGGAAAAAAAATTCAGTTTTTATCATTTTTTTTTTTTGTTACTGACCGAAAGAAATCGAAATTTCAAAGAGTGAAATGAATTGAAAATAAAATTATGTATCTATGCTTATTAGTTTTCATAGGGCCGCGGTAGCCTGGTTGGTAGAGCGTCAATCTCGTAACCGAAAAGTAGCGATTGCTGTCCTCGTCCTGGCCAAAGACCGCCGTGTTGGCTAATGGCAGTTGGGGCATGTTAAATATGTCGTGACTGCAAAATTCTCCAAGTTCCCACAAAAAATTATACCTCTGGGGGTACTGAATCAGGGATGAGTCGGTCTCTGATTTGGATCTAAATTCTGACTTGCGGATGGATGAATGAGTTCGACCACCCCCTAAAAAGGGTTGTATCGTATGCGTTCCAGCAAAGTGGTACTTTCACCTTAAAAGTGCTCATTAACAACGAAAGGCGCACACTTCTGTCTTAATTCAAAAGCGCTACTCTCATTCGACTTGGTATGACCAAGTGTTATTAGTTTAGATAAAATTAGTTTTATTAGTTAGTTATTAATAAACAAATTAATAACTAATTAGTTTTCATAAAACAAATAACAGAAGAGAACCCAAATCTTATTCACAGCTCAATGGGAAGGTATTTTATAATGATTTATATTACATATGATGTTGGATATCCAACTAAAAAAAGGTTCAAAAAATCTCCATGGTTTATAGGAATATTATAAATATTGCTTATAATGACTAACCAAACGATAAGTATATAAGTATAAACAAAAGGACTAATCAAATGATATAGTAAATTGCTTTGAGCTCAGATAAGAAAAAAAAAATCCAAACTCCCAAGATTTGTTTCACAGTTAACATCAATTAGTAAGCTCTATAGTTTAATGAAAGAATAATAAAGTCAGAGTTTAAACAATTAAACATATTTATTAAGATATATATATATAAATAATGTAAATAACATCAATTTGAAACTACTTGCATCACTACTAATTAATACAACACTACTTGCATCACTACTAATTAATACAATACTACTTGCATCACTACTAATTAATACAAAACTACCTGCATCACTGCTAATTAATACAAAACTATTTGCATCACTACTAACAATTAAACTATCTAATACAAATATCTCAATAAAATAAATAATTTTAATACATAACACTTAAATTTCTATAACTTCGCTTTCTTAGAGTCAACCTCAGGTAAGAAATAGTAAATACATAAAGATTTTTTTAATTAACAAACAAAAATTAACTCATTTCCTTCTTTAACTCATTTCTTCAGATCAAATCAATAAATAATAATAAATGTATCTTTATGCAAATTTCAATCTCAGTTATAGAAATTTAGTTTTTCTCAGAAATTACATAACAATTTTGTCAAAAGAAAATATCTTGAGCAAAATTTCAATACATTAAACACAAAAGCACAATATTACATTTATGGACATTCAAATATACAGTATAAAAATGTTACTAACTTTTAAGCATTCTTTTTAAATTTCACAATTAAAATTTAATTAGCTTAATATCAATCTATAGTAAGAACACAAACAACAAAATCATTAACAAGCATGATATTCCTGGCAATCTAAGCATCTTATTAACTTTCTTACTAATTTTACAAATCAAATTCAATTAATTCTATATCAATTTATCGTAACACATAGATCATCATTCTTAAACTTGACTAGCAAAATCTATATTGAGTTACATTAAAGAACTTTGAGCCCACTTAAATAAGTAATAAAAAAGTAAAATAAACTAAAAATAACAAAATAAAACTTATCTACTTTTATTAATGCAAACCCACGGGGAATGGTAGGAATGATGTAAACTTCATCCGGTGGCCACCGGGGGAGTATAATATAGAGGTAATTCGGGTCATCTGACCCAGCGGAGTGGGTAATTCTACATAGGTCCCTTTTTATCATTCCAGCTTACTTCCTATCAGCTTCTAGATTGTATGCTGTAAGCAAAACCCCAAATTTTTCTCAGGTTACTAGGTTCCTGCCTTTTAGAAATCTCTCAACGATGTGTAAAAATAAATAATGAAATATGCGGTCCAGAAATTTAGGCATCGCACAGTCATTCTGCATCCAAACTTTTTATCACTTATTTCACTAGTGAGGTGCACTTGCATCAGTCTCCCAAATCGCAGTCCGCAAGCTATAAATAAAGCCGTTCTCACAAACTGTTACATTTGGGTTTCAACATCTCAGGAATTAGTCATTGTTAATACAATGCGTCCGAAAAAATCTCCCATCTTTTTCTTTTGTGTATCAGAAAGAAAAAAAAAGAGCCTCCTTACCTAAGTAGAGTTCGCCTGAGTCCAACCATTGTGCGCAATAAAGCCACCACTACTTCACGTGATCCCAATGGTTCATTGACGTCCCGTTTTTAAAGCAACGTTAGGGCTATTTTAGGACGGAACTCGTAATTTAGACAGAGGCTTGAACTGACAACCCTCTCCAAATTCCAGCACAAAAGTGGGAAGAAGTTTGAAAGTGACGGATTTCGCTTACACTAGACCTGTTTACACGATAGTCGTTTTGGGAGACACAGGGTCTCGAGCTTGTAACCCTACTGTTCCAAAGATGATACCTTACCATCAAGCCACCGCGACCCTTAGCCCCTAATGGGATAATGAAACACAAGTTGCTTCAATCAGGAGATTATCTCAGTGAGGGTCATATGATCTTCGTAAGGTAGCCTCGAGTAAATGCTGATTGAAACACTGCAAGCATTAATAAAAACTTCTATTCCGCTTACCCAGCCAAATCGAAGTGGCTGATTAGTCAGCTAAAATTAATGAAAGGGTGGTTGAAAAAACAAGTCAAAATGTTACCGGAAAAAATTGTCTCCAATCAACCACAACATATCAATTAAAAGCTCTCCTTATATTTCTAGTTGTCCAAATGTCAGATATAACTAAGAAAAATATTCTTGCTAAAAGCGAGCGTTAGCATTAACGAAGATCAAGTGGAAACAGATATGGTATGAAGAAAGTTTAGAGAAGCAAGAGTGACTAATTTTAGACCCCAAGATTTTAAAAGTCAAGACGAGGGACTTTTTCACATGTGCAACTGTGCCATAAAAATGAACATCGTATGTACAGCTCATTTTCAAAGTATTCACTTTATTGAAAGATTCCAAGAACGATTCTCATGAACAGGGTTCGAAAATGGAATTTCGATTACCAAAAACTCATCCAAAAGTAAATTTCAGAATAAAAGAATTAAATAAAATGATGAATTTTGTTAAATAAAAATTGCTTTCAATTACACTTCATCAATAAAAAAGCATAAGGGCAGCTAATACACGAACAGGAAGCTTTATGATTACATTAAATTCGCGCAATTCACATGGAACATGATTCCCTTCATATCTAATCAAATTTGCAAGTCACCCAGATAATTGTGTTAGAGGAATCAGAAATCTACTCTACCTATTCTTCGCCATGGAACGCCACTTCACAGGTTCTTTTTCGTCAGAGGAAACTAATAGATGAAAGCATACTGACCTGGAATCGGTAAATAATCAAAAACCACCTATTTTGAACCAAAATAATCAAGGTAACCTCGATATTAGTTTGACTTGGTTTTTTTGGCACAAGGGCCATAGATTTGACCATAACTCGATTCTAAGTAGGCAAAGAAGATTTCAAAATTACTTTGAGAATCTTGCATAGCCACGCACTACAAAAAATCTGATGTTCTAATTTAGTCTCCTTACCTTAAGTACCGCTATGATATAACAAGCTCTTTCCAGCATCTACCATCTTTGGTGATAGCCCTCGCTCACATTACCTACAAGCCAACTCCTTCCTTATGCTTATATAAAAAAAAATATATATTTGTTTAGCTTCATTCGATTACATAGAAGTTTGAAGAAAGTGCTCGCAACTGTACTGTTGCTGATGGCCTAGTTGACCAGTATCTTGTGTTTCCAACATGTTTAATTTTATGTTTGTGTGTACAGACATTATCGTTTTACCATTTCCTATGTTCTTATTTCTCACTGCCCTCATTGTTCTGTAGGATATGAAAATTTTCCCTGTACAGTATTGTGTTCGTGTTCAAAAAACCTCACGCGGATAGAATCGTTCTTTTGATGCGGTGCTTCCTCTGAACTAGTCTGAACAAGCGCTTATTTAAAAAAATTTTTTTTTTTTAAATGGGATATTTCAAATAGATTTTAGAGGCGTGAGCAAAAACTCGTTTTTACTGAATAAACCTTTAAAAATCATGGAAATTAGCTTTCCAATGAGTCCTTCCCTGAAACTAGAGGAATAACTTACAATGATTTATAGTTCTTTCTTTGGCCATTCTCAATGGCTTCATTTTTGTTGTTTTATTACTGAGCAACAGATTCATTTAATCATAATTTGCAATGGTTTGCTATAACATAATAGCTTTGTGATACACAGGATGTGCCATAAATTCGGGCTATTTTCAAAAAATTATAATAAAAAAATAATGATCCAAAAAATTACAATTCGAGAGGATATGTTCAAAAGTTTGGATTTTTACCACCTTAAAAAATGACCAATAGATAGGGCTCATACATCAAACTGTGATGGTATATACAAATTAGAGCCAATAACTTCAAATAACGCATTTTACTTTGAAGCGGAAGATGTTCGTATCACAAGAAAATTACAATTACGTCTATTACAACAAGTGTAGACTGTCGGTACTGATGACTCGTTTAATGACAACTTTTAGAGCCACCAAAGTGGTAAGTTTGGTGGCAATTTGGAAAATAATCCTTGACTTGCGTTTAATAGTAATCCAAAACACATTTCCCGCAAGTTTTTAAAGCATTTTTCCCAATCGAGCAAAACGAAAATTTGACATAAAACTACGCCAATAATCACAAAATTCCATACCCGATTTCAAGTATTTAAATCACTGCGTTTTTGAATTACCGCATTTACATGTTTTTGAGAGTACAGACCAACAGACAGTCAACCCTTTCTTGGATTCATTTCAAATTCTGTTTGATATCTATTCTATATATATTAAATCTGTGTGTGGAATTTTATCTATCCAGGTATCTTTGTTTTGTAGAAATCGTGTAAATTTATATTTGAACAAGCGGACAATTTCTTCTGAACGGATTTTGCAGAAAACATTTGACAGGAATCAGCAAATTTGATTAAAGACCGGATATCAAATATCATCCGTATAGATCATAACGTTTTGAATTATCTTTGTCAGATAAACGGACATTTTCCCAGAATGTGCTTTCTGAACTCAGAAAGATCTAAAATGTGGCGATTCATCAAAAATATAAAACTCGGTCTACACTGATTTCACAAACAAAGGAGTGAGGAGCATCACCCTGCATCAGCATAATATGTAATGCATGTCTTTCCTGTAACGCAAAAGCGTAACATACAATTCTGAAATGCCTATACTGATTTATCTGCAAAATCAAAACAACGTTGGTCAAAGAGAGAAAGAAATTGCAGAATGAAATGCAGTGAAACCACACCAATGAATGACACAGAGACAATGCAAAGGCTTAGTTGGGTATTCAAGGCCTGATGTCCCCCAGATGCGTTCATTTTTCGACGATTACTATACTTTCTCTAAATTACACATAAGAGAAAGTGATTCCAAACGTAAACGTACAAAACCTATTCAGTCAAACACAAACAGACAATGGAATAGATCACCACAGTATGACACAGTGCATCTATTTTAAAGCAAAAGATGCTCTATATGACAGAAAAGATATTCACACATCATACTGAGATGTTTTCTGCAAATCAGTCAAACATAAACAGGTAATGGAATAGACCACTACAGCCTGACACTGTCCATATATTTTAAAGCAAGAATTTCAACACGACCACCAAAATAAGTATTAGACAAGTCAGGATCGTCTAATACTTTGTACAGGCGACAGGTGAGTATAACATGTCAGCATTGATGCCAAAGGAGGTTCGTTGAATGGCATCATTTAGCACTACCAAATGGCTATAGAGCCCTGGATACGTCATCCACGTTTAAGTATCACCATAATCAAGAACGTTTGGTGATCATGGTGTAAATCAAGGGCCACTTAATTTACAATTTCGATTTATCACCGGTCTACAATGATTTCACAAGAAAAAGAGTCAGGAGCATCACCCTGCATGAACATAATATGTAATGCATGTATTTCCTTTAACGCAAAAGCGTAACATACAATTCTGAAATGCCTATACTGATTTATCTGCAAAATCAAAACAACGTTTGTCAAAGAGAAATTGCAGAATGAAAGGCAGAGTGAAACAACACCAATGAATTAAGTAGAGACAATGCAGAGGTTTGGTTGGGTATTCAAGGCTTAATGTCCCACAGATAATTCTGTGTTTCGGCATTAATTTTACAATGAAAAGTAGGCATCATTCGCCCATATAATCCATACAACTGAATGGGGCACGTTCTTTTCGTGTCACCATTCATGTAACATCTAAAAGGTAGTGACAAGTTTAATCATACCAAAAAGCGACAAGAAAAATTTCTTGGCGCATTTTGATAGCCATTACAACCAAGCTAATATCATACATAGAAACCAGAATTCGTTCATCTAAGTTTAAAAACATGCAATTTATGGTTGAGAGTGCCCACATATTCCGTTCTTGTCGTAACAGCCGATTCTCTGTGAAAGATTGCACCAATAAACCATACGGATGCTGGATTCACTGGATGCAGATGATGACTTCACTATAATCATCACAAAAGGAATCATTTGTTGAACAAATTTGAACAACAAATGATTTCTTTTGAGGTCATAATCTTTAAGTCTCATTTCAAAGTCTTCAAACCTAATAAAAAATAGAAGAAAATCAGGTCCTCAACTTAATTCAGAGAAAATAATTTTATGACTAATAAATGAATAAATAGGTTTATATAGCTTACTTCAGGAAATTTTTGGCATACAGTGTTTGTCAAAATTGTGAACCCTTATGAAAAGCTTCATGTTTCCTAATTTTGTATGCATATAAAAAAATGTTGTTTAACAAAATGCAAAATCATGCATATCATTTTAAAAAGAGTTTAATGTTGATTTCAATACAAAAATCAAAATTCAAATATTTTCAAAACTAAAGCCTTACTTTAAAATTTGAAAAACAAACATAGTGATGAAGTAGACAGTGGTTTCTAACTTTCCTAACGTGCTAGAAACCAGTAAAATAAATGCTAATAGCTGCCAGCAGCAATTGACATCATGTTTAAAATTGGAACAAGTCATCATTGGGCTTTGTTCCGTTAAAGAAAGACAGTTTTTCATGTAATGAAACTACAGACAAGTAATTTTGCTAAACTTTTTAATGTTTACTAAGAATTTGTGTAAATATTTCAGACATTGAGTCACAAAGCAATTTCATCAAATAAAAGAATATATAGAGTACTTAGAAAAAAGTTATTACTGTGCTACAAGAATGTGATCTTTCCTATGTTAAAATTGCAAAACAGATAAGTAGTTCAATGATCTGGTTCTGGAGTTCGAAAATTTTGTTTACGATATCAGAAGACAAATTCAACAAAAAACAAAGGAGGAAAAGGCACGGAAAGGTGCACATCTATTGACAACAGAAGAATAAAATAACTATATGTATATAACAGATAAATAACATCAGAGGCAATCAGAAGTCAATTGGATGCTGCTGATATTTCTGTCAGTTCCAGAACAATCAAGATTATTAGATGCTGGGTTAATAGATAGAATTCCTTGCAAAGAGCCTTATTCAAATAACAGCAATGCACAAAAGGATAATAATGAACAAAGGAAAACATTAATTGGACAAATTATCAGTGGTCATAGGTAATAAAAAGTGATGAAACAAATATCTTATTATTTGGTAGTGATGGGCCAAAATATATAAGATCCAGAAAATGTAAAGAGCTGCATGATGACTTCATTCAAGCAACTGTGAAGAATAGTGTTATGATTTAGTCACGCATGTTAGCAGACGGTATTGATCGCCATCATGTTATCGATGGGACACTTAATGCAAGAAATACACCGACACTATTCAAGAGCCAAAACTTACTGTCCTCCCATTAGTGATCTCTTTCCCAACAATGCATCATTCATTTTTCTGCAGTTTTCAGTTCCTTGCACACAGAAAAAATACCAAGAGTAGTTTTGTTCAAAGAACACTATAGAATTCAAATAGCTGTTACTGTTAGAATTCAAATAGCACTGAACTGAACAGGAAACAATCCTGGCCTCATGCTTATTGAGAATTGGTGGCACCATTTGAAAACTCTCATACGAATGAGGCGTTTATCAAATAAAAGAGAACTAACTAGACTATAATTGTTTCCTAGCATCATGTAATAACAAAGAAAGAACTTAAAACTCTCGTCAGCTCAATGAAACACTTATGTGGAGTTATAATTTAAAAAACAACAAAAAAGACTACACTTCTTACTGATAACACACCACAATCATCAGTAGCTAATGTACGCGATAATTATTGACGCTCAACTTTTTGCATAGCAAATATTTGAATTTTGCATTAAAATCGGAATTGAATTTTTTTTTTTTAAATGATATGTAAGAGTTGTGAAACTTAATATTTTCGATAAGCATACAAAGTTAGATAACATAAAAATTTTCAAAAGTGTCCACACTTTTGGTCGCCACTATATATGGAGTGATCCTCGATTCGACCCTATTTAAAAACAAAAAATAGATTTAGCTTTCTACATATATTAAAGATACGAACGAAAACATTATTTCTGCATAACTTACCAAAGCAGTTTTCTTGAAAGAATTCTACTGGGTTCTTTGGTGCGAAATCTGTTTAAATGAGAAAAATAAATTACTTTCAAGCTGATATAGGGCTATAGATTTAATAATTAAATAAAAAATCATTTTCTGCATTACTTACTTCAGATGCCGATTGTAATAAGAGTTACAAAAATATTAATTAATTTTGAGCAACTTACTTCAGCTTATTTCTTGGGAAGTTTTGGGACTTAATCTTTGTTTCCTTACCTAAATAAAAATGAAACTTTTAGAAAAAAATTATGCAATGTGTAAAGTTATAATAAACAAATAAATATGAATTACTTAACTCTGCAAGATTAACGCTTATTCTGATATCTTCATGTCGCAGCTTCAGTTAATATTTGTTTCCACACCGATCCAAACGAAATATTCGATTTCAGAAAACAAATATACAGTCATTGTAATACACTCTGAAATATATTTATAATATTACATTTACCTTTAATGATGACAGGAGACCTGACGAAGATTTCAAAAACCTGAAAGAAATGCAATTTGATAAAATAATTTTAAATAAACAAGTAAAATGAATGTATGTTAAGAAGAAAAGTGAATAACTCAGAATTGATAAAATCAATCAAGATAATCAGAACAGAATTCTGTTTATCTTATTACTATTTAAAATGATCATAGGAATAAAAATTAATAATTTTATTAGATATTTTTTTCACAATTGATATTTTTAATAAAAAAAATTACTTATTTTTAGATAAATATTTAATTTTAAATAAATTTGCTCAATTACTATCCTATTTAAATCATAATGAATTTTAAAATGAATGCAAACCACCATATACAACATAACCTCCAGCACTGCTTACCCAGTCAGTCATTAATACCATTTCTTATTGATATATTACATATAATATCTGCAAATTATTGAAGAATAGATATTGCCAAAGAATTTTTAATTAGTTTATAAATCTATTCTGAATTATTTAAGATATTTATTATTGGCTAAATATATAAGTGAAATATTGTTTTTAAATCACAGAATACAATTTTGTTAATCAAATAAATTAACACTAGTTGTTAGACATTTACAATTTTGCTTCATTAAATAGCAAGCACTTTTGCATTTCTTAAGTCATCATTGCTTAAATTAACATAACAAATTCTTATATTCATTTTTATTTTGAGGTGTGACTCCAGAGTTTCTATATTCGTGCTAAGACAAGCTTCTGTTTTTTCCCTCCTTTCTTTATTTTCCCCCTAACCGTAGTAAATATGTTTTCACTATTAGCTATTAATGAAGTTGAAGGGTATTTTCAGCACATTATGTAGTTTTTCATTATATATCCAAAATACCCCTCTAATTTCCACAGGAATTATTCTAAGGCCAGGAAAGATTTTCTTTATCATATATTCATAAATAAGAAATAAATGAAAGCAAAATATTAGTACAAAGGAGCAAACATAGTAAAAAAAAAAGTCTCCATTTAGTCAATGCAATTCAAAGAAAACTGACTGAATTGCTTAGGACCAAAGATACATTGTTATGCTCATCAACTCTATAATTCTTATGAATTTGTAATGAAATAATTTTAAAAAGTAGGTTTCTTCTAAATCATAACAAAAACTGCATATCACATTTCTAAATTTAGTACAGGATAATTCTTGTCCATAGATTCAGAACTAACAGATACAATTATATCATTAACCATTAAAATTCCTCTAATGGCGATTAATAGAGAAAGACAAATCCTCTTTCTCTGGCACTGTTATAAATGGGTTTTGATGAAACCAACATAACATTAAGAAAACTGAGAGTTTTAAAAATTGGTATTTAAATTATTAAAAATTTAATAATATATAAAATTTTTAAGTTGCAAAACAAATATAGTCATGGATAAATTAAAACATTAAGAGATGACCAGAAATTTACAAATCGAATGAAATAGTAAGAAAGATGGCAGAAAATTTGTTATAATAATTTAAGTACTATGAATAATAAGTCATGAATAATTTATGTGTTGTATACACAAAATATCTTTATATCTAAAAATAAGAATAGTAACTACAATTATCAACAAAATTTTAAAGCCAAATGCAACAATGACTAAAAAAGACAAACAGCTTTATATTGTCTAAACATTTTTTACATATATTAGATATACTATTTACAAATGTTGCTAACTGAAAAATAATTTAATGTGAATTTTTTATAACCCATTGCTCAAGATGAAAGAGTTTAAAAAATGAGATTAAAATTTAAGATACTGTCGTATAATAACTAGTTCAGTATAACAATATCTTCTCTTCCTTCCCAAATTAATGCTTCCTAATATAATTCTTTTGTGTCCATAAAAAATCAACTAATTTTATTTCCAAAGTTGATTTATTTATCAGGAAACTATTTCAATTAAATAATATTGTTAAATAAATAAGGTATGTATTTTATGCATTACATTAAACCATGCCTAATTCATTATATTTAGATATTAAATATATTATAATATATATCAGATTAAAGTATTTGCATATTAATTACACAAAACTGATAAATGTGATCAATAGACAAGCATATTTGGGACAAAAAATGACACAATCACCAATTAAAACAACAGTATCTGAGCAGTAAGAGAATAGTTCCATGATAAAATATCTTTTTAAATTTCATTGCAACTGATGAATGAATTTCTTTTATATATGAATTTACAAATTGCCAGTAGTAGTAGTGTTTGATATGTTTAATCATAATTATTTTTATATGTTCATGTAATTTATGCAAAACTGTATGTTCACAGTTATATAAATGTTGTATAAAAATAACTTTTAAATCAAATTCATTTTTTGCAGACATTTTATCCACTGTCAATTTTGAATATTGAAAGTTTTATTTTGATAGTGTGAGTGATATTTCATATCACTAGTTTCATTTAAAATCTGCTTTAAATATTCCTTTAGTGTTATCATTCAAAACCTAATTAATACAATGAAGTATGTAAATAAAAAATGAAATATGTAATTGGCCTATATCAAATTAATACTACAATATCAAATATTATCAAACTAGCATTAATTTAATTCATGGATACTTAACCTATGGATTTGTACCCACATAAATTCTATTCGTATACAACTATTTGTTTAATTTTAACTAAAAATTCAACTTGTTTTTAAACATAAATTTCCTGAACAAAATGTTTTTAAGTTAAATAACAATGATGTTTAACAGTATAATAATATATAAAACTTCTCCATTTACTTGTCAACTCTGTCCAAACTGCTTTTAAACAAATAATTTTTATGCTTCAAATTTTGATAGGCAAATAATTCTTACTATTTTAGAAGTCTTATATAGTTCTGTTCATTGTGTTACTATTTTCCTAATTTTCTGTTCCTATTTTTATATATCTAATATTATAACAAGAAAGAGTAGCAGTCAGAACTGACTTTAAATCGATTGAAACAAATTCTTCCAACTTGGTCCAAGGATGAATTAGCTTTAACAGAAGATGCTCTATAGATCTGAGCAGATGAATTCAAAAAACCAATCCATAAGTCATATGAGATGTACGCTATCTGGCCAAAAGTAACCGGATACCCCTTTAAAAAGAGGTTCTGGCGGGTGACGCAATTTGATGTGTAATCGAAAGCTATAAAAACGTTGGTAGTGGTTTTTCATCTTGTATTTATCCGTTTGTGAAAGTCAATGAGAAAGCCAAAGGATGTTAAGTGAGTTTGAATGTGACAGTATAGTGGGATGAAACCTTTGACAGAAGCCAGTTCGTGAGATTGCTGATATTCTGAATCTACTGTGAATGATGTAATTGTGAAGCGGAAACATCCAGGTAGTGAAACTGCAGAAAAATGAACTGGTAGGCCGATAATTCTTGGTGAATGCAGCCGCAGGACTCTGAAAAAAGTAGAGAAACAAAATTGCAAGCCCTCGTAGGTGAAAATTTCTAAGGAGCTCCAAAGCTCTTCAGGCACTAGTGTCAGCAGCAGGAATGTCAGTCGAAAATTAAAAAACTTGGGATTCCATGGTCTTGCAGTCGTTAACAAGCCGAACATCACTCCACAGAATGCGAGGCATCGATAGCAATGGTGCAGAGCTCATCGTCACTGGACTGTGGACAAGTGGAAAACCGTTCTTTGGAGTGATGAACAGTTTTCCACCTGTCCAAAGTCCAATGCCGGTATCCATAATTTTCCACATGTCGTTTTACTGTCTGGCAGTTGGATGGAAGCGTCAGGGTCCGGCGAACCTTTCTTTAGCGACTGCATTGTGCCAAATGTAACTGGTGGAATCATAATGGTGTGGGGATGTTTCTCGTGGTTTGGCCTGGGTCCTTTAGTTCCTGTGGTTGGCAACACGAAGTATGAGATGTATGTGGACATTCTGGACAATACTGCACTCCCAACTCTATGACAATATTTTGAAGAAGGCCCATTTCACTTCCAGCGAGATAGTTGCTCAATTCACACATTGAGGCTTGCACACAGACGTGGTTTGACGAAATAGGTATACGGAAACTGGACTGGCCTTCTTAGAGCTCCAATCTAAATACAGAACACATCTAAGACGAATTAGAAAGTGAAGTATATAGTTAGCCTAATCGATCATCCTCACTGCAAGGATTCACTTCAGCTCTGATGCACGGCTGGAAGTCAATTCCTATAGCCATCTATCGAAAACTGGTGGAAAGTCTTCCCCGACGCGGGCAGGCTGTAATCGATGCAAAAGGAGGTCCAACATCATATTAATATGTGCTTCAGTGTGCTTTAAGTTCATACGACTGGGCGCCCAGATACTTTTAGCCAGATAGTGGATTCGATCGTGTATGAACAAGTACTTTTAAAAAATGCAACTTTGCACAGATGTAAAAGGAGTTCATTTTGAATAGATTTTCAAGCACTTCAATTAATGAATTACCTGGCCATTTTTTTAAATTTAATGAAAATAAGCGCTACATTTTCTGATTGATATAACAACTTAAATAATTTCTCGCAATAAGTATATATTTCCTGAAAATAACAAATTATCACTCAAACACCACTCAGTTCAGTTCAGTTATATTAACGTCCCGTTTAAAGCAACACGAGGGCTATTTTGGGACGGACCTCGTAATTTTGAACCACGGTCAGATGACGAGGACGACAACTGAAGTGGCACCCCCCTCTCCACACCACACCACACCAGCGGGAGGACTTTGGCCTGACAGATTTAACGTGCAAGAGACCCCCTCACACGACGGATCTTCGGTGGAATCAAGTCTCGAACCTGAAACCCTCCGGTTCCGAAGCCGAGACTTTACCACCGGGCCACCGCGGCCCCCAAACACCACTCAGAGTCACGGAATAATAACCGAAAGCAGTAAATTTGCTTTATACTATCTCGTCAATTTTTAAATATAGAATCATGAAGTTTTGAACGTGCAGGGACGGATATAAGAAAAGTATTTCACTAATTGACACTTTTTCATAATATGGGCCGTATAATAATTTAATTTTTTTTATAATACCTGTCCACAGAAATCAAAGCCTTTTTATACGTTTTTGTACTTTACTTGATGAAACTTTACATTTAGAATTTATCTAATTGCAGTTGTATCAAAGGTAAGGCAGGCATATCAAAGTAATTTTAATATCGCATGTGCTAAATAATCTACATATGTACACTATGTTTTTATTTCATTCCTTTTCCATTATATGTCTGATTTAATTAAATGCCAGGATAATTTTACTCCTGGTAAAATGATGCAGTGAAAATCATTAGGATTAATCTTTTTTTGATACTTTCATAATTATGACTATTATTATAATTATTTTAAAATTTGATAAATCGACAGTTTTTCACATCTACTTTTCAAAGATTATTCTTTTTAATTTGCCAAACAAGTTTCTCTGCCAAAGGCACTAAGCTCCAATAAACCAACAATTTGATAGCAAATGACAATAGTTAATGAGTGTGGACAAGTGCCACTATACCCTCATAAGGATCAGCATTTCCTACATAAGTAGATGATTATCCTTCGCTGTAATTTGCAAATTTCAGTAGCCATAAAAACTCTAAGCGGTCTTTGCTCTTGCATACAGTAGATATTACTTGTTTGTAATATAAAATTCATAACTGTTGGTTAATTTGAGTGAGCAAAAGGCCAGAATATTCCTGAGCAATTCTCTGAGATAAAATATTTCTTTTCTCTCACACACAGATATACATTTTGGACGGACGGTCCTGACAATCTTAAGTGTAGAATGAGCCACTATCAATCAAGCAGATAAATTCAAATTTTTAATTCTAATTTACTGACAATTTAAATTTCTTTCCCCTAGCCCCTTGAATATCTTATTTATATAATGTAAAAATATAGTCTGTGAAATGAATTTATTTTGTTTAAACTTAGGCCTACAAATTATAAAGTTTTAAAAAATTGACTTATTTATTTAGTTCAATCCAATGGCAAGTTATATACATACTGGTCATGAGTAATTTTTTTAGAGCCTTAATTCTCTCCCACACTTGACTGCTTTGCTGTTCAATGTTTTCAAAAAAAAAAAAAAAAAAAAAAAAAAAAAAACCTTAATTTTACAATTTTTGAAACAAATAAACAGCACCACAATAATTATCATAAAATTATTAAATCTTTTATTAGCAAATATAATTGCATTAGTTATCAAAAAAATTGTGGCTTAATTAATCATTTAAAAAAAAATGAAAGTATTCAATATAATAAAAGAATCATTCATAACCTATTTATGATTTATAGGTGTGTGTTTTGAATAATTTTAGCAGAAGTTTCACTAAATTTAAATATTTTAATAAGTTAGGTTTTTGCATTGTTTGCCTACAAGAACGCAGTTTAAATTTTTAAATATATATAGATATAAATAACAGATTTTAATGATAAAATAAAGAAAAAAAAGGAAGAAAAAAAATTACAATATTGGAATGAAAAATAAAAGTGTTCCTTTTTTTTTATTTTGTTCCAGTGTCATAATAATAATAAAAATTCAAATCAAGCTAAATTTTGATTTTCTTTCTTTCTTTTCTTTAAGCATTTTTTAACATCAAGATCATAACTTTTTTGTTCTTTATAGTAATTCTAAAAGTCTGAATTTAACTCCTTCATGCAGAATCATTTAAACAATAATAATTTTTTATTGGAATCCAGAAAATATTTATTTTTATACATCAATCATTTGATACCTTTACTCAATTATCTTTTTAATAAAATTCTCAATGCAGGAAATCAATGAATGTCTTTCTTTGTGATGGAATTTTCATTCATCACAAAGAACAGTAGTTTCTGAATTACAGACATTTGTATTCTCTATGATTTTATACAATTTTAGACTTTTCAAAATATGAATTGATCAATCAGTTCACTCATATTTCATCCTATGTTATTAATAAACTTGATATTTCAAAATAATAATTTTAAAACTCCATAATGTATATGATTAAAGATTAAAAAGTAAAAATGAAAATCCCCAGCACCACTAATAGACAAGCTTTTTAAAAAGGTGTATTTTTTCAAAATTAATTTTTAATTACCTAGTTACCTGAAAGTTACCTAGAACCAGATACTATTAAAAATTACTTGCAATTCGACTATGCGCGTCCTAAGACCAGACTTAGAAGCAATTTTTAAAAATGAACAAAAAAAAAATATATATATATATATATTACTTTATTTTGAAGTTAAACCTGCATTAAAGTGCAACAAAACTTTTAAGAAAAGAAAATCACTGAAACACACTCAACATAGAAAAATAAGTTGGATCATAATTTGATATTATTAATGGAGGGAAGCCTGGATGAAATTGTAGGAGTAATGATAAAAATGAATCGAGTTTCACTTCCATAATAAAATATATTGATGCAAAGTGTACTTGAATATGATTCAGTAATATAGATATTTCAAATTAATTAATTTTCTTTTATTGAAGCTGCCACAGGAAATCTTAAATTTTTTATCATGCTTTAGAAATAAAGAATTTATGAAAATATTAACTTTCTTTTATTTGTGAATGATATGTTTGAATTTTAAAAAAATAAAGCTGCAGGCGATAAGACGATTTTAATGTTAGGAGACCCCACCAATTCATCAGTTACTAGATCACCAATAATTTGCTATGTTACAACACCAATATAGCTTTGCTGATTTATTCTATCATATAAGAGTTAAGCTCCTCTCTCTCTCTCTTTTTTTTTTACACATAACTAACTAGCTCCTTAATTAATTATTTCTAGCTAAGCTTCAATATCTCTGATGCAGCAAAACCTTATTACTATGTAATACCATTGTTAAAACTCTTTTTAGCAATCTATTGCGACAGGAGGATAAGAAACTTTTAACTGAAGCCTTCTGCCCAAATTGACATAAATAAGCAAAAGACTTTCAAATTCCATAATATCTATAATTTGTTTAATTTTAATCAATGTTTCAAAATTTACAGAAATGAATTTCATTAAATGTAATAAAATAAAAACCTAATTTTTCAGTTTTCTGTTTTTAACATTTTTAAAGTTATGAAGAAAACATAATAATCTTTTGACCCAGATCTTTTTTTTTATAAATGTCATACACTTTTTGAATTTATCCTGAAATGAAATACTTTATATGAAATTTTTTGGATAGTTCAGACATGAAATGCTTGACAGCAACAATCTGAAAGAAATTCTTGATTGTCTGATACAAGTAAGATAAGTTTAATTTTACATTGCAAGATTCCTTAAATGTTCACAATAAAATCGCATAGTAATTTAATAAAAAGATATTTTATATTTTAATTTCATTGAATTCCTTCAATGGAGGAAAAAATTACCATATTTGCAGGAAGAAAATTGAACAAATTTATGTAAACATTTTCTCTTGTTAACTAATGTCAATTTTATGAAAATTAACTACAATTCTAAATGATATAAGAAATTGATTTTTAAAATATTCATCTACTAAAAAAGAAAATGCTTATTTTGTTCACAAATAAGTTTTGCCAGTAAATGAATACATTAATAAGCTTTCAGCATAAACTTATGACAAATTAATTTGTCATAACTTTTTAAAAAGATAAATATGGAACTTTAAGAATTAAGAATATACTTTAAGAATTATAAAAAATGAAATGAAAAAAATATATAAAATTTTTTATTCCACAATTTTAAATAAAAGTTTTTATTTTCGAAAGGAACATGGAATTCTTATAATAATCATATTATTAAATAAAAAATATATATATGCTTATAAAAAGTTTAATCAGAGAACTATACATTTATTATAATTCATGCTATTTTCATTTCAAATACTATATTTTCCAGTAAAACAGTTTAAACTTTTACACAAAAAAGCGAGGAGTTTAACCCATTTTTTAACCAGATGGGGGAAAGCAGAAATATACCAAATCATATGTCCTATTAATTTTCTTTCAACAAATTGCTTTCAATATTTACCAAGTTTATTTTAAGAACTTTCTGAAGCTAGAAATATAAAGGTCATTGGATTAAAAGAGGGAGTGGAAAATTTGGTTAAAAAGACAATTAAATAATTTCATAAAAGCAGTGCTAAAAAAGGAAATATGAAAATATTTTTTCTAAGCCCAAAGTTCACATATTTGTAGAAGTATGCCAGTTTTAAATCATAAGACATATTCTTTATTCCTAGTAACTTGTTTATTTTGTTTATATATCACAATTCTCTAAAAAAGAACAAATAAAAAAGTTCTTTCAAGCTCTCTGTTAGGGATGATAAAAGGATATGGCATATAATAAAACCTTAAAATCCTTTTACAGTACTATATGCATTCAGTTTTATTAATCTGATTGCAGATCAGAAACGTTTCGAAATTAATTATGGTTGTTACATCCATTTCCATTCATTTGACTGTGCATTGGGAATCTTTAAAAATGAAATCTATACATTTAATTTTCACTCGTTTAACTACAGTTATAAATTTACCGATTCCACATAAATGTTATGCCTGTTTTCTATAAAGTGGCTGCAGATTATATTATTAAGCTTACAAGCTACAGCATTGAAGACATGGTACTTTTGATGAATATGAATAATGATTGCATTAGTTGCAATGGATTAATGAAGCCAAATAACACCTGGGACATGATATATTTTCATTCAACACTAGAATGAAATATATAGTAAGGGTGAATGCCATTGGGCAGAATAAGCTTCTCAATAATTCTTTATAAGGCAAAAATTATAACTCTCAATGCCTTTTTTTACACTGGAATTTTGAAATTTTGAATTGCCTGATGTTTAATTTCAAGGTATTATTTCTACGACAAGGTAAAAAATAGTAACATGTAACAAGAAAACTTTTCAAAAACACAAATTTAGAAGATTTTTTCTTAACTTAAAAAAATACTGCTTGATATTTTTTATATATTATTTATCTTGACAGATTATCATATATTTGAAACTGAAACACTCCTTACAAAAATCAAATATTTTACAAAAATAAAGCAAAATGAAACACAGGCAATATTTTGGACGGAATTAAACGTGATATAATAAAAGATGAAAGGAAAAACAAAATTACAGCAGAATATGTTGAGAAAATTAAAGTATTCACATGGCATGTCGCTCTTCAAAAGTATCCCAACTATGCATTGTCACAAAACCATAGTTACTCAACAAATCAGAAGTATTGCAATAGAAATATATATGCAAGGGAAACATATTACAGGTATGTTAGACATTAATATTATTTAACTAATTGTGCTATTAGTACTTTTAAAAACTGAATTAAAATTAAATGAAACTTTAAAAAAATTAACTTTTAAAAAATCAGCATTATATATTTGAATAAATTTCAAGGAAAGTTAATTTAAGAAATACTACACTTTCTCTCACTATGGATATTAGAAAAGGAATGTAAGTACTTATTACTTTAAGGAAACAGTTACAATGACTCTCATTCTATATGTTTTGTATATGTTTAACTTCTTGTCAGGAATGAATCTGTATATAAATTAATTTTTCATATATTCAAATGAATGAGATATCAAATAATATTGTTTTAGAAAAATGAAGGAATCAATATCACTGTAACGCACAACAAAGTGCATATATATATATACTAATGATTCAACATGAAAAATGTTATGTGATTAGTAAGCTATCACATTAAAAAAATTAATATGGGACAATAAACAACTCAAAACAGATTACATTGAACACACATTCCATGATAATTGTTTATTTATCCTTTCATACATTAACTGTAAATTTTATAAGTTGAAGCAGCAACTTCTAAAGTTATAGCTGAATTCATAAGTTGCTGTAGCAAATGTCAAACATAAATTATTTAAATTGTTTTTGATAAAGGAAAGTTGAATACTTAATAATAAATATTAAAGAACTGTACGAAAAAAAAGGAAAAGAAATTCTCAATTAAAAGTTTGAAAGCAATTTTTTATCATATAAATATTTCAAGAAACTTTCACATTTTGTAAATGTTTCAATTATATTATGTATATTCATCTAAATAAAATTTTGGATTTTGGTACTTTTCCGTAATCCAAACACAAATGTGAATCAAATGCGAGCCAAATCGCCATGTGAAGTGAATGAAACGTTGCAAAAAATTTGGCGGAATTCTATATTATTTGGGAATTTCTTGCTGTGCCTGCCTAACTGAAAAGTACAAGGATTTCTTATTCACAATAAGTAAATTGGATACATTCATTACAGAAAAAGAAATTAAATGCATTTATATTTACTTTCTTCATATGAAAGCAATACCAGATAGAAACTATAGATATAAAGTTATGAAACTCAGAAGTTCTAAATAGTATATAATGACAAAAATATATCGTAAGAGTTTTTAGGACAATATATTTTGAAACATATGTTCTACTCAGTTTGAATAATTGGATGAATATTTCAGGAAACAAAAACTAAAATTAAAAAGCAGTAGATGTCATAACTAAATTCTGAATAACTAACTTTAATAACAATAATTTTACAGAAAATTAATGGCTTTCAAGGCATTAAACTCAAGAATCCATTAAAATAAACACAACAAGGTAAGTTTTGTTTCATAGTCGTGTTAAAGCAAAGAAAAGAAAAAGCAATAATATTCTTCACAAGAAATAAAGTAGATTGTGGGAGCATTCCTGCTCTTAATGGTAAATATTATTACCTAAAAGTATTAAATTCAGTAAATATATAGCTTAAAAATAGGAATCTCCGAGCAATTTTTTTTTTAAATTTACTAATTAAAAATAAGCTTAAAATGTGAAGTTCCTTTGTGTTATTTCTTAAGAAAATATGCTACAAAAGGACTATCTTATTACTTTAAAAAAAATTTTAAATGTCTTTCTAAAGATATTAATCAAGTTAAAATACACTCTTCCTACATTTAAGCATTTATTACATAACTTCAAACAGTATTTTTTTCCATAAAATTCAAACTACCTTCATTATTTCTTAAAATATTAGTGATTTTTATACAACATTAAAAATTTAGGAAGAAAGATTCTATTTATTTTCCCACCCTTCAAGAGGAACCAAAAGTGGAATCACTGCAATGCAGAAGTCAACATACAATTAAAAACTGGTTAAAAAAGACAGTCCTATTTTTAATGGCATTATGATCCCCTCGGTACTCCAATGCATAAGGAAAGATCAAATTACACAAAAGAAATTAAATACTATCACAATTTCTGACAAACAGGCTGGACATTAAAAGCAGTTAATTATATAAAAAGAATCACATGTAATTTATTGAAAGACATACTTGTCTTCATTTACGCTCCTGATGGGTATTGTAAGTAATCAGATGTGAAGAGCTGATTCAATGACAACGTGCGCAGACGTAATCAAATAGATACTGATAGCAGACAACAAGAGACAAGATGGTGTCTCGCAGCTTTCGTAACAATCATAATACATGCCCAGATCCTCAGTTTTTCACGCCAAAGTACTCGTCGCCACTTGTTGCCAAGGTCCAAAAAGATGGGTCAGTTATCAGACTCAGCGAGATTACGCATGCGCAAATAAACAGCGCCTTCGCTGAAACTGCAGGCAATGATTGTTGTCTCTACATGTTTAGTTTCTGCGCATGCGTAATGTTAATATGTCGTTCTTTCTGCAGCGGGTTCCCGGTTCCGAATCTATAAAAAAACGAATAACGATTCCGGCAAATAGGATTCAATTCCCCTAGTCGAATCTGTGGAACTAATTAATGAAAAATATACTTTTTTTTTAATTACAGCCAGTCACCCGTTACCAGGACTAAATCATATAAGCAGGCATTATTCTAACTGGATGCTGAAAAAAAAATTGTGACAACACTGTTGCCGTGGCGAGGAGAGATGAGTCAAGTGTATCGTAATATTTATTGCTTCCATGATAAGGGAATAAGCATCCTGTCCAGTCCAACCGACCACTATATTTTTTTGCGATAAGTTTATTAGCGAGGAGGACCTTCGCTAAACACTCGGATCTTTCAGAAGAGAAGAAATTTTGATACGGCAAAACATTTGTTTAATGCTCAAAGAAACTAGTGAAATTGCTGATTTTATTCAGTGGTTTTAAATGAGCTATACATTTTTTTTTGTGTACATGACTAATAAAATGTACTTTTAATATTGTTCGAGAAAATTGTCAAAGTAATAAGACAGCTTAAAAAAATATTTTTATTATGTAAGGTGTATGTATAGTTTTCGTATTTTAATTTTTTATTGATATTTCATTAAGTTTAAAGGCGAATTCAAATGTCTATAACTCTTATTTTCTAACTAAAGAATCAGAAATAACAAGATTTTATCACCATGATAAAATCTTCTGCTCTGCTGTTTCGTAAATGTTTAGGAAAATAACTGAATTTTAAAAATTTATTTAAGATTTTTCAATGTTTTGTGATTTTTTAAGCCGTTTTTCTTTTCTCCCATGACTATGACAAATAAGCAGTAAACTGGGAAAGATTTCATGGTTAAAAGTGGATTCTCAATAACCAGATGGACCGGAGCCAGAGACCATCATCTATACGTGATCACGCGATTCTCCCTTCACGGTATTGTATCTGAAGCGAACATTTCCATCTGTTTAGGCTCAATATCGCATCTGTGTGATTTCTATTTGGAACGCTTTAAATTCATTTTTTAAACGATAGATGGCGATTGAAGTCCGTGATAACTTTTAAGTATATTTTACTGACTTTTAATATACATATTCGGTTCTGAGTTTGCTTGTTTTTTAACTTGATCCAGGGTTTTTAACATGTAAGTAATTACTCAGATTTCGCTCTTTTGAGAGGATCTGGCATTTGAAGCGAAATGATTTATTTTACTCGGGATTTTTATCTATATTTTGACAGTTGGGAAAAGATGGAATGCCTATTTTTATGTAGGAGGAATATATTAATTGTTTACAGTTTCAGGATCGCTACAGTATGTTTTAGATCAGTTCACTTTTATCTTCCCATTATGAAAGAGATTATCAATCTAGTTATATGGTATTTGACCTTCATATGTGGGCTGGTATTTGGTTTCTCTTTTGCGTTTCTAGATTTGATAGATTTTGGAACAAACAAATAGCTCTCTAAAAGTTCATTAGTGATTGAAAGAGACTCTGGTATTCTTGCTGATTGATTTGACTTTTTTTGTTAAGAAAATATGGGAATGTGCGTTCAGATTACTGATACTAAGTGTGAATGTGAAATATTATACAATTTTTAACTTTGTTTTCATGCGTAAAAGAATTTTTTTTCGTGGGTCTAATTTAATATTGAATGTTTTGCTTTTTTCATTTATTTCTATAAACTTTATAGTCTTTATATTAATGCATATTAAGTGGAAATATATTACAAGTTCTAATTGCTAGATTAAATTAAATATTAAAACTGTAAAATTAAAATCATAACATTATTTATTTTTTTTAATTTTTTTTTGTAAAAGTCTTAATTGCTGAAATTGTATGGGCCTGTAGTGACACTCCACTTTGTAGCGTTCGGACCAGTAAAAGTACTTCGTTGTTCACGCACTGCTTCTGAGAGTTTAAATTCCAATTTATCTGTCGATTGTTTCCTCTATGAAAATTAAATTCCCTTTTCCACACCGTTTGATTTGTAGAATTATACAAATGCCCTTTCCTTTCAGCTGTTTTATAAAAAGTAAATCAATTTTGAATGATTAATCACCCAATCAAAAGTTAATTAGTATGACTATAAATCCCGTAATTTTAATCTAATTACAGAATTTTAATTGCATCTAACTTCATACTAATTTAATTACAGAAGTGGTAGCAACACACTTTTCTGCCTGTTACTAACTTGGTAGTTAAAGTTAATTTTGTAAATTTAAAAATAAATCAATTTTTTTTAGATTATCCTTAGAATTGATAATTTCGTGATTTTTTTTAATGCCCATACCTATTATTTTAATTTTAGAGCTCCTTTACCTTTCTCATCTGAGTTTTAATACACAAGCTGATTCTGTTTTTTAAAACAAGTATATTAAGTTACATAATATCATATTAAGGTAGTCTTGAAGTCCAAAGTCAGTTTGATGACTGCCCATTTAGATTAAAATTCTCCTCTCCTTTTAATCTGCATAAAATAATAATTTATTTCGTGAATTTTTTTAAATTCAATTCCATACTGTAAATTTTTTCCAAAATTTCATCTTTTCCAATTGATTGCTTTTCTTTTCTGAAATGTATTTCAAGGACAATCCATTGTTCTTCAGTTACACATTTATTAAAATGGTTGAGCTCCAAATTTCTTAAAATTTCGTTTCAAATTTAGAAAGTCACAAATTTGAATTCGTATTCACCATCCTAATTAGTTTCCTTTAAAATTTCAGTATGAGAAGTTGGAAAGTTTTGCAATTGCTTTTTTTTTAATTCCAATATGGGAGCAGTAAAATTAAACATCCGCTCTTTATTTTCCCTCATTATAGTTGATCGGGAATAATTTTATTCTTGCTATTCAACATACCAAAATTATCGGTAAAATATTTAATGATTATTTATTGATGCTCAAAGTATTGATTTTAAGAAATTCGGAGAGTAAGGCGTTTTTATTTCTTATGTAAAATCGTCAATAGAATTGGACTATTGTGTCTTTTACACAAGGTAAAATAAAGTTTTAGTGATTAGACATGATACATAACTTTTGTTTTCATGTATTTGATTTATTTCTTTTTCAAACATTTCTTAAAATTTATTTTTAAATAAATATTGATTTTACCATTTATAATCTTATTTCCCTCGCCATTGTTTCTCTTCCCTTTATTTAAATAAAGAAATTATTATTTTTTATTTTCAAAGAAACTTTTTTTTGAAAACCGGAACTTTGACGCTGAAGGGAGTTAAATATTAATAAACTGAATTATTCCATAAAATGTTCATTGCCATGGTCAGTTTTTCTTAGGGTAATGTCTATACCTTATAAATATTTTTTATTGCTAGCAATACTGGAAAATGGGTACCAGATATTTATTTTTAAATTCCCATTTATAGCTCTTTTGTTTCAATGTTATTTTTATCTAATTCAAAAGTATGAATGGCTTACACAGATTTGATAAATTCCGACAGTAAAGAATTCTTGATTTTTTTATCAATTATATAAAAATAAACAAAATATGAATTTAAGCCAAGAATGAGAGTATATGCAAAATTAAAACATAAAAACATTTGGTAAATTTCAATACAACATTTCAATCCTTTCATATAATTTGTCATTTATTTACTTAGAAAAAGACTATTAATCTTATTCAGTATTTTATACTTAAATTTATAATGATTACCACAAGTGAAATTTAATAGTTAAGAATGAAACTGCTAGAACTTGCCGGATCAAAGATTTTCATCATTTCGACCATTCTCCTTTACACAAAACAATCATAAAAACTGCTAAAGTTGACATTGCTATTAATTGAATAGCTCATTCTTTCAGAATACAAGTAGTTAATTTATGAAAACAAATAGTAACAATTTTTCTATTTTATTAAAGCACCAGCTCTGTTGTGTATAATTCTTCATCAGTCTATTCAAATATTAGAAAATATTCACAAATTGTACATAAAAAAATTGTTTATATATACCTTCACCTGCCTATACTCTTAAATTAAAAATTAATTTCTGAAACTAATAAATGACTTTTATTAATTGATTATCAAATTCTGTGAAATGTACTTACAAGATCCAGTTTTCTGTTCACGCTTAAAGGCAACGGGTCAGGCAAGAATTTTCGTTTTCTTGCGCACTGTGTAGTTTTCATCTGAATTGACAGTACTGACGATAGTCATGCAAAGACCAGCTGTAGATGAAATTCGACGAATAGTGTATGGCCTTGGTAGTGACGTATTTCTCAAGAATGGGACGGCACGATTGACGTCAGACATGAAACTAATTTGAAAACATATTTTCGAATCTCTCTTTTTCTGTAAAATGGTAGCAAAAAAAAGGTTATGGTAATCTGATAAAGGGCCGATCTTGATTGGCTTCATTCATGAGAAGTCATCTGTTTGAAATTCACTAATTTATACATTATTCAGAAGAAAAAACTTCAAAAAATGTGATGCAAAGAAAATTGTACAAAAATAATCAGAAGATGAGTGGTAATGAAGCTATACTAATGGTATTGGATAGTCAGGAAAAGATGAAAAAGCTTTTTCAGAATAAAAAATAAATGCAACTTTGGCAGATTAAAATAAGTTCTGTATTTTGCTTAAATTTTGGTGATAGTTAAATCGGTAGGCAAGCCGATGAAAAGAAAATTTTATCAATAGATTATTAACAAATTTAAACTAATGAATATTGACAATTTCTCATAACAGCAAGCAGTTGTTTAAAGATTCTTGATGATAAATAAGGCATTTTTGTAGAATATGGTGTAAGTTAGAAATGTGATTATATTAAATTACTTTAATTAGAATTTTGACGTGCAATTTTGTCACTCATTGTACATTATTATAAATAAATTGCTCCAGAAATGTATAAGCAAATTTATAGAAAAGTTGTATTTAAAATCATATAATAGAGTCTAAAAATGTCTCATGTCAACTTCAAAATATTACAAACTGTATTAAGTGACATATCTTCATAACAACATAAATTCATAAAAATTAATATACAAAAATAATGGAATATTAATTATTAGGAAAAATTTTATTAATCATAATTTTTAAAAATAACAAATATAATTATTTAAGAGAAACATTAAAATAATTTATTATATAAAATTTGTACTATTATTAATGATGATTTATTAAATTATTCGGGTCGATCTTATTTTAGCCCACCTTTGGCGAATAATAAGAATTTTTTGGCGAAAGGTAAGAATTCTTTTTTCTTAACCTTTTAATTCAAATACTTCCGATTTGGCGAGATTTTGAAAAAGTCGCCAAAGGTGGGCTAAAAGGGGATTTTACCAATTATTCATTGAATAAATCTCATAGTTTTAATATTAAAAACTTTCTTATTAAAGTAATTTTGGGCAATACCATTCGAGTTCCGAATCCGGACTTGAGAACAGAATGCATTTCCAATCGGACTCGGAATCAAAGCTTCGGGACAACGAAATGAACGAATTTGACTCATTACCACTGCATGTCTTCCGAAAAAATTAGGTCTGCGTGTAACGTTGGCCGTGTAGGAAAAATATATCTAATAAAAATAAAAAAAAGGAAAGAGTACTTAAATGTTGATATGAAGTAAACGTTTATTTATGTAATAAAATGAAGACAAATATTTTATTTGCTCAAAAGCTTTTAATTTGGAACGCTTGTCGGAACTTGGTAGAGAAAATATTTTTGTACTTTAATATTTTCTTCTAATTTATATGAAAACAAAAAAAAAATGTCTATGATACTGTTTTATTTTTTAAGCGATTATTTGATAAAAACTTTGAAGTTTATTTTAGCATAGTAAATTTTAATGCATATGGGTGGCAAGAGTAATCCAATTGCTCAAATTTTTTTTGAAATATTTATTTTTCAAACAATTTTGAATTAAAAAGATATTTAGCTTCTGCTGTCTTATTTTTAAATTTTAATAATTCATGCATTTTATAATATTACATGCTTGTTGATAACCTTTTTTACACCTGATTATAGCTGGAAAAAGTATTGCTTTAAAAAATTATATATATGTACATTTTTATAAATTTGTTGAAATAATCCTTACAGTACAGTAGATGCTAGTCTACATTTGTCCTGCAACATTTATCGACAAAAATAAAGAATTACAGGTTTCAAAATTTTTGTTTTTGCATTGAAATTTTGAATCATTGGAATGCAAAAGAATTGTTTGAAGTTAATTTGAAGCAGTTGTTTGAATCAAGGCATTTATTTCTTGCTCAGTGATTTTCAAAGTAGTCTAATTCCAAATAGAAGTCATTCAGCTGCTTTAATTATCCGCATTAATTTGGTATTTTAAAAACATATTTTTGCAGTATTTTTAAAATTTGTAGATAGTTTGATTTTTTTTTGAAATATTTGAATGATAATTACTTTAAATTTGTAAAGAAAAATTGTTTTGCAACTAAAATTTGCAATATATATATATATAATTTTTTTTTTTTTTTTTAGTTAGTTAGAACCATGTGTTCAGCTGAAAGCGAGGTTTCAAAAGCTGTAAAAGCTTCAAAAACATCTTTTAAGCCCACAATTTTTTCCAAAATTTTAGATAAAAGTATACCTGCTGATATCTTATATGAAGATGAAAAGGTACTTTTAATTTTTTAAAAATATTGATTTAATCTTTCTTATCATAATTTTTTAATTCTTTTACTTTCTATTCCATATCAAAGTTTCCTAAATTTTGAGAGTGGTTTATATTTTTAAGGATAAAACTCAAAGCTGTACTATTATAATTATTTTACGGACAAAATATGTACTTTCAAATGTTGAAATCTTCAAATGAGATGAATTGTTTTATAGTTATAAATATTTTTATTTAAAAAAATCTGGCTAATAACCATATCTTGTGCATTATAACTATAAAAGACTACAACTTTATATATTTCACTCCACAATAATGTCTGTATAGCTTAATTTAGATTTCTATTCTTTAATTTCAATAATTTTCTGAATAATGATAAAAAATTAATAATTAGATGTCTGTCCTGATATATTAGTATAAAATAATCTTAATTTTTGGTTATTAATTTTATAAATTTCTTATGGAAAATTTATTTTTAAACTGAATTTACTGAATTTATTTTATTTTCCTTGTCTGTAAATATCTTATAAATATATAGTTAGATGAGTGGACGTATGATTAATCAATGAAAAATATGAATCATTAAATGTAAAATTACAGTAAATTCTCATGTAGGGAACCTTTTATATTCATTTATACAAAAAAAAAAAAAAAAATTATTGCATCATCATCAACTTCTGCTTAGACAAAAAAAAAAAAAATCTTTAGCTTTTTTTTATCCTTCTCTTTCTTTTTATCCTTTTTCCTTTGAGCTAATAATCTAGTTTTCTTAGCTGCTTTACTTACTTTTGAAAGCTTTTTTAAGTAAAAAGTATTTTTTTAATCTTTACCATATCTGATAATTTTTATGTTTCATGAGTGGGAAACACTTTTTTAAAATTAAAATTAGAATTTAATCATATTTATTGTGTGATACATTTAAAAATGAGTTGTGCCCATCCTAATATTTTATGTTTTTAAGTGCATGGCTTTTCGAGATATTTCACCTCAGGCTCCAAAGCATTTTCTGGTTATTCCTCGAAAACTGATTCCATCTCTTAGTGATGCTTCTCCGGGAGACACAGAGGTCAGTCTTAATAACTTATTTAAAATTTCATCTGTGTGTTTATGAACACATTTCTAATTTTTTATGTATGTAAAAGTTTTTATGCATTCAATGATTTAATTTCAAATGTAAAATTTTAATCTATAATTTTCATAGTTTATAGAGAAAGTTTCTTAGAAAATGCATCTTCTTTACAATTGCTTTTACAATATTTACTTTTTAAAAAGATATTTATTGTAAAAAATTTGCTAAAATTTGTCTCTGCACTACTTAGAACTACACCGTAAACTTTGTGTAATGCAGCTTCAAAGTAATTAAATATATTCATTCAATCCGTTGCTGATAAAACCATTTTTATTGGATGCAAATATTTTATAATATGACAAAGAAAGCTATTTTATATGATTTTACATTATATAAAGAAAAAGATTTCAAGAATATCTGCTTCTTTAATTCTGATTACTCAAAAATATTATTTTAATTAATATGTATGTATGAATTTATTAAAATACAGAAAATATATGTGGAGGCAGCTTAAAGAGAGTATGTCAGATTTTGAATCAGTTGATTATGGTATTTGGCTTGAAATACATGAAATTATTTGTAATTTTGATGGCTGTTATTTAAGTTGTTATTTGATAGTCATTACATTTTATTTTATTTTTAATCCGTGTTTTATAAATTCATAAATAAAATTATATTACTTAAAATTTAGAAAACATAATGATGAAATTAGGACTAACATTGACTATAAACAAAAATTATTAATAGTTTCAGAATTGATATAAAGCTATTCTGTCTCTTTCTCATTATAAAATGTTAATGTCTGTCATTTTACTTATTTCTCTTCTATGGTTGTTGTTTTAAATTTCCTCTTTCAATATATCATAGTCTGTAATTTTTTAATCAATCTTTTTAAAAAAAGGGCATGCATTTTCCCCATTTTTTCCCCAACCTTCTTAAGTTTGTATTATTGATACTTTTTAAATACATTTATACAGAACATATTATTTCTGATTTATATATTATAATATTATCTTATTTATTTGTTACTAAGGTATCTAATTTAAATTTCTTCTGTTTGTGTCTTTCACACCTCATTGGTGTAATTTAAACTGTACACAAAAAGGTTCCACTACATTTTTATAATTTGTGTAGGGTGCATGGTGAAAAATTGTTGTAAGAATTAAGCATCTTAGAGTACTTCTTAATCATTTTTATCAAACAAAATTAAGCACCTTTTTGCATTCAAACATATGTAAATCTGCATATTTTCTAAGTATATGATGTTTAATAATATGCTGTTTTTATTAAAAAATGTTTCAAAGTGTATTTTTTAACTTTTAATATTTATTTCTATGACACTGCAAAAGGAAATCTGTTGTAAAACAAATTTTTGGTTTTGAGAAAAACATAAAAGTGAAAAATATAATGACCAAAAATTATACTGACCAAAAAATTAAATAAACACTTAACGATTAACAATAAAAATCTTTTTTATCATATCTTAACAAATTGCCAGTTAATTTGGATGGGCACATCATTTCTGAAAATGCTGACAGTGATATAGAAGCATACAATGACCAAAAAAAAAATTCTTTCATTTTTATATATGTAGCAATAAATAAAATATGATATGGCTTGAATGGAAAGTATAAATGTGCTCCTATGCTTACTTACAACAGTAATTTAGAACATTTTATTTGCACTTTTATAAAGCTAAGACCTAAAACATTTCAAGATGACTATCATCATAAGGTTTACGAAAGTGGCAAAAATTGATGATTAAATAATACCATGATCTAACTGAATTTCTTAGATGAAATCATTCTTTATGAAAAAAGAGTAACTTAATAGTTTAGAATTGTTCATACTATATAAAATTATCATATTACTTCATACTTTTAAAATTTGTTAAACGGCTTTTAAGTGCATTTCATATTTCAAAAATTTAATGAAAACTTGCATAAATAAAATTTCAATATTTTAGCTTTTATAGCTTTTAAAAAATTACAGAAAAACATATAAATTTTACAATGCCACTTACCAAAAGGAATAATCAGTAAACAGCTTAAAAATTTTGCATTTTAAATTAAAGCAAAGAAAGTATTTATCTTATCACAACATTAACATGTTTAATGTGACTCAATAATTGTATGAAGCTGCAGTATTATATATATATATATATATATATATATATATATATATATATATATATATATATATATATATATTGCAGTAAAAATCATTGTTACACATTGTAACTAAAACTAATTCTCTAAAAATTACTTACACTAAAAAAATTATTCAAACAAAATTGGTATAATTGAGAAACCACTTTTTTAAGCTTTTAAAATGATATAAAAATATTTTTTTGTGGTAATAAACTTTGATTTTATAGCAAAAATGCACTAAATTTGTTTTTATTTTTCAATTAAACTTCTAATTAAAACTTTTAAAAATCTAGCTCTTAGCAGGCCTCTGATACCAAAAAAGCAATTTTCTGCCAAATTTCATAGCTTTGTACTGTGCTTTGCTCTGTCAATAAGGACAGCCCCTTAAATTTCACTTTCTATGTACTTTTTATTTTTATATTCATTGTTTTATAAACATTACATAACAAATATTTTATTTTGGTATTTTTTAAATACATTTTTAGTTGTTAGGTCATCTTCTTCAAGTTGCAAAACAGGTAGCAGTTCAAGAAAAACTTGAAAATGGTTACAGATTAGGTAAAGATATTTTTTTATATTTAATTCATGGATTAGCTTCTGTTCAAAATATTCATTAATCTGTAATTATTGTTTGCTTATGTAAAAATGTTATTTCTTCAAAAATTGATGTTGAGCATATAAGGAAGAGGGGAAAAAAACATGGCTGGTATGTTTTCTGATGTTAGTTGAATTATCTATACATAACATACTACAGTAAGAAATATAAATTCTTTGTAAATGTGTATATATATAATTCATAACTTCAAAAGTATGTACATTCTAATAATAATTTTCAAATCTTTTGAACTAGTTTCATTAAAATTTCAAAATGCTGTATCTATAATTCTTTTCCTGGGCTCACCAAATTATTTAATCCTTCATATTTTTTTTTTTTGCACCTTCTTTTCACTTTCTTAATATATTCATTATATTGCTAATTACATTTTAAACAAATAATATTGAAAGAAGAAACTAGTCTATTTGATTCGAAGTCAGGAAAATTATTAAGTGTCTCTCTTAAATATCCGAGACTAGTCACTGGAGCAATTCCATCTGTCATCTTCAACGTTTCACAGGGAAAATCCCGAAATAAAAAAGATTTAATTAGAGCAACAATATATAGAGAAAGCTCTCCAGAAAAGCATAACAGAAAAAAAGAGAAATACAATAAAACAAGAGAATTTAAAAATTTGGAAGAACTAAAGCAGTGTATTTCATTAGTAAATTTGAAAATTTTCTGGAATATTCATGAAAAAAAAACTAAATTTTATTTGTTAATATTGAATTAAATGCTGGTCCTGGAATTGCATAGTCTGTTGTAATGAATGATTTCTTAGAGGTTTAAGCTTTTGTTGTAAAAAGAAGCCTGTCAGATATTTCAAATATTCATTCTTTACTAATAAAAGACAATAACATCAACAATTTAAATGAAATATTAGCACATCTGTCAGAAATGAAGACAAATAACTCATTGCTGAATATGGATATTATTTCCTCAGATTCATGGTTTCATGACTAATTTAAATACAACCCAATAATTTTTAACCAATGTTATAGCATTTATTAAAGAGCAATCTGCCTTGCTTATTCAAAATGAACATAGTAAAAGGTACTCCACTGAAATGATGAATTTGTCAGAAAGTGTGGCTATATTTTGTTACCTCATTCTGTGACTTTGAGAAATATATGCATACCTATTAACACTTGCCTTCAGCCAGAGCAGAATGAATTGCATTTCTTAAGCAGAAATTTGATATTTTTTGAAGTGTCAATAGAATAGAATAATTTTTCATGAAATATTGGCTTTTATTACTTTCTAGGAGTTCACACACAGCAAATAATCATAAAGCCAATTTTGTATGGAGTTGTCTTGAAATTAATCAACAAAAACATTGCAAATGTATTTCTATATTTTGATATTACAATTTAAAAATTTATGTACCATATGTGAAGAAGTATATTTGAAATGTTCTAATGAAAAATATTTCCCAATAGTTATAATTTTTAGTGAACAAAGAAAAATGGTGAATGCATGATTATGGTGAATTCATTTCAGGACATAAACCAGAAAATGTTTATAGATTGGTAATTTGGTCAAAAGTCAATGCAAGATGGAATAATTAAATGAAAAGTTTTTCTAAATCCAGAAAGGAAAAAAACTTGATAAATTTAGTAAAGAAGTAATGATAAAACATATAGTTAAATAAGGAAGTTTTTCTAATGTTTCAAAGATTTATTTTAAATTTTTTGAAGTGTCAATAGAATAGAATACTGTTTCGTGACATATTGCTTTCTAGGAGTTGACGCACAGCAAATAATCATAAAATCATTTTTGTATGGAGTTGTTTTGAAATTCGCAATTTTTTTCCATTTATTTTTTGCTAAATAAATAATTTTAAGTCTAGGGAAGATACATCTAATGGGAAACCTGCCCTGCACATAATGCAAAAAAGGTAATGCATACCAAGCGCCGTACCTCAATGGTGATATGGAAAGCGGCTGCATTTTAATTATTAATGAATTCTACAACATACGTGTGTTGAATTGCATTATATGGATGTATATGAAACGATATTAACAAGTGAAAAGTAATTTCACCTGAATCTCTGGTGCGCAGACTTGTGTATCACCGCTCGTTGTGACGTCACGCAACATCACAGAGGCCTTGTTTATCGGGGGTATGGCAGTATCCTGCTGAAAGCGTGGGAGTATTTCACGTAATCTGCGTCTGAGGTGTGCGCTTGTATGAGATGATGAAGGCATGCGCCATGCCACTTACACACTCATAAAATATAAATTATTTTCCTGTGCATTCAGAAGATAGTTAAGATCAACTTGGTACAAGATAGTCTACTAGGTATCTACGACTGCCGGACTTCACTACATGGAGTTATTCTCCGACGAAGTAACATTTACACGAAATGGAGTGTTTAATGACCATAATTCGCATGTTTGGGTCATGAAATCCGCACGCCTCACTTTGATGTGTGCATTTACCCCATCTTCCTACGATTCACTGCCCGAATTGATGGCCGACGTTGATGCGTTCATTCAACGGCGAATCTGGTTCCAACATGATGATGCTTCGATACATTTTAACAGACATGTCCGAAATCACATAGGTCGAGGTGAACCTGTTTTTCGGTCACCAGACTTTGTCATGTTTAGATTTCTTTTTGTGGGAGCATTTGAAGAACACCTTTTACGCTGCCTCCGTTGGCAAAACAGAAAATTTTGTTGCCAGACTATCTGTTGTTCCTGGGAATGTTAAGAGATTTGTCACATCTTCGAAAATGTACGAAATTTTTCTTCGTCGATGGTGCGAAGCATTTGTTTGTGTAGGAGGTTGCTATTTTGAGCATTTGCTGTAAATTATTAAAGTAGTTTGTTTTTAAATAAATCTTTGTGACAGCTCCATGAGCTTCTTCCGTCGTTTGTATTTGATTTGTGAGTAGCGCCTAAACTCGCCATTTTCGGTCTTGCTCTATGACTATACTTGTTTACTTTGGCTCCCCTCTACCCATCTTTTAGAATATTAGCTGATAATTTATGGAGCAGCCTGTATAAATAAAGAAATATTTAAATTGAGCTATAAACGTTTTATAACTTTCCTGCCATTTTATGTAAAACTACTTTTAAATATTTTTATATGTAAAATACTGAAATCAACTATTGCTTAGATAAGATGTTAGACTGAAATAAATAAGGTGCCTGGTTATGGAATTTGCTTAAAAGTTCTTTCATTGCTTTACTTCAGGGGTGGCCAAGACGTTGACCGCGAAGACATTTTAGGTAGTCCCTCGCGACCATCCCAATAATGACCTCGGATATTAACAATTTAATTTGATTTACGACATAGAATTAATGAATGAAATTTAAACTAAACGAAGTAAATAGGATGGTCAATTTTTGATGTGTGAATACTTTGATTATTTTCGTCAGTAAATTTTTAGTTTGTAAGTATTAAGTTTTTTTAGAAAAATTATATAATTAACCATTTTTCCTTGTTACCGAAAATAAATATACAAACATGTATGTTACATTAATTTAGCTCTGCCATTGATGAGACCGCCTTCGATTTTTTAAATGTGGACCACGGATCCCAAAAGTGTGGCCACCCCTGCTTTACTTAGTCCAGATTATACATATTGTGCATAAAATGTATGTTTTACTTCATGTGTATGCTCAGTTTATATAAAAGAATGCATTTTAGAATTTAAAAATTAGTGTTAGTGAGTAATTGATGTTTTTATTGTTTTAGTCATTAACAATGGTCCTGATGGAGCTCAGTCAGTTTATCATTTACACGTCCATGTTTTGGGAGGAAGACAGATGTTATGGCCTCCTGGATAGAAGATGCATTTTCTATCAAAAATATTGAATTTTATAATTTTGAAAATGATTCATTAATTGCAATTTTTTGATAAGTGTGCAATAATTTGTTTGTGTTACATTTATAAGTTTTTGAATAAATTGTTATCTTCTAAATGCAAAATATTGCTTCTTGAGATTTATGGTGTATGTTCATCTGTTAAATAATCATCCATCCACAATATTTCAGATTTTGAATGTTGGAATTTGCATCACAGAATGTATTTAAAGTGAATTTTAATCTCTTTTTGAAACATTTTTTAGAGAAAGTTACATTTAATACCAAGTGATTAGGTTTGTGATTTTCTTTACACAGATTTGACTATAATTTTTAATTTAAATATACCAATTAATATAGCTAAATAAAAAAATACAAAATTTCATAAAGATCCATGGGTGGAGCAATATAGAAATATTGAAATTATTACTTTAAAATTCGATTAATCTGTTACATGGTTATGTAGAGCCATACAGCACTAATTCAAGAAAAATAAATAAAATGTTAAAAATAAACTATCACTATAATTACCCAAGGAATTATAAAAAAGTAATAACATGTTATTTTGCTGGTAGTTTTAGCATCGAATAATTTGTAAGTTATAGTTCAAACATTTCAAGACTTATAAGCTAATAAAAGTTTTCACTTACAAAGTTTATATGATATAATTGCAAAATACATTTCATGACAATAGTAATTTCTTTATTGTCATATTTACTATCTGTTCTGCTCTAGTTATTAAACTTATAACTAAAACAGTCCTTTTAAAAGATTCATGAGATTTAACTTTAAAAAGCAAAATTAATATGTATGATTAATGAATAAATATGATTTTATTTATAATAAAATCATAGTAATTGTTTTAATGATAAAGTGAGAATGAATAAATACTTGTTATTTCTAACAGTTAAAATTGTAATATTAGACAAATTATTAT
>JAPMOQ010031596.1:1732992-1783671 GCA_026543055.1 Argiope trifasciata
TGTGTGTGTGTGTGTGTGTGTGTGTGTGTGTGTGTGTGTGTGTGTGTAATTTGTTAGCCTGTACGATATTGAATTCATTACTTTTTTTTCAAAATATCATAAGATCATTTATACATGAACAATATAGGAATTTCATTCTTTATTTTATTAAACATTATTTAATTGTAACTTTTGCTTAGAAATTACACGGTAATAAAATTTTAGTTAATCTCTTTTTATAATCATAATTTTTTTTTTTTCTCTCTTTTTAAGAAACACTTGCATTAGAAACAGAGCACTTTGTTGGTGGCAAATTTGAATATTCACATATTTTTATACCAATTAAAAAAAATTTTTAAAATGTTTTTTCTTTCATTATTTATTTCATTGCTTTTAGTAAATATTCTCTGATTCATAAGTTTCAAATAGCATATCAGATCATTTCTATTTAACAATGCATTAAAAATTATTTAATTGATAAAACAAAACAAATAGACCATTATGTCCAATAAAAATCAAGAAAAAGTGAGAATTCAGATTTTAGACTGATATGTTACAGATTATAATCCATAAAAGCAGAAAATTATTTTATTTGTAAGAACATGCTATTGTTTTGGTTTGATGTTTTTGAATCCTCAAAATGCTTAGGCAACAAATTGGCGATTTATCGTTTTTAAGACATCCATTTTTCGCTTTTAGGGTTATTAGAAAATAATGCAGAAGGTTATCACATTTAGTGATTTATCACGAACTGAAGTTACAACTTTATTTCCAAACAATTCATTCACTGAATAGTTTGGAAATAAAGATGTCTAACAAATTGTTTGGCGGTTGTAGCAAATTAATTTAGGTCATTAACCGGTTTGAAACAATTACGAGACTATCATATTACACATACGTCGATATTTAGAAAATTGGAGGTTCCCCCCCTCCCCGTCTCAAAATTGGTCTGGCGCCAAAACTTAGCCAAATACAAAAATTGTAAATGAAAGTTTTTAAAAAAATTATCATAATATATACATAGAGAGAGAGGTATAGAGACCGATAGAGAAGTTTTGTGATTGTTTCAAACCGATTTAAACTGGTTAATGATTTAAATTAATCAAATCAAATAATGACTTAAAAATATTAATGTTTTTACATAACTAAGAATTTGTGATTGCAGATTTCATTTTTATATATTTTAATCATTTTAAAATTTCTTTGAACAGTTAACTTATCTTAGTTACTATGTTTTTTGTCTTTTTTAAAAAGGAAGAATTTTCTGAATGCTACTCTTTTCAACAAATAGTTATATATGTACTGAAATTTATATGACAAAACAATATTTAATAGGAAGCGGATGTTTCACGTTTAAAAAATGAACCATCTGCTGAATATTAATTATCAATTTGCTTGCTTAAGCTTCTTGACAAATTGCTATAACAAATACTCAGAAATAACATTATTCAAACATTTATTAGTAGTCTCTTTTTAACTCTACATTCATTTCTACAGGATATTCATTCTACAATCATTTCTGATGAAGTGTCTCAATATTTTGTCTGATTTTTTCTGTCATTTTAATTTACTTGAATATCAACTTTTCTATCTACTAGTAATGGATAATCTTTCACAGTTATAGTCTCTATGTTATCTAGAAGAATAGCGAAACTAGAATTTCACTCGCTGGGGATGTGGAGTTTATTAACATTTTGCAAACACGTCTCAGTACTAATATGCAGATTATGGTTCTAGCGACTTTCCTCTTTTTTTAAAATTATTTAAAAAAAAAAAAAAAAAAGAAAGAACAATTGAAGATACTGGTTCATAGTCTGAAAATATGAAGTAAGTTATTAACCGAAATGGTAATTTGATGGATAGTGTGTTCTGCATTGTGCGTGTATAAATTTTCTTCAATAAATTAATTTTTACATTTAGAGCTCTTAGATATTAAAGCAGATCATTAGATCATCTTTGAAGAATCTTCAAAAGTGTCACAGTGCTTTGTGGGCAGCTTAAAAGTACCTTCTTCAGTCTGTTTCGAAACATTTTCACAGGGCACTGATAAATTTCGTAGGGAAATTTCTGAATTCTTTATGGTGGCCTTCGAATTCTCATTTGCATCTGTAATGAAATTCATATTTTCATTAGAATTAGTTTGGGAGGAATTAATTTCTTGCAGGTTTTCAGGAACACTTTCTTCCGTAATTATGCTTGACTCAACCACTGGATCAATTGGTGGATTTGATGGAGAATTAATATTTGCAACAGCCCTGGCATTATTAAGTATTTGGCGAAGAAATTCTTTGGAGAACATTTCTTCATTCGGATTTTCCTTTGACTCTGTCGACAAACCACTAGAAGTTTCACTTCTATTATTGTGATCTAACGGCAATGGACAAATGGCAGGTGGGCCATTATCTGTCACAGAGTCTTCAGTCTGGCAATTAGAGACACTCACCGAGTATGATTCACTAACCTCTGAAGACGATTCAAAACGCAAATTTGGAGGATCATTTTGTTGCATTTCATCACCTACGTTTCCTCCCTTTTCAGGTAAACATAATTCAGTTTTTTCGGCTGAATTAGAAGTTTCCTCTGATATAATAGGGGCGAAAGCAGATAAATCAAATATGCCAATTCCTGTATCACTAGCAAAATATTGATATGTTGGAGTACAAAATATTGGTTCACACAATATCAATTGACCATCAAAGGAATCATCACCAGAGACAGGAAGAATACTCATCAGAATTGGCGCATTTGCAAATAATGTTTGAGATGATACAAAGTCAGTATTTTCAATATTAGAATCAGTACTTTCTTTTAACATGTCGTCATAGCTTTGAAGCCGCGCATAATTGCAAGCAGTCTCCTGAAACTCCGCCGTTTCTGTTTCACTCTTTACTTGGGTACCAAGTTTTAAATCATTAGCGGATGAATCGATATTTGACTTAATTTCATCACAAACCTCATCTTTTGGAGCTTCTTCATTGCAAACTGAACAATTTTCTACCATATCTTTAACTGCTTCTTTTGTCTGTTGTTCATTAACAGCATCCAACATATCTTTTATTTGAGAATAAATTTCAGTATCGGAAACAGAGAGTGAATTTGGAACTGCCATATAACTATCATTAAATTTACAATTTTCCTTAGGATTGTTTTGGCAATATTTTGATGAATGATCATCATAATTCATATTTACCCGATTAACATCGGGAGGAAAATTTGGAACTATTGTAGAGTTGTCACTGACTATGTCATTTTTATTTTGCTTCATTTCCATACAGACAGAATCCACCATATCATTAATGATGTTATTAACATCTGAAACGTCTTTAGCTTTATAACCTGAAACAACATTAGAAATACAAATTTGGCCAATGATTCCTCTGCTGTTATCATTTTCTTTATCCAGTTCACAGCGTAAATCAGAATTATCATACGTGATGTGTGAGTGTCGACTGGCAACGATATGAGATGGTATTATAATGATGTCTGGCAAGTGGCTCGGCTCAACTTTTATAAGAACATTATTACCCAAGGGATGGACGACACAATTTCGATTTTCATCATTTATCTTATTCTTCATTTCAATAGGAGAATGGTTTTCCATAGGAGGATCGATACTTTTACTGACATCAATATATTGACCGGCATTAGCATCACTCTTATTTTCATAGGTTTTATTTTGCTCAATTTTTGCTTGAGTAGTTTGACAATGAATGCTTGTCGCATCAACAACATCAGCAATGCTGATGGTTTCACTACATTTAGCTTTTACATGAAATCCTCCTTTATTTTGAAGTGTAGTGTTTGGTTTGCCAGGTAATCTGTTGAAATGGACGACTAAATGAGAACTGTCAATCAAATAGATGGATTCGTTTTGTTTTTTAGGTTTTTCTGTTCCCATAGCATCATCAGAAATTGCTGGCTTCATTAATTCAAGAGAATCACTTCCTTTCATCTTTTTAGGTTTTGTGGATATTAATTCTTCTTGACGACGCTTGAGAGTTTCATTTGGAGTTTCTGACGTTAGTTCTTCTTTGGTAGGTGTTCCACCGGTTGAGAAAAGAGTGGTTGCGTACTGAAACCTCATATCTGGGTGAAATATTTCTTCCGGTTTCAGTAACCCTTTATTTTCATCATCGGCAAGCATTTCCTCTGTTTGAAAAGGGATGGTAGAGTGTGGTAGTGTATCTAGATCAATTAAATCATCACTCCTCAATGGCCTACTTGCCTCCATCTTCGAGACAAGTTCTATGGATGTAGGCAGCTCTGTAGAGGCATCGGGCGATTGACAAAGTTCTGGTAGTGAATATGTCTCTTGGTCTTCTATCTCCCTTTTTAACTCCATGGATTTTTTCTGGGCATCTGAAAAATGCATAAATGCAACTAAATCCATATATCGATATGCACAATGCATAAATTAACTAAGCCTATTCCATATAATGCAAAAATATGCATGAAAAGAATAAAATTTAATCCTTTCAAAAATTAAAGCGTATAACAGTAGATAAAACTGCAACATCTGGGACAGTGGAAGAAAGGCATTTTTGAGGCTACATGTTTCGTATTTTTCACCTATCATTCAGCCACGGATTAAACCTTCTTCTTGCATACAGCCGACCACCCCGCCACCACTGAACGTAACAATATCGACAGGATTTGTTGTGGTCGACAGCAACCGCGGATTAAACTTGTTAGGAGTCTCATACACTGTAATTTTAGGGAAGCTCTGCAGTAGCACACTTTCAGAGAAAGACACTGAGAAAAATGCAAATATTTACCACAATTTTAGAACCATACTGTATATAAGGTTACGAGTTCTGTATTACTTAAACTGATGAAGTCTAATTACATGACATTCCTGATGTTTAAGAGAAAGTGAAAGATTTTTATTAGTTCTGAACATCATGATCCATTTGAAAATCCCTCTAATTACATGAAGTTTCTTATTTGGAAAGTTGTAGGATTTTCCGACTTTGAAATGCTGTATATCAATACCGATGTTTGAGAAGAAAATGACGTACTCTTCAAGTGGTGAATTGTCTAGTAGATTACCGCAGAGCATGATATTATTTTAGAAATTTTCATTTTTATACCAGATTTTATTAGTTTATTTGAATTCAACAAGGGTGAAAAAGTAATAAAAAGGTATCCCCTATGCCTATAGTCTTAGCTACCAATTGATTCATTAAGTTATATTTTTATTTTTGAGGTGTAAAAGAACAATCTACAAATTCTTGAACGTATCAATATACGCAATGTCATTAGTAAATCAGCGGGTAAAAGCATTCCGCTCTAGACCCATTATCGGGCTAATTGAGGAGAATAATGTATCATCCAACTCTAGTATCAACCTGCTAATAGGATCTAATAATTATGCATCTGACAATTTTGTATCAGGTTATCCACTTGATGTATGGCTTGATACATCATCAATCCAATAATGTATCAAGCACGCAGAAGTGTCATGTAAACCCATATCACTTTTTGGACACGATTGCTATTAAATAAAATCTCCTCTACCTCATTCATTTTCAGTTCAATGGTACTATAGCAATCTGATACAAAGTGTTAGATTTATATTTTCACGCTATTTTCCTCGACAAAACTGTAAGCACTTGTGATACTCTTTTTAACATTACATACCTCATTCCTTAGTATTACTGCCCCTTACCTTAAGTAACAGTGCATATATCAGAGAAGAATCCTAGCTTTCTATATTAAAAGTAACCACAAAACATTTTCTTTTTCACCCACTCATTGATCAAGGTCAAAAGCAGATTGCTAAGCGATACAATCATTATCAGCAACTAGTCCCGGTGCAAATGCGAAAACTTATTTCGACAGAGTACCCGGTTTTCTTTCTGAAAATAAAGAATCGACTATCGGCTGTATCTTCAGGTACAAATGAGTACCAATATCAATATGTAACTCATATAGCGAGTATCAACCCAACAGTAGGGCAAACTGTGCCAAAACCATGGTAGCCATCGTCTCCAGAAGCAATTATAGAGATAAAGAAAAGAACAGACCTAAATTTGTCTTTCATACACACTTTACTAGGTTTAGTTTGCGATGAGGGTTCAATTATGTTGTTGTTGCTTAACCCCTTCAATGAACAAATCAAATCAAGCAAGAGATCGGAAAAAGAAGGGTATCATAGCTTCTGAGGATAAACACCCCTGAGCACCAGTCTGAAATCTGACTTTAGCTCATAAGAAAATAACACTCATGCACAAAATAGCACAACTTTTTTTCATGAGGACTCGTTCACATACTTCACAGATAGAACACAAGGTAAAGAACAGCCATGCGCGAAGAACTCGAATCCGGGACGCCCAGATCACGGGGAAGACGGCTACCCATAGGATAGCAAGAGCTTACATATTCTTTTGGTTTGAGTTTTTGCCAACTAGATGTCAATGCACCGATAATTTTTCATACCAACTCACAATATACTTTGGCAAACAAAATTTTATTTTCATTTCGTATCACATAAATTGTTGAAAATTATAATTAAAATATTTTAATCATAACTTAAATTCTAGGTTTTTACTTAGAACTTTTACTTAGAACGTTTTTACTTTCGTATCAATGAAAAGATTATTTTTTGAATTTTAAGATGATGTAAAAATTAGTTTTTTGTTGTAATCGCAGAAAAACGCCACCATTTTGCTTAATTTTTAAAACTTACTAAAATTTCATTAAAATTTACATTTAGGTGCACGTTTTTATCTCCGAAAGTATAAATATATCAATTTTGGTAGTTCTATATCTTATGGGCTAGCGTGTAGAGCACCAACGTATATACATAGACATGAATATGACATAGACATGACACGCACGCAAAAACATGGATTCTTCTATAATCAGCCTTGCAGAAATTTCGGTTACTAATTGGAGTATTTTCCTTAAGACAGTGGATAAAATTTGTGTTTTTATAGAATAATATTCAAATTTCATAAATCAGTTAATTTCAGTGATTGATTTCGTTGACTAGAGTGCAACTTCCCTAATTTAAAATATTAGTATCTAATATTTTGTTAAAAATGATTCACAAAGCAGAGGATCTATATAGAAATTTAAAATTCGCAACTCGTCAGAGCCTTTATTGACTTAATTTACTTAAAATATAATTATTCATTCAGGTAAGTTTTTTAGAAAATGAATATCTGCTATTAAAAGTTTATAAATAAGTTGCTCTACCACGATTAGAGTAGATATCATTAAAATCATGTTTGCTTTAATTAAAATTATATTTATTTAATTAATAAAATAGATATTGTAGAATATCAAAAACTTTTTCTTGCATTTATTTTTTAGAGAATATCATATTTATTTCATTTCATAGAGACACATGTGGAAAGTTAAAACTTTTTTTAGGTTTAACATGCAGTGACAGTTAACTAATATATATTTTTATTTGAACTTTTGTCAATGTGATGATAATACACTGATAAAAACTGATTTTTTTCCAAAGTACACCTAACGTGGTAATACAGGCTAAGTTTTATTATCTGAGGAATAAATTGTTAAAAAACCTGGTTAAAAAGTTTTTTATTCATTGGAAATACAAAATTAATTTATAGGTTAAAATACTGGTATTATTAAAATAACAATTTATTTACACTTGCACTTGATATAAAAATCCTTTTTGTTCAATAATATTTTAGGAAGTTTAAGTACGAAAAAACGCTTAAGTTTTTGCTTAATTTTTAATTAATTAAAATGTTAATTAAAAATTCAAAAAATTGCTACGAACTGCACATTTTCCAAGGTTATTGTGTGAAATTCGATTGTTATAGGTCAAACAATTTGAAATCTTTAAAGCGCCAACAAAGACACACAGGTGCACACACTCACGTTTATCTTTATTTTAAGTATAGATTATGATAGAAAGATTCTGTGCGCTAATTCTGCTAACTTCTTATTGAAGCCAAATTTTGACATAGAACTATATCAAATTTCATTTGTTTAAATCACTGCGTTTTTTAATTATCTTGTTCATATGCTTGCAAAGTGCAAGACAGATGGCCAGCCTTTTAATTGGTTTTGGTTAAAAATTTGATTTAAAAAAAATCGGCACTTTTTATGTGAAAACAGTGAAACAAATTTTATTTTTCTGAGATTTATTTCTGTTTTTGTTATACATTTACAAAACTGCAAATGTGTAGATCAACAGACAGTCATCTTTCCTCTGAGAATTTAATCACTTGACACATAAAGAGGCTAAAAAATAATTTAATAGATTTTATATGTTAGATCTATGCGCCAAGTTTTATCCATCTAGACTTTTACACTTTGTAATATATTCGGATAATCAGATAGACAGACTTTCTGTGAATGGATTATATTTAAAAATAAATAAAAAATTTGATGTAGAGACCACATATTAAATTTCATTTACTTTGCTTAAAGCATTTTTGAATTATCAATCATATTTTGAAATCAGATATAATTTCAAAAAGTTCGAATTATTTGATGATTTTTTTCTATATGATGATTACTTTCTATTTCTTCGTGTATGAAAAAAGTAAGAATCATTTATATACGTGATTTGTAGTTTAATAAATGATGTTATTTACAGTAAGACAGTAATGTAAAACAAACAAAAAATTATAATAATTTTTTTTAAATTTCAATATAGAGCAAACAAAAAATTATAATATATTTTTTTTAATTTCGAAAGATTATTGTTTTACTTTTCATTGAATGCATGTTATTAATGTCAAAATAACAAGCCCTTAAAGAAGCATTAGCTTCTGCATTTCAAAAATTATTTTTTTTTTAATTTGCTGCATGCAAATCATTCGAATAGTACTTTTTTTAAAGGATTTCTTCCCGTCTCCCACTCATCACTTTGGCTGTTATGGATGTCAACTAATAATGTTCCTCTAATCTATACTGTACTATACACGCATTGAAACTAACACCCCCCCCCCCCCTCCCCCAAGGATCTTATCTTAATTTGTAAATATTTTTTAATGTATTCTTTGCAACATTTCCACAACGCCCAGTGAATTTCTAATTTATCTTATTACTGTTAAAAATTTTAAAATAAATATAGCACAGTTATTCCTGTAACTGTATTTAAACCAGCAGGAATCGCCTCTCGAAACTTTACTCTCACATACTCTCCACTACATTTTTTATTCCCACCTTTTCATAAAAAATAATAGAACTTGGGTAAGGCCAAGAATAACTTGCATGCCACTGGTTAAAAACGATAATTACGAAATATACTTTTGTTGTTTTGTGACTAAAGGCACTTTACATGCTAGCTGATAGTTATTTATCAGCGATTTAAGCCGAATGAGCGTCTCGTTTGTCCAGTATCGCCAACTAGGACAACGAGTATGATTTATCTACGCACATGTCACAACCCTTTTTATAGGGCGGATTGCCTACGTACATTTCAATCACTCATAAACAGATCGCAATTTAGAACTGAACCAGAGAACGATCACTTCTGAACTAGCACCACCCAATAGTATTACTCTTGACATGGATGACTTTGTGACCACGACAGATTTATTTGTGAACCAGTCACCATACACACGGAGAGACTTCGGCTGGCTGAGTTCGAACCCACAACCTAATGGATGTGAGTTCAACATCTTACCTACCAGGCTATCCCGGCACATTTCGAAATTTAGATCTTTATAAAGAAGCAGGCATTTTTACCGAATTTATCGTGAGAATATGCATTTTGGTCATATTTTTGAGGATCGATTGACGCCAAAAGTGTATGCGCAATTGCAGCTGTAGCCGCTAGATAAAATGCCGAATTTCATTGATTAAAATAAATGCGTTTACATGCGTATGGAAGTACAGACCGACAAGTAATCAAACGTTTTACAGATTCAGTTCAAAATTTGATAAGAATCTATATTTAAGATTCTAAATCTGTGTATAAAATTTTATTTACCAAGTTCCTTGCATTTTATAATTGTCGAGTTCACTCGTACTTGAAAAGCCATCCTGTGAATGAGTTTCGTTCAAATTTTTTTTAAACTACACATTTAGCCAAATTTTAGCCTATCTATTTGAAAGCATTTTTGAATTACAAGGTTCTCAGACAGACATAATGCCAAAACTACTTAAACTCAGAAAGACTTAAACCGTGGAGAGTCGTAAAAATCTAGAATTAAATTTTTTATTTTAATGATTATAATATTCTCTCTATACTTAATAAACGAGAAAATAATTTATTTATATTTTTTTATACAAAGATTTTTTGTGTCATTTTAAATATCTCACGAGTCCTCACATTTCTCCTTGTGTTGGAGGGGGGGGGGGTTAACAATCAAAGCCTAATCTATGAATGGGGTCTCAAATTTAGAGAAAAATTATGGCTAATGTTTTGTTGCTTTAATCACTTCAGTAAGAGTGCAGAACAACTGCCAAGGGTTTTTCCCCCTTAACGGAATGTGAACCTTGGCAATTTAAAGCATTTAAAAAAAGTTTTAAAAAATTAAAGAAAAATTTCCCTTTTCCCAAAGAGATAACTTCTCCACAAACAGGATAATAGTTTTAACATTCGCGATTCTATTAGACCAAAAAATCCCTTTCCCTTTCGCGAGGATTTCAGTATTTTTCACGTGAAGGTGAAGAATGCGAGTTCAATTCTTGCGAAAATAATAATTTTTGATATTTAATAATTTTTTGATAATTATTCAATAAAAGTAACTAAATTTTTTTCGTTATTGACTTACGCAGGAATTGCATTAATTTTTTTATATTGTTAAATTTATTCAACATTTACATTAAAAATTATTTAAATTTCATAAGTATATATATATTTTTTACAAAAGTAAATACTTGATAATTAACTTCGTTAATAAAAACTTAAATAATAATACAAACGGAAAAACAAACTAACCATCAAATATATTTAATAATATATTTTACAACTTCTTTGCTTTCAAACCTATATAAAATCAAAAAAATTCTTTAAAATATTTATCGTATTTAACAATATATAATTTAATTTCGATGAATTATCGATTAAAAATACAATAAGATAACTTTTTTGGATTAATTATGCTTTTATATCATTAAAAAGATAAAGAAAATGAAAAGATCTTTGAAGAAATTAATGCAATTAAATAAATGGCGAAAAAATCATTTTGTCGAAAAATAACATTACACCCAATATTAAATGAATACAAAAAAGCCTACTTTATTTTTAAACAGCAGCTAATTTTATAACAGAAAATAAAAATTTAACTAATTTTAAGCATAATTAATTTGCATTGATATAATATAAAAGCAATAATTTTATATTGATTCAAATCTCAGAATAATTATTAGCTGACATAATGATCATTATTTTGTCTCAAGTCTATAAATATAATTAATTTATATGAATATCATTTGTATGCATTCAAAATGAAATTCATATAAATTAATTATATCTTTAATACAAAATAAAATATTCTTCTTTTTATAATGTAAAGGCATTTTTTTTTCTAATTCAATAGTATCGAAACTATTTTACTATTAAATCCAATAGTTTGAAGTTTTTTTTTTTATTTTAATGTAAAAATGCAATAAAATTTTTGATATTAAAAATTCTCAAATGTTTTTTTTTAATTTTCCATATAAAAATATATTTTCTAAATATGTTGTCAATTTCTTCTAATTTAATGCAAGAATTATCATACTCCTATATAAATTAATTGATTAAACTCATGACTAAATAACAGAACTGAACACGTTCAGAACATCTGAGATATTATTTTGTATCCAAATATATTTGATTTAAAGCAATGCTTTTCTTTTTTTTTATAAAAGAATTTACTTTAATTGATTTTGAATTAAGGTGATTATTTGAAAACATTTTATCTTGTTTTTCATAAAACATGCTATTTAGATCATTTTTACTATATACACAATATTATAAATTGTAATATATATATATATATATATATAACTAATATGTACACACTACAATTTGCTTTGCTCTTTTTGAATCCCAATAGTAAAAGATTTACAGAAACAAATTATCCACAAACTTCAAATAGTTTTAAAATATATTTATTAATGCCTGATACATTTAACTAAAGAAAAAAGCAGAATGTATAAAGAAAAAATATCAGCTTTTAATTAAATATACAGAAAAATCTTCAAAATATATTCCAATGCAAAAAATATTCTTTTAAGTGTTAAAGTACATAAGTACAAAAATACTTTTATACAACATTTCAAGAAATGGAATAATTAACTCATGAACATTATCAATTTTGTCTATATTGATTTCAATTTTAAAAAAATAATAAACATTATGATATTTCTGTTCTTCATAATAAAATACATAATTGTTTGTTTTAGTCTATCTTGGTGTGGTGCTGTTATTTTATGAAAAGTTCATAATTTCTGCTTCATCACAGCCTTTGATGTCTTGTATTTATCATTTTAATTTTTAAATATTTATTAAGTAGGGATAGCTGATCTCTTCATTATAGAAATTATCTTTCAAAAACTTATAAAAGAGGGACAAACTGAAAAGTCAATCCTGTCTTTCGAAGTTAAAAGCTCTTCCACTAATTTCCTCACAAAATTACAGTAACTGATTTAAAAAAAGATAAACTCATGAAATTCATTGACTAACTATTCAATCACAATGTATATGTAAAGAAAAACATTAGCAAAAAATTCTCATGAATAAAATAAATCCTTTTATTTTCTTCGTTGCTTAAATTTCATTTAGCCATTGCCCAATTCGAAAAAACTGTATAATAATACCAAAAAATACATTTTTAAATTTTATGTCGAACACTTTTTTTTTTTAGTGAAGGAAGATTTATAATTTTTAATGTTTTTACTGTAGTACAGGGTATATTTTTCTTATTGGATGCTTTGACTAAGCTCCTTTATAATTTGAGTTATTTTTATAACTTCTTTCTTTATTTCGTCAGGAACAGAATTATTTTACTATAGATACATGTTACTTCCCTGGCTCTACAATACGCTGTTTCGAATTTAAAATGCTTAAAAGGTTTTTTTTTATCGATATTCTTGTAAATCAAAACATCCAACAACATAAGAAGTAAGTTTATGTTCTTAATATATCTAAAGTTTACTTCAATTTTAAATGGATAGATGCGTAGAAACTTAAAAAAAAGAGCACATTAAAGCTGTTTTTTTTTTGGGGGGGGGGGTCTTATTTTTTGAAATCATACTTTCAGCAACAGTTCTATTAATACGTTGTTCCTTCAAATTTCATCTTTCTACTGGTCCACTACAAGCTTTTTTCGTAAATGAAAGTAAAAAAGACAGTTAGGAAAAATAATACGAACTGCATCTTCTTTGAGTCTTGGCTTTTCTGAAAATAACCAAGATTGTTTCTTCAGTTGTTTCCTTAAAATAGGCTGGGTCAAATTCTATACAGTCTTCTTTGAAATGCTTTTTACATACCTAAAATTAAAAAAATAATAATAATTTAAAATTTTAAATAATGGCTTAAATATATAGCATTAAATCATAATTGCAAATAAACACATCTGTATACACATAAATTCTGGTACCTTTTTACTTTTTTTTTCTTTAAGATACAGAGGATGTAAGGGGGGAGGGAATAGGGAAGACAAAAAAAGGGACACGTGACATTTTTGTCATATTTGTCAATAAAAAATCTTTAATAAAATAAATTAATTTTTTATATGTTTTTTTTAAATTTGTCTTCGGAGCTTGCCAGAAACTTTACATTCAAATTTCAATAATAGGTGTTATTATTCTTTTGTGATATTTTTGCCTATTTTCGTAAATATAACATGAAGCTTTGAGAAGATATAAAAGTTTTTATTAATAATGATAATAAAACGTTTTTTCTACGTTTTTTTTTGTTTAAATTGGACAATATGACTAATGTATAAACTAACTACAATGATTAAGATATATAAGGTAAGATTTAAATTAGGTAATACGAAATTCACTGAGTATATAACAAGGTATTATTCAAATCTTATAAAATCGAAGGGAATATAAATATCCAAGACAATACAAAGTATTTTTACTCAATTTATTTCAGCTGTGCACAAATTATTTTCTTGTATGTGAAGTATAAAATTGTGATCATCAAAAAGTTCGAATTAGAGATTTCGACCAATCTCCAAGCTTAAGACCTTTCCTTTTGAGGAGCACAATTTTGGAATCATGTCTGATGCATATCTCCGGCGCAAGGCCTAAATCCCGGTGAAGTGGTCAACCTACAGCTGCATTCCTACGACCTGTACCCGCATGCAGACGGGGCATGCGTTCCCCATCGGCCCCTCTAGCCGTTTTCTGATCTCCTTCTCATGCCAGTCGATTCAACCAAAAATTTGTCGGTAAAAAGAGCATGCATCATAGGAATCTAAAAAACCACTAAAAGGGTCGAAGGGAAAAGCATGGCCCACCTGAATATTCTCCGGTCGTTGGAATTCGGCTTAAAGGGCCGGTTACACGACCGGAGAAGCTGCAGACCAGCCACGTGTTCCCTCTTCAGACCTCTCTGACATTTTCCTGAATATTTTACCGACAAACCAGCTCTTAAAGCCGAGTTCCAACGACCGGAGAATCTTCAGACGGACCACGCGTTCTCCCTTCAGACCCCTTTCACTGGGCTCCTTTGATGCCTGTCGACTCTATGGACAAATTTTCGGTTGAATCGGCAGACATTAAAGAAACCCAGAAAACCACAAGAGGGGTCGAAAGGGGAGCACGTGGCTCGTCTGCAGATGGACGCGCTATAGGAACGGCCCTTAAAGAGGAAGCCACAGTGTTTAGTTCGCAAGAATGGATGCTTGGTGCTCAGTTTATAGATCAACTGAAAGGATAAAAGGCCGAATCGCCCTTGTCCAACCCGATAATCGACCACTAAACCACTGGATTATATATAAAAATTTTGAATTTTTGAAAAAACTATAATTGCAGAAATTTTTATTACAAAAATCCCTTAGAGATTACATATTAGATATATATCTGTGTAAATAAAATACTCACAAACATTCGATACAATTTTCTTGCACTTACAATTAAACATATAAAAACAAACCTTATATGAATGTCATAACGCAAAGAAAAAAAAATAGCAATAGTTATTTGAAATTAATTTACAAATACAGTGGAGTACCCAGAAATTAGTTTGAGGGGGAGGTGACAAAAACATTTCCAAAAGTAAAAATAAAATAGCATGAGAAGAAAATTTACTTACCTGAATTCAACGCCATTTAAAAACTGATTTTAAAAATAATGCGACATAATGAAATAAAAATTTTCTATTTTTTATTAAGTATTACTAATTAATTTAATTAGTAATAATTAATTTAAATAATTACAGTAATTACTATTACTATTTAAATTTTACACAGTTACATTAATTGACTTTTTTTTTGCAACAAATTTATTTCTTTTCGCTCACTTACAAATGTATGTGAATAAGAGTTCATTTAAACGCATTTCAGATCTAATTTTTTAAAGTATTTACTATACATCGTTTTCATCTTTGAAAACGATCTTTCAGCAATATACATTGCACCCGATTAAATAGCATTTTTTTTTTCTCACATTTATAGGTATCCAAGAAAATATCTACGTTGTAATTTTGTAAAGCTTCCATTGTAATTAATCTATAGCAATTTTTTTTTTATGTAGATAATAGATTTTGGAAAATATTTTTCAGTAAATATATGTTGTAACAGATTAAGTGTTTTTTTTTTTTTAATGTTTATGGGAATTCGAGAAAAGTTGCTACTGTACTTAATCTGCTATTTTGACAGAGTTTTTTCCTTTTAACTGATATTTTACAGTCAAAATCAAATACTACAATATAAAATTGAATGATATGTTTTAATATTTCTAATTTATATTCATTGTGAGAAATAAAATCACTGTTTGATTTGATTACAATATTTAATGCATTCGTATCCGCTATGCACTTGGATAATGGTTTTTTTAAAAAATATAAAATACTGCACCAGGAAAGCAATTAAAATTTGCAATCCTTAAATAAGATCCAGATGAGTATTAGAATGCTGAAGAGTGTTTTTCTTCCTGTTAGAACAATTCTAAAATCTTTATCCAGTTGTTTTAAAACAGGTTCAGATTTGGGAAGAATAGAATTGAAATCGTTGTTCTATTTGATTCAAAAAATTTTTAATTTCGTAATATAGTTGAATCGTGGCCATGAGACAAATTGCCTAAGATTTCAAAATCTTAAGCCAGGACAATGCGAAAGAAAAGAAAATGACAACATAATTGAAACTTCCCAACGAATTTAAAAGAACTTAGAATATTCTTATTCTTATTCTCCAATTTTCAATTAATACATGAACCAAATGATGGAGCAATTCCACTAGTGAATAATTTTTCTATTTCTTCGCTTTATTTAATTCGCATAATTCTAATTCAAGTTTTTTTTTTTTTCATTAGATTTAGAATAATTTAAGAGAGAGTTGATTTCTCTGATTGCTTTTCAGATCGAAAAATCAAGAAAATAATCGAAATAAATTAAAAAATGAAATTATAAGTAATTTAAGCAAAAAAAAAGTAAAATAGATCTAGAACGAATTTTAGAAAATATAAGACTCCACAGAATAATTATGCCAATTTTCAATTGATTTATGAAACAAAGATTGGTTCAATTTCACAAGTGGATGATACTGTTTTTTCGTTGTTATTTAATACACACTATACTGCTTCAAACTGATGTCTCAAATTTTTTTCATCAGAATTTGAGAAATTTAAAAACGAGTTGTTTCCTTTAATTTTTTCTCGAATCGAAAAATTAAGAAAAGGATTTTTAAAAATTTAAAGGCATACAATTATAAGCTTAGAAAATTGGGCAAAAGAAAGTAGACCAAACAAGAGCAAACTAATACTTTTTTTTTTTTCTTCTATTCCTGACCAAAGTTCATGTATGAAAGCAAATTGATGTTTCAAATTTTTTTCACCAGAATTAGAATTATTTAAAACGGAGTTTTTTCCGCTAATTCGTTCTCGAATCGAATAATTTTTTTAAAAAAATCCTTAAAGTAAAATTACTTAAGGATATAAAATTAAAAACTTAACAATTGAGCAAAAGAAAAAAAAAAGATCGAATTAGATTTTCTGATTACTGTTCGTGTATGAAAACCGAGATTACCACTCATGGACAATGCAGTTTTATAAAGGGGTGGTAAATAGCTGAGATGGGCACTTTCAGAATATCTGTTTTAGAAGTTCGAAGATGACTGATTGAAAGAAAAGTATACTTTATCTAGTTCTTATCCAGAAAATTGTTGGGAAAAGAACATTGTCCATAAGGATCACCCCCCTCCCCCACACTTCGACTACGAAAGCTGACTAAGGTGCACTTTTTTACAGAGACCCCCTCCCCCATGAGCAGATCTAGATGAAATTTTTTTTTTTTATCTCATTGATGGGGAAAAAATAAGTAAGCACATGGAAGAAGTTCATAATTTTTAAAGTTTAGGACATCGATAATGGTTATAATAAAAGAATTATTCTCAAACAATTTAATTCCAAGAAAAAAATCTTGCGTGTGGATGCATATGTCTTTTTGTACATACCTCTGGGTACACCACTAATCGAATACCTCTAATATCTGATATTTATATCAATGCATTAGGTTTATCAACACTTATATTTAACATGTTCAAACAATTTAAAGGAAAAAAAAATTTACACTTACCTTTTTTCTAATATGCTTTTTCAGATGTGACCATTAATAGGCTTGAAGGTACACCGTAGCATTTGTTGATTTCTGTTGGAACCAAAATTACCATCTTCCAAGTTACAGATGTCGGGTTTCCAGGATACACTTACCCTGGTTCTTGGTTCGCTCCCTGCATTTCGTCTCTCCCTCCCCTTAACGCAATGACTCATACTGCTGGGTGTTTTTCAGAGAAACGATTTGCGGGTCTTATATTTCGAGAGATGCGGATTATCACGTATCACTCACAGCTGACATCCGAGAGTTTCGCTTCTTTCAACTGGTGACTCATGCTGTAGCATAGCAACCGGGATCAAGAGGGGGGGGGATGTCTCTGGGCGAAGGTTTTAGGAGGCGGGGACAGTACTGAACAAAAGGTTAGAGCGTTTATGCCTCTTTTTGAAGTTAAATACGAGGTGGGTGCATACCCCGCGGCTCCGTTTACACTTTTTAAGTAACTGTTGATGACGATGTGGGGGGTGAAAAATCATGTTACGCCTCGCTTATTGTTGCTATGTGACAGGGCTTATGCTACTGGTGTTTTTTGTCAGACCCTTCGGGCAGGCGGGAATTTTTATACCTCGGTTGTCACAACCTGAAGAATAAGATCCTTAACAGTGGTGGATTAATTATTTTGAAGCCTTAGTTGTGCGTATAACGAGGTCTTTTGTTTTTAATTAGTGTACAACAAACATAATAACACATTTCAGAATATTTTCAAAATTAAATTATATATATATATATATATATATATATATATATATATATATATACAGTCGAATCCGGTTCATTGGACCACCGGATAATCGGACCAGCCGCTTAATCGGACCGAATCTTAAAGAACCAAAACAAATCCTATGTACATAAGCCTAATATTATTCGCTTATTTGAACCAAAATTCCGTTTAAACGGACCAAATAACGTGGCAGGGAAGATGAAAAAGAAGCCACAAGTCGCCTGTGTACAGCAAGAAGTCCGAAAGGAAAAAGAACCTGCGAGAGGTGAGCAAACACTTAGTTTCTTAGAACGGGCAGCTCGGTAATAAGTTCTTCAAACGTTGACTTGAATTTGATAAGAACTTTTTTTTTATTGTGCTTCGCATGCTGAGTATCATGTAGATCGTTTCGAAGAATTTGTTTGTAAATTTATTTTTCAATGAATAAAGTTCATAGGCAACAGTAGTTCTTGTTTGTATGTTCGCCATACGCGTGTGCCGCACAATAAAGGCCATAATGACATTTTAATATGTTACGTATAGCACGTCTCGTCTTGTAACATAGGGCATGTTCGTGTAATCGGACCAGCCGGTTATTAGGACCAAAATGATCGCGTCCCGATGTGGTCCGATTAATCGGAATCGACTGTATATATATATATATATATATATATATATATTGTTTATTTCATATATATATTTTATTTTATTAACTTTGTGTAAAAAAGCATTTTTTTTAATTCATTCATTATGACTCCAGATCACACGGAATCAACGTTTGTTTATAATATTATTGAAGCAAATTTTGGTTTATAAAAAATTTTAATAACTATACGAAAGAATGAAACAAATAGGAACAGAAGATATAAAGTATTAGTTTATTATTAATACTTTGTCAGATAAATACGCTGATAAAGTATTAATAATAAACTAATATTTTATATTACATAGAATTTATATTTTTTGTAAGATTATTGATTTGGTAAAAAGCAAAATAAAAATATTTAATCGACTTGCTACGGCCCCCTCTCAGTATAGTTGTTATGACACGAACGTGTTATAATTCATTAAAACACACATACATATTTTCCAAAAAAACACCATTTCTTTTAAGAAATATTTCTATTTCAAATCAAATACAAACACAACCATTCACTACGCTAAGTCACACATGCTGTTCTCAACCATATCTTTAAAAAAAAAAAACAGTAACTCCAATAGCGGAGGCGAATCTCGCCAATCTTTTCAGCAGACGTCGCCAATGACGGTCAAACATTACAACATTGATAAAAGACAATTGTTTAATCAGAAATCCACCAGTTCTCATTAATCTGCATAGACATCGCTGATGACAAAATAACCCATCTTAAAGCTATATTATCAGCTGGGATGAAACAGGTGATGAATAAAAGCATTAGGCTTAATATATCAAAATAGGCCATAAGAGTGGAGAAAAAATATTCTTAAGGCAAGAAAATCTGGGATGGAAAATATGGAAATAAAAAATGATCAAGATAATATAATAATGGTTTTGTGCCCTCAACTCTTTTGAAAATGGTGCCCATAACAACAAGGATGACCAATCCTATTTATAAAAAGGTAATCTATTGTGATAAACTGGATATTGATATATTACATAAAAGGATAGATGATAATCACCATGCCATGAGGTATTGTGTAGATAGGATTCTTTCAGCAAATAAGGCATATTAACGTGTTCAATGTGCCTGTTGAACCAATGCTATTGTATCAGAGATTCAATATAATTGGAATATCAGACAAAGAAAACAAAAAAGTCATCCTAATTTGAAAGCTTTTAAGGTGAAGTAAAAATCCTTTTTGGCAACAATTTTCTCCGAAGTCACTGAAGGGAAACTTTAAATTTTTGATTAAATTTTAATTAAACATCTAATTCAAATTAAAATTTTTGATTACAGATTTTTCGAATACATTGTTTCCTCTCAAAAATTCGCGACTGAAAACTGCTTTTTCAAAATTTTTATACTTTTTCATTTTTTCATTATTCTTCTTTTAAATAAAATCATGCGCTTATTTGATAAAATGGTAGCTCCGAATATATTCAGAAATACTAAAAAATTAAAACATTAAAAAAGAGCTTTTTAATAAAAAAGTTTCTCAATTTAATCAAATTAAATTGAGAAACTTTTTTAGAAAAAGGTTTGCTTTAATAAAACGTTTGAATTCTTTTTTAATAATTGATGATTACAATTACAGATTAAGTTCAGAAATAGAATTGGTATTTTTCATAGTCCATTTTTAATTTTTAAAAATTGCATATTTCAAATAAATAAATAAAACTGGATGTATATAAAAAAGTAAAATCACTCTATCTGCCTCTAGTTTGTTTTTTTACTTAAACTAATTTGTTTTCTCATTCTTTTAATAATACTTTAGACATTTTTATTAAAGTATTATTAATAATACTTTAACCATTTTTAGCTTACTTTAAAACAATGAAGAAGTTATAAAAATACGGTCGGTAGCGTATGTAAAGTTTTAAAAGCAAATTATTCTGTTTCCAACCTAAAGTTCATTCTTTATTTTTTAAAATAAATATTTTTGATTCAACAAGTAAATTATCAGATGAATAGCTATTTTATATTTTCTAGTTTCAAATTAAGATTCAAAGATCAAGTAAAGTGAAAAACAGAAATGCAAACCACAATGAAATTACTAATAAAATAGTATGAGTAATTTTTTAATGTCAATTTTTGATGTTAAAAAAACTTTTTATAAGAGTCTTTTAAACTAAGTAAAAAAAGGAGACAGAGAAATTTAATAGTCATCTTTGGAACGAACCAACTAGTCTAAAGAAGTTGCTGTATTATTTTCTCTATACAAATAAGGCTTTATTCCCAATTGCAAAATCCATGTAATATCATAAACAAATGGAAATAAAAATTAGATTATCTTTAATAGTAGAAAGAACAAGCATTATAAAAGAAAAATCGCAATACGAACACTAGAAATCGAAGATAGATGCGAACGATTCTGTTGTATTCAAAAAAAATTTCTTAACTTTTAAGCTTTTAAAAGATTAATGATTTAACGATACCACTTTTTTTAAAATTATTTTTATTCCATGCTTCCCTTACAGCTTATTTTCTCCTTAGTTTCATCCTGCTACTTTTTATATTCAACCCTCTTTTATTTTTTATTTTCATTTAATTTTTTAAGAGAAAAATGTCTGTAAACAATGTAGAAAATCTAATATCGTATTAACACTTAAATATACGCCATCAATTTTTTCCCATCCCTCTTTAAGAACTGGCAAGTTGAAAAATAATAATAATTACAGAACAACTCCAATTAAGGACAGAGGCAAACTAACATTTGAAAGAGAACTCATGCCAAAAAATACAGTCTTGAATATGGAAATTTTCTGGTGGTGTTTGGGGTTTAATGAGAGGCATCAAATCAACCTGGAATAAATCGCTTGAAACTTAATAATCGTTGCTTAATCGTGCCACTATACATTATATGACTTTATTTTGAGCATAAAATTAGAACTGATATTTTCAGATTATAATATTTAATTATATAAAGAAATGATAGAAAATCTTTACGCAGATTGTTGCTTAAAGTTTCCATGGCCCTAACCATCAACATGAAATTTACTCCAAGTTCTGACTATATATTAGAATGTATATAATATATATATATATATGATGCAAATTCGCAGATAATATATAAATTGTAGTACTTTACTAAAGACATGTTATATTGACTCGTCTGTATAGCTTTTTGTAATGCATAACAGTGACTTTACACAAGAGTTCTCGATGAAGAATTGACTATTTATCAATTTTTTCAGATAATTTTACAGAAGATTGGGTATGTTAAACTACAAAATGGTTGATTATATAGATATATTTAATCAATTTATTTATTACCTAATTGGTATTGATCCAAGATTTAAAGAAAAAAAATTAACCATCATATAAAGCTATCAACCTTACGGTAACCTTTCTTCTAGATTACAAAATATTGTCGCCGGTTTGGGGTGGGGGTGGGGGGATTCATGCCCTATGATCCTTATCTTTTATCTACCATTGATTTCAAGAACAAATGATGCTTCATAATCCATACACAAAAATTAACTTTTAATATGTATTGTATAAAATGCCGCAAAATTAAATATGCCTCGATTCAAATGCCTCAAAAACTTTGAGTTAAAATAGCTGCGTTTGGCGATCAACTTTATAGCGAGGATTAATGGTAGCTAATTTTTTAATTAAACATTTTATGTAGCTTGGTCTTAATAGCTTCTTTGGTAACGCAACGTTTTATTTCGATATATACATAATTCAGGCTTTGAAATGTCTCATTATGCATTGACACATATTATGCATTTCCTTAAGTTTTTGTCACTTCCCTTAAAATTCGTACAAAATGAATATAGTTTAATAATGCAATTTAATTTCTAGCCTAAAACAGTATAAAATTGGGCACTTTTCTTCATGTTGATAATACTTTAAATATAGATTTAAATCTTTTATAGAATTTCTGCAGATTTAAGTGAATGTATTGCTTGCTTTCCTGAAACCTGCATTATCAATAAAGATTTGTATTAAAGGCAGGATAGTAATTTGAATCATAAAATGAAAATGAAAATATACCTGCAACTTTAACAGTTACTCTGGCTTTCTTCCAAAAGTGTGTATGTGTATGAGTGTGTGCATACGCGTGCGGTATGATTCATAGTAAGTTCTTTAATATTCATTCAGAATTCATAAGATTTTTGTTGATAATATGTTAAAAATATTTTTTAATAATAACTGATAAAATAAAGAAAAAATATTTTTGTAACAAAAACATTAGTAACATTAAAAAGATAATATTTTTGAATTTTAAGGTGATATGAAAATTATTCTGGTGCTGCAATATTTTTGAGAGTTGTGTCAAAATTTTATTTAAATTTCCGTTAAAATTCTAATTAATTTTTTAAATAGTAAAAATGGGGCAAATCCCATCTCACAAAATATTTGTATGCTAAGTTTGAGAACTCTGTGTTAAAAACGAATCTTATTGGTACAGTTGCAAACACACACTAACTGTTTACTTTGAGTTAAGATATACGAATAGAAAGTAAAACTGTCCAGAATTGAAAATTCATGGGTGCTGAGTAGTTTTCATATTTTGTGTAAGAATTTAACAAATTAACAAATAATAATATTCTTTTGATTCAACAAAAAAAATTGTGTATTAAAGTAAGAAAGCAATTTTCATTTAAAAAATAGTAATAATATCATGAACAATGAGAAAAAGTAGGATAAATAAAGAGATAGTAAGATAAAATAGCATCAATGAAAATGGTTTAAGTTTCACATTAACAAAAATATATTGTAAAATAGGCATAAAACATCTTTTTAATTGATTAAAAATTAGAAAGCTGGCAAGAAATAAATATCATTGAGCAAATTATTTTATAATACAAAAATCATTTTTGTGCAGCAATAAAGCTAAAAAAAAAACTCACCAACATTTTTAATTCATAAAATTTTTTTAAAAATTGCACAAGATAAATATTTTTAGCTTTCAAAATAAATATATGTCAAATTCAATAACTCTAGATAAAATTATTAACCTGTAAAACACCAGCACAAAAACACAGACTTAAGCACTTTCTACTTTGTAGTAGAGATTAAGACATCAAATTTGTTATTCAACTAACTACAAAAAAAAAATTGATATTGAGAGAATTAAGGAACAAAGTTGACAACTACAATTAAAAACAAAATTGTCAAAAAAAAGAGTAATAGTTACAAGAACATCAAAATTAATTTAAATGAATTTGTGGAAAGCTTGGCTTACAAATACAATGAATTTTAAGACATTTAAGAGTATACAACACTACATACAATTTTCCTGACGTCGGTACTGAAAAAGGTAAGCAACAAAAAAACATAAAGAAAGAAAAAATGAAAGGAAGGGCAAGTAACAATTATTTATTCTTTAATAATCATCTAATTCCTTTTCATCAACTTTATTTAATGGTCTGGAAAATCAAACATTTGTTAATTACCTCTTATTGCTTATTTCAAAGATAATAATTATCTATCCAATAAAATTTTATTTTAAGTAAAACTTATTTTACAAAACTCGGCAATTTTTATTCTAAAAATGCAGATTTCTTTTAATTAATTACTGAATTAGATGTATAGTTAATTTATTTAAAACAATTAATTATTAATTACTGTTAATTTGATTGTCCATTTATTTTAAATATTTAATAAACAGCCTTGGTAACAATACATACTTAATAAATAATAAGTAATTTTAAAAAGTACTAGCAACTATAACTAAAAATTACATTTTAAATATAATTTATATAAATACATAAGAAACTTCAGTAAATAGACTGTGTGTAGCATATTGGATAAAAAGTTATATTAAAAAAATCTTGGGCATATTTTCGTTATTTAAAGCTCCCTGAAAAAATTATTAAATCCTAACGATAGAACAAATTTTATTTGCTTTATTTTTATAATCAATTCCACAGCAGCTTTTTTGGTGATGAATGCTGGCATCAATACGATATCACATTAACATTTCAGTTTGGCGCGGATTATGGTTTAGTTTAGACCGGCTATTGATCCGGAATCCATTACATATCCATCCATATTATACCGACAAAATATCCAACGTGAATTTTTTAAAAATTTTAACTAAACAAATTTCATTGTATAGAAAATTTGAAACATTAGAGCAAAAATGCACTCACCAACAAGACTGTTAAAGATGATTTCAACTTATCTAAGATAGATAGAGATCTTAAAGGGCCTTCCTTCTTCCCACGCTTTTCACTTTCACTGGAAATTTCAGTCCGATTAGACGACTGTCGAATTTCGAATGATTCAGTAATTTACTTCAAACCAACTGAGACAGGAAGATTGAATTAAAAATTTGACACAACGCTTGTTTCTTCTATAATACTGATTAGTAAAGTCAAACTTAACATAATTTATCGCTCTGGTTCAGACATATTGAATGAACCATCTGATAATGTCCGTCTTCGGTCCAATCCGATTCATTCCCCAGATTCAACATGTCCCCCGTGCGCGGATTCAACAAGTTTCATCTCCAGCTACCCTAAGATAACTCCTGCACTGTTGCGCATTGACGTCAGCCCCTACCTATGGTGTACTTTTTTCTTTTTATCCGGGGGAGGGGAGGAATTTCTAAGTAGTTGACGTCAAGATTTCCGGGATAAGAAATTATAAAGCTCTTCTGACAGTAGCGCCATTTTAGATCAAACATTATCTTTTAATTACAAAAAATATTTTCTTAGGAATTATAAAAACAACATCACATAAAGATTGCAAAAATTAATTATTTCACAATATCATTTCAATAAGTGTTTGAAATTCAAACAACACTGGCTTCCGATTTCTAAAAAATTAAAAACAAGTTACCATTAAATATTAAACGAAATCGCAAAATTAAATTACCTTAAAAATATCATAATGCAACTCGGTGGGCCAAAATTGCAGGATCACTAACTATGCAGTTGCCTATTCTGTTAATCTAGCAATCCTGTTTTTATGAACAGTGAAATACATTTTAATAAATTCTCAAAAAATTAAACTTGCAGTTTACATTTGTTTATTCGCAGTTTTAATAGAACATGTATTCATGTTGCACAATACAGTACATGATTTTATAACAACTGCAAGTAAGAGAGCTGAAAAAAATTACCTAAAATTATTTCTGCATTTTCAACAAAATTTGCTTTATTTATTAGACTTGTGTGTAAACTGTGCAGAAAATTAAATTTTTTAAACAGTTTTTCTTTCTATTAAAAATTTCCCATACAAATTGCTTGTTCTTTTAAAAGGCTTCTTCTCGTTCATATTATTAATATTTTTTCATTAATTTTTTTTTAAATCTTTATGATGAACTTTACAAAATTGGGTATTCATCTATCAAAATTTGAAGCTTAATAATACTTTGCTGGTTAAGACTTTAAGACCAATTTGCATAAAATATTCAATTACAAATCTTACCAATCTTTTATCCTTGTTAAAGAGTAGGTAGTCAAAGGCAGTTAATAATAAGCAAAGTCATAGTATAGATTATCCTGAAAGTGGTATTTTTAAGAAAATTACGGTCTCAGAATATTTTATTAGATAATTCATATTTATAAGTAGTAGAACAATAACAAGGCTATCAAAATCGAAGGCTTTGATATCTATCATAATGAAATGCGTAAAGATATTTTCTAGGGGAAATCTCAAACACTAAGTTATGCATAAGAGTTTTAACTGGAAAAAATACAAACAATAATCTCGATAAAATAGCTGTCGACAAAGGCAGCTAGTAAATAAATTAAATAAAGAAAGTTACAAAAATAAAATTAAAACGAAATTTATTTAAATAATTTCTTAATAAATGCAAGTAAATTATTTTAGTTTCAATCGGAAATAATAAAAATATTCATGAACATAAAAGAAGTTTTTAAATTAAAAAATTATTAATACCTAAAAATATTCTTGCAGGAATTACATATAAAGTGAAATTAAAATATTGTTGGAGGAATTTTATGAAAAAAACCAAATCTTATGACAAAGATTAACATAAATGACTTTTACGAAATTTTTGAATTGGCAAATGAGATATTTAATATAAACAGTATTTATAATAAAACATTAAAGAAATTATTAGAAAAGAATTTATATACTTTATTTTAACAAATATAAATGTAATTTTATAACTCATTTTAAAAAATATAAATACATTTTACAACTTATTCTAAAAAATATAAAATAAGTTAAATAATAACACTGCAGGAGATCATGTGACAAACATTTCATGATAAAAATTTTAATTATATAAACCCATTTTTCAAAATTTTAAAGACAAAAACTAGTTAATAATATCGTTGAAAAATGTAGAATATATATACACAAGAAATCCCAATTAAACGCTCTTACGTCACTGATACATCTCAAATAATTCTTAATTAATTTTAATTTCAAAACTTTATTACTCCATATTGTGCAGGAATGGTTAATGCAAATAAAATTCTTTAACTTTTAATCAACACAGTTACACATGCATGCTACATAAAAAACCCGATGTCATGGATTATTTATTTCTGTTTTATGAAAATAGAAATGAATAACTTCGTAGATTATTTATTTCTTTATCTTGAGATGCTTGAATCAAGTAATAAGAGTCTGTAGTCTTTAATTAGCTGTATTTCTTTAAACCACTTAACTGTTTTACTTTCTTTACTATCTAATAAGATGACACCTTCTATTTTGGGAATATTTTCTAATTTTTATTCAAATGGGAATCCTTTGAAACATTTCGATTGAAACAAAAATAAATTGCTTACATTTACTAAAAAATTATTTAAATAAATTTCGTTTTAATTTATTTTTGTAACTTTCTACATTTAATTTATTTACTAACTGCTTTTGGCGACAGCTAATGTATCGAGATTATTATTTGAATTTTTTCTAGTTAAACTTCATATTCATAACTTAGTGCTTGTGATTTCCCCCAAAAAATATCCTTAAGCATTTTATTGTGATAGACATCAAAGCCTTTCGATTTCAATAGCCTTATTTCTGTTCTATTCCTTATAAATATTGATGCATTCGAAGTAATTTTAATATTGAATTTTAATCGCCATGAATCTTTTATTTTTTGTTTGCAATTATTAAAACTTGCAACTATCGTTGCGCGTATGGCTTCGGGCAAAACAGTTAAGAAGTTAAAAAATTCATTCCCATTATTCTTAAACGAAAAATGTTTCTCTATATTTTCCTGTTATTTATATTCTTCTACGAATATATTAAGCCCTTTGAATGTGGAAGTAATTAGTTAACTCTTAATAAAATGACATATTTAATTTCAACTTTTATTGTTATGAACATCTCTATTAAATCAATTTTGTATATTTCACGTAAATTATGTTCAGTAAATATACGTAATCATTCAATAGCCTTTTATCTGTCTGTCATATCAGTGATAAAAACAAGCTTTAAAAAATTAACAAATCTTTATATACAGTAGTATGATTTAGTAAAATTTGGCATGCGTTTTAACAAAATGTATTTCAATTGGGTTATTTCCACATTGTGCTTTAAGACAGATAAACTGGCTTTTAGTGAACATATATAACAGTGTGTAAAGAAAAGAAAAAACAAATTATGTTTCTTCGCATATAAATAATATCAGTATATTGAAAAAAAAAAAAAACTAATAGATTTTTTCCTCTTGTATTTTGGATAACTAGTACCTGAACCATCAACTCTGTATTTCACTGTAGTATAACCACTATCATTAATCAAAAAAAAATTTACTTCATCAGTTTTTAATATATATTTTCTTTTATAATTAACTAATTTGTTTTGCTTCTTCGGCGTAAATATATCTGTGTTTAGAGTTTTTAAAGTGAATTATAAGGCTAGGTTAATTGCTAACTGAATAGTATTGAAATGAAATAAATGGTAAAAGGAAACTCTAAGTATGATTCTTATACTTCTTGAAATGGTGTGATATTGCAATTTGCAATCACAAACTTTAATACAATTTCTTCTTTTTATAGATTCCTTTTTATTTATTTCATTTTTGTACTAATGAATAGTAAGAGAAAACTCTAAGAATGAATGTTATACTTTCATGAAATATGTGATATATCGACTTTAAATCTATCATTACACTAACTTTTTTTAACCAGTTTAAATATTTCTTGATAAAAGTAGCCTTCGGAAGGGGTATTTTTTGACTATTATATCACCTCTTCTGGTTTAAAAATCATTTGGAAAAAGAAAAAAAAAATGCTTTATTCAGAACTTGTTTTCTTTAACTGCTTAGGAAATGAAGTGAAAAATATTTTTTTAAATCCGCAATCAATTAATTGGTGATTTAACTTCAAGTGAACTTTTTGTGATTTAATTAGTTTGAGATTTCATGAATTCAAAGTTAAAGCATCAGTAAAGTTTGTGATTACAGATTAGCAATATTCAATCACAAACTTAACCTATCTGTTTCTCTTCATAGATTCCTTTTAATGGTTTATTTCGTACTAAAATGAGCCTAAATTATTAGTTCGATAATTATATTTTTCGTTTTATATAACATTACAGTTTTTTTTAAATGAAAATACAATATAATGAATCTGCAAGTTCATTTAATAAAACCGTAAATTCATTTAATTCCAATGTAAAACTTTCATATTTTTAATGCGTTTTGTTCAGTAAAAAATTTTAGAATTATTACTCAAAATAATTATAATCTACTGTTTTCATTTTTAACAAATATTAAGACATTAGGCTACTAAATTATGTCTGTAGATTAATGGCATTAATTCCGTTATTTCGATAAAAGTGAAGTACTGTACTGGCGAAGTAAAGTTCTCAAATTCCTTTAATAATAATACTATCTGATTAATTATGTACATCAGATTTTTTTTGTGAACATATATTCAGTCAAAATCTTTCAAAACAAAATTCCAAAAATTGTAATATCAATAATTATTTTTAATTTAACGTCGTGGCCAAATTGACCGTGATTCATGACAAAGTTATTTTAATTGAGCTTGAACAAACATTTATTTTTCTGAATACTTATTTACAGATATACATATTTAGTAAAAAACGTACAAAGTATAATTTAAATTGTATTAAAGAATTAAATATTAACTTATTCATAAATTATACAATTAACGAGACATTTCTAAAAGAGATTGCATGTTTATAGAATTCAAAAATTTATTCGTTACAGGACTAAACGATGACTATCAAATTTTGCTAAAATTCGTTTTTATCTACTTTAATTGACAATTTTGACTGTCTAAATTGGCGATAAAATTGTTCCGAGAAATTCATTGATGACTACTTAGCTTCCTTCATTGGTAAAAATATTTAAAATCTTACAAATCTGAAAAAGAGATAAATGCGACCTTCAAAGATGATTGATTGGTCTTAATTCCCGTGCGAGAATTCAAATAGAGGATTCGTAGTAATTCTTATTCGAAGAAAATGGTTCCAAAAAGAATTCTAGTTGGTGTTCCTTCTTTGGTTAGAATCAATGATTAAAAATAATAATAATAAATTCTACACTTCCCATGCAAGAGCGAGAACTGAGTGTTTTTAAAAATATCTATACGTTTCTTCTACTGCAATTCTTAGAAAAAAGAAACTCATTATCCAGTTTAATAAAACATCCTTCTCTCTTCTGTCTTCCTTGTATTTTTTTTCTCTCCCCCTCCCCCTAATCGAATACTTTCTTCCTGTCAATTTTGGGGAAAAAGCTTTAATTGCTTCACCGACGTCAACGAATCTCTGTTTCGCGGTAGCGTACGGCGAGGAGACGTTGGTTGATTAGTTCCTCTGAGGGAATTGAAACTCTGAAAGGAAGCCATTACTTTCGCATTAGAGTTGGGGTATGAATGTTTAAAAATTTCTTTATATATATATATATATATAAGTTCTGCTTTTGAAGTGATGATTGTCTCACGTTAATTATAATTACTTTTTTAAGCATGTCTACAATTTAAAATGTATGTTGTTGAAATGAATTTTTGTACTTTTTTAGTTCCATATATCGATTTGTAATAATAGTTCCACATATTAAAGGGACGGTGGACAATAGTAAGCATTTTTGTGAATTATTCTTCTAAGATTTATGAAAATTTTTAAGTGGATGTATTAACACTTAGCGCACCGAGAGTAATTCGATGCATAAATATTTGCCGAATAAGAGGATTTGTTTATTTCTCAAAAAAATTAATGTATATGGTTTTTATAAGTTGAATTTTTTCAGAAAATTAATCTACATATTTTTACCTCTTAAGTATTTTTACCAGTCAAAATTTAAGAAAGTAATTAAATAAAACGGCAAAATGATGCATTGTCTTGAATGATGCCTACGCGGAGACATCGGATTGCTAAGGGTTAAAATATAAATACGTCAAATTTCTTTTTTTTTTAACTTTTTTAAACGGACTATTTTTTTAAATTAAAAGGCATATATGTTTCTTAAAAAAATTCCAGGCGACTCAGTTTTTTAATTTTCTGTTTATATTTTTTAATTACTTAATATAAATTTATTTGGAATAAAATTGTGAATCATTTTGTAATTCCAATTAAATGCTAATTTTTTAGAAATGTTTTTGTAAACACTTACTGAAGTTTCATAAGAATTTTATGCTTTCCGAATCTAAAATTGTCTCTTAGCTATCTAAAACCAAAGAAACTTGAAATATAAAATGCATACCCTGTTTTCTTTTAGAGATTAACCGAAATTTTTATTTTCAATTCTATTTAATTTCTTCAAAGATCAAGACTCTGGAACATTTAAATGTTTAAATCTAATTACAATAGAAAGTAATTAAAATGTGCTTTTTTTGCATTTTACCTTACAATTATTCATTTTGTTGAACAATGTATATTATAAAACTATTTTATTTGAATATAAACATGTTTTAGTGAGGAAACGATGAAAAGAAAATTTAATGCTTCATTTAATTTTTGCTTATTTAACAGTCCACTGTCTATTTAAAAAAAGAGTGATCTGCCGAAAAGTTATCTAATTTTTGGAGTACAGCAAATATTTTCTGATTTAAGTTTCATGCTCTGGTATTAAATTTAAATCCTTCCATTATAATAAAATCCCTAAATGTCATATGATAAAGAAATTTGAACCATAAACTTTTATTTTAATTTATAATTATATATAGTGTAACATTTCTGTTTGTGTAATATTTAATGTAAATCATTACATTATGGTAATTAAAAGACATACCAAAAAACATTTACTTTCCATGAAAACGAAGATCGCCGTTGATATTGTAGGCAACTTCCATTTTAATTTGATCATAAAAACGATAGTTTAAGTACAATTTTCTGGCAAGTAAAAAGCTTTCTATTAATATTAACGTTCCCAAGTGTGCTATAAAATTAATCATTTAAAGAATAAATCTTTATTTTTAATTTATAATTATGTGTGAGGTTATAATTTTTCTGTGTTGTGTAATATTTAATGCAAGTTCGCTATAATTTGAGTTAATTATGTTAATTGAAAAAAAAAAGCCCTACAAAAAACATATTCTTTCAATGCACATGAAGTCAGCTATTGATATTTCTGGGTAACTTATATTTTAATTTTATCATTAAAACGATAATAATATTTCAACACTGAATTTATCAAGTGATAATTTACATGATTTAATAGTTATCTTTTTATCTGACGAAAAAAAAAATCAGTAATGTTGTGTTTTAATCACATATCAAAATAAAGAATCCGTACAATAAATTTAGAAAATAGAAATTATATTTTAAATGATTCATCTAGTCAGTAAAAAACAAACTGAATTTATAAATAAATTCGTTTTTTAAGAAAAATAATTCAAGTTCGTAAAATAATATTTGTAAATTTTATAATTCCATTATTGATTTTTTTTTCCTTTCATTTTCTGCAACATATGTTATAATAATCATAATCAGCAAATCATAATAGTAATAAAGAATGCAACATTAAGTAATTATCCGAGAACTTTTTATACTTATACTTCTTCCTATCAAAAATAAAATGATAGCAGTAAAGTAAGAAAGACGAAAGTGAGAAATTTAAAATAAAATCAATAGAAAGCGGTGCATAAATTTTTGAAAGTTGACACAGATATGATTGGTAAAGGTCAGGAATAAAGTATTCTTTGGTAAAGAAACAAATTTCGTATCTTCAAAAAGTACCGTTTGTTTTTTATAAACGGTTATTAAAAAAATTAAACTCAAATAAAAAAGAATTATAAAACCACATTTTTATTAATAAAGATGATTAAAAGGTTATGAAATTATCTTATTTTATAAACGATTTAAAGTGCCTCCTATCAATCTCCAAAGCCCCCTTCAACATCAGTCTAATCGATAAAAATCAGGAAGAAAGTATTCTTCAGTAAATAAATAAATAACGTATTTTAGTATTTAACTATTTTAGTATTAGCTAACGTATTTTAGTATTAACGTATTTAGCTTTATGTTATTTCCGAAGTACCTTTTATTTTTATACACGGTTATTGCAATAATTAAAATCATTTAATAAGCATATATAAAACCCTATTTTCATTAATAAAAAATGATGTAAAGGATATTTATTTTAAAACAAAAGTATAAAAACTTAAAAGGATCTATTACTTATTTCCAAAGCCCCCTTCAACATCAGTCTATCAGGAAAAAAGTATTCTTCAGTAAAGAAGCAACCTATCTTTAGGAAGTACCATTTATTTTTATCAACGGTTATTAAAATAATTAAAATCATTTAAGAAGCATTTATAAAACCATATTTTCATTAATAAAAATTATGAAAAGAATATGAAGCTTTTTTATTTTCATAAAAATATGCGATTTAAAAGGACCTCCTATTAACTTATCTCCAAGATCCCTTGCAACCTAAATCCGTCCCTGATATTACTTGAACACGCTTCATATGATAGCTCTCATAAATGTGATCCGATCAGTAGTTATAGAGATAATGGTTGTTCCATTAGTGGTATTTTGTATCTTTAAAAAGGATATAGAGGGAATCTCTGGGGGAGGGGGGAGGGGATATTATATAAAAAGCTACTTGTGAGGTCTATCCATTCAAAATTTAGCTTTATGTTATTTCCGAATTCTCATATTTTGTGTACAGTATTAGCTCTTTATTCGCGAGGTATATGTTCCATAAACATGCCCCGAATACACAAACCGTGAATACGGAATGGTAATTTATATGGCATACGTTCCTATATATATATGAGTTGTCCATTCTGTATTCGTATAATTTGCTCCAGTCTTTAATCGTTACATTAAAATGGTTAAAATAGTCTTTGAGATCTATCTGCCTTCTTTAAGTCAGATTCAAATGAATCTTCGGAATTAGGTGAGTAAATTTTCATTTCTTAATCTTTAGTTCTACCTTATTTCTTAGTCGTTAATTCTTCAAATATACTTTATTCATTGAGTAATAAGGTTGCTTTCCTTCTGTTTGTTTACATTCTCAAAAACACCGATCGCGACGAAGGCGGCTTATGTCAAAGTCCTCGGCGATATCATTTAACTACATACTTTAGGCAAAGTTGTAATAAGATCTATTTTACTTTTTTTTTATTAGTCCATTGGACGGCATTTGCAAAGGATAGTGGATTGGATACCTATTGGAATCCTTTTATTATGATGTATGCACTTATTAGATCCGCGAATAAAGAAATTTTTAGCCGCGAATATAGGAATTGAGTCGCATTTTTTTCATCCCCGAATAGTGAAAACGCGAATGAAGGAAGCGCGAATAAGGAGCTTTTACTGTACTTAATTAACTAAGTTATATGGTCATATTAAGGAGATGAAACATGAACTGCCACTCCCTTGCCAGAGCTTCCATTATTCGCCCAGATCAACCACACTTAGTGAAAAAATGGTTGAGGGGAGGGTACGATCTGTTGAATACCTCCCCTTCCAATGAACCGTACATAATACACAAAAGCTAAATCAGTCTTCATTCATAGACAGAATTTCACGCTGGTGAAAGCACGTTTGTCGGCTGCGGTAACGGACAAAAGAGTCAGGATACCCGACGACGTAAACATGAAATCGCAACAAAGGTGGAGGTCTTTGGAACAGTGAATACGCGACCACCGGTCCGGATTGTAGTTGAAGTGTTTGGAAAAGGAAGTCTCTGAGTGAATTAGACTACTCAGTGGAAGTACACTTCACCGATCAACAGTCATCAACTGATTGTCAACTTTAATTCATGTTAATCCTTGGCTTTCTTGTGAGAGCACAGACGTGAGTTTGAAGTACCACATCAACAGTAGTGCATTTGGCAAGGTTGGCAGTAAAGTCTAGGGAGGAGGAGGGGCTCTTGTGCTTTCTCTGTATGCGTACTACAGTATAAGAGGAAGTACATGAATAACATTCATGATTTACTTAAAACAGAATAAAAATATCTTCCTTTCATTTTATCAGCTCAAAAAGTGAAAGGAAGTAAACTATAATTCAATATGAAATGTATTTAAAGAATATATCAGAGTATATTTAAAGAATGTTTATATTTACTTACAGAAAATAAAAACACTATTTTTTATTATTGTGAAAAATTTTGCAAGATAAATTCACATGCTAAGAGGGAGAAAAAAAGATATCATTTACTTCCTGTTGATTTTAATTTGAAATTAAGGAAATAATAATCATAAAATAGCATTCCTGTTATCTTGATACAAATAATTTAAATTTTTTAAGTTTCTGGATATTGCAAATAATTTCAAAATAAGATTAGAAGTAAGAAAAAAATTGCTCATCTATTATTTTCATGTTTGAAAGTATTTACTAGTGTGAGTATTTATTTATTATTATGAAAAGAAGAAAATTCCCTGAAGTCTCAGAAAGATAACAGTGATTATTTTTTTAAAAAAAATACATAAAAATCGATTATTTCATTTTTTTTTTTTATGAACGCGAATATTACTTAATTTGAGAAGAAATTATTACTATCTTTCTTGAAATCAAAACAGTTATTTCTTGGTATATAAAATATCTTTTAAAATTTTCCGTTACATTTAAAAGAGGACATGCACAATTTATATAGTTCAATTTCTGGCATTATGTATCTATTAAAAATTAATTGATAAAACTACAGTTTAAAATATTATTAAATATTTAAAAGATATTTTATATATTTTCATTTTATAAAATAATTTAGAATTTTAATAAATATGGTAAAGTAAGATAACAGTAGTATATTTTACTAATTTTATATATATATATATATTGGAAATTGCATTGAACAAATAATAAAGAAAGAAAAAAGAACAGATTTAATAGATATCCTCAATTTTGTAGTAGTAGCTATAGTATTTCTATTGGATCTAATCAAATGAAGAACATGTAGTCCAAACAACAATTTTTTTACATGAATAACAGAATGAAAATGCATTTCAAATCAGTATAGCTCTTCTCATTAAAAAAAAATAATAATTAGAACACAATAAAAAAATTTTTTTTTTTTTTTTACATCAATTCAGTTCCAGGAATATAATATTAAAAGCATACATTTTACTGATAACGGAGGATTTAATACCTATGTATCGTTGACTTTCTAGAATTAAAAAAAAGCAGGGGGGGGGGGAAAGGAATCAATAACAAATTGAAAAAGAATATCATTTTTTGAAAAGATTTTTTTTTGTTGTTGTTAATACCAAGTATCAATTTAAATTTCGAAATATGACTTTAAGCATGCAGATTTTTATATTTTTATTATAGAAGATTTATTACTCTTTTATTTTATTGCCGCTTTTCTGAATACATTATTCATAAACTAAATTTTATGTTTGATGTACATACTATAAATTTATTGCTGAAAAATTAATACCCGAAATAAGTTATAGGAATATCTTGTAATCTCTTTACGCATGCATACTTTAACATAAACATACATTCCTCTTTATTAAAAGTAAAGATAAAAATAAAAATACATAAAATGGCTGAAATTATATTTTTGCCTAAAGAATATTGAAAAAAATGGTTTTGCAAATTATTTTCCTAGAAAGTAATTTTCAAATAAATGACAAAGAGTCCGAAATTGATTTGGAAAATAATATATTAATTTTAAAAAATCTGAAACGTTTTTTTTTTCTTATTATTTTGATATCTATGTCAAATGATTAAATCATTAAAACTATAAAAGTAGTATGAATATTAGTAATAAATTTATATTTAAGCTACAAAATTTTAAAATAAAGACAACCGAAAAGAACGCAAACGCCATGTTAAATTCAAAGCAACTACCGCTAAATCATTTTCCATTCTAGGTTATTCCATGTAAATAGAGTGAATCTTCATCTCAGGGGCCAGGTCTATATTTTCCTGCTGGGGGATAACACCTATATTAGGGAGTATGTGGAAAAGTTTCGGGAAAGAAAAAAAAAACCCTACCGCTGCTTTTTTTAATGTACTAAATAGGTACCAATACTGACATGGAGAAAATGTTCCTGGTTAAATTTAAAATGAAGTTGAATGACATTCATCATCCCATGGCTCATCTTATTCAAGAACGAACAAAGAACCCTGAAAAAGCGCTCTTGTTGCTGCGGACAACCCTCACCCCTCAACACATCCCTCCCTTCTGGGTTAAATTCTTTCAAAAGGTAAAATATTATGTTCCTGAAACGAGGAGAATTCAGTTTTTCCTTTATTATATGACATTTCGTAAGGAAACATGAAACGTAGTGTATTGTACTGGTTAAAAATTCGTAGAAGAAAGAGTACATGGATCGGATAACCGTTGAACAATTGGGGAATAGGGACACGCATCCGTCGTCACTGTCATGTCGAAAACTGGGGGAGTGCGGTTCTGGTTTCGAGTTCCTCATCAGACCCCTGTATTTAAAATAATGAGTAGGGGCAAAACATTTTTTCTTAATGCTTGGTTAAATTCAGAACCGGCGGCAGCAGCAATTTTCCGACGGGGAGGCAAATAACATTTCACAAATTTAGCTTTCAATCAAATCAATAATAATCAATTTCACATTTTACAGGTTATTAGCTTATATAATTAATAAAAACTAATTATAATAAGTAATAATTATGGTATATATGCTTACCAATAATTTTGATATAGAGACAGTAATTTTTTTTCTTTGATGAAAAGAAGACAACAAGAAAGAAGAGTATAAATAAATTTGCACATTATTTTAAAAATAAAGTAATAGAAAATAATTATTGATTTATTATTGCTCGTATATACATATTATATTATTCGTAAGTTTTAAATAATTTTTTAATAATTACTATAAAGCATATCTTTTCATTTCAATTTATGGATATTATTTATGTATTAATGATTTACTCTGTTTCGTTTCTCCCTTTTTTAAAAAAAATAATCGTTTTTAAAATTTAATATATTAGAAACAGGAAGCACTCAAGTAAATCAAATACATGATGATGTTTATATATATATATATCTACATATATCGCCCAATATAAAAAAACTCCAATAATAAATAAAACCCGATTATTTTTAAGGCATTCAAATTTCAAATACAGCAGATATTCTTTTCTATTTTATTATGATCATCCATAAGAATTTATACTTGCAAAACTTCTTTAATATATTTAAAAGATATCTTGTTTCTATAAATCAATAATTAGTTAATATAAGATTGAAGTAAAATAATAAGTATACTATTAATTATTACTCACCTCATACAAAGCAAGTTTCTATATAAGATATAGTATTTTTAGATCTGTCTTGTAACTGCTTTGATTGAAAATAACAGTTTTGAAGAGACGGAGGGGTTTTTCCTTCTATGTGCATGAACCCTTCAGATATTTAACCCATCGGCGCTGAAGGGATCGAATGATTTTACAACTAAATTTCCCACGGCCATAAATTTACAAAAGTCAGCCTATTTTAGCTCCCCCTTTTAACAGATGTGGGGTATCATCAAATTACAAAAGCATTGTAAATGTTGCCGTATACAAATAAGATATTGCTTTATAGTAGTTTACCCAAGAAGAGAAGTACATTGTCAATGCTTCAGAACAAGGTTCTTTAGAATTTACTAGAATGGCGCGCATTTCACCATCGAAGAAGAAAACTCGATAAACTATAATTTTTATGTTTATATATTTCTAACATTAAATATAAACATTAAAGAATATGGAAATATCTGAATTATAAAAGTATATATACTTTCCTTACGTTAAAATAACAAAAAAACAAACATGTTTCTAACATTAAAAAATGTATGAAGTTTTTCAAAAAACTGTTCTATCTTCTCTTTTATTGAAGCAATTTTCATGAATCATATAGAATGCATTTTAAAATTCCGATGCTGACGAAAATCAAAATTGTATATTTTTCAAAAGAAAGAATAAAAAGGAGGTTCTAACATATTTTTTCAGAAACGAATAATTCGTATTCTTGTTATAGGAATATGACAGTTCTTTAATTTCATGAAAGAATTTATGATCTGAATAGTGTAGTTATTGAAATGTTTGTATAACTTGTACCGATATGTAACATGTATCTATCTATATTTAAAATTACTAAAGTGTTAGAAGTTAAGAAGGAAAATATTTCTTTTTTTAAATGTAATTCACCGAACTTACTTGCTTGACAAGTTCCTTCATGAAGCAAAATACAGGAAAAGGAAATTTCATAATTAAAATGGAAAGAATGAAAGTTTTATTCATTTTTAAAAAAGAAAACAGAACAAGAGGTTAAAATGTGCAAGAGTTACGCTTTAATAATTTGATTTTATACCTGTTAGTATTTGCTACTAAAATCATTTTTTAATTATTATTTATTTATTAACTTTTTTGTTAGAATTATGTTACATTTTTCAAAGAAAATTTATGTAATATATAGAAAAAATGCAAAACTGATGAATTAATTAATTTTAAATCATTCAGAAATATAAAAAAAATTAAAAACAACATTTTTAAATTAAAAATTGTATTTTGTGTGTTCTCTACTCATCAAACAAAACTTGAAAATTGATTTTTTTTAGAAACTCGGTTTAAAAAAAAAAGACAATATCTTAAGGAAATTATAATCTTAATATAAATTCAGGTCACTTTGGCTGTGAATATATGCTATGGATCTAAAGAACTGGGTTGAAATAAATTAAATCTTATATATTTATCATTTGAAAAAAAAGAAAAAAAGAGGGAATACTGTTAACTTTTCAAAATATGAAGTTAAATTACATATTCAACTAATTAGAATACATATGAGAATTTATCGTTTTTGTACAGTAACTTTGGGATTAATTATTCTACAAGAAATGTATTTATACCATCTTAAAATTCAAACTTCTTTTTCAATGATGCAGTTTCATTTCCCTGTAATTTTTATATAATTTTTGCCAAATTTTTTCCAAAGTTAAGAAACAATTAAGTAAATTCGAATGATTGTGAAATAAAGAATTTTATCTGCATTTTTAAAGCACTCTGGCTTAATTGACATTCAGATTTTAATCAAAACCATGAAACGCTTAAAGTGTTATATACATAATATTTTATAAAGGTTTTATTATTATTATTAAACTATTATTAATGAAATATTTTATTACTAGTAAAGTCAGATGTATAAACTATGTCAGATGTATATTTTAATGAATACAGACCTGAGAGGAAATAAACAGAATAGTTGTAACATTATCAACCCCTCTACTTAAAATCAAGGACGTGTATGTCATTCCCTTTTAACCTTGACAGGAGTGTTCTCTTCAATGTGACTAGGGGACTATTTTCTGAATTACTGTTGCAACTCCCCCTTTCCCTTTGTTTTATGATCGCAGGGTACGTTCTTTTTAGAAGGAATTTGTTGAGTCTTTCAGCTAACTATAAAGTTAAAATAGTGATATATATGAACTTTATGCAGCTAACTAAGCACGAATAAGGCCGCAAATTTGCAAGCACTCAAATCTGGGACAAGAAATAAGTTTTTAATATATATATATAATTTAAACGAACGTTGATTTTGTTTAGAATATGTTAAAGTAGAATATCCCAATAAAAAAAATGTCTTTTCACCACAAAAACTAAATAAAAAAATTTAATAAATCTTGGATACCACTGAAGTGTAAGGGACCTTAGGCAGTCGCTTACTCTACCTATTCGATAATCAGGATAATCTTTAAATAATTATTGTAACCAAACTCTCGTCATTAAAATGTCTTCCGAACAAGCGCCCAAGAACAATATAAAACGTGGAAATTCAAGGGGCTGTGACTGTTTTTTAAAATGTGCAGAGAAAACTTAGTAACTTTAATATCTTATAATAAAGTTATTTCGCATATAAATGTCATAGAAACATGTAAAATGCGCGTGTAAAAAATGAACTCTTTAATATGTAATTATGTATTTGTAAATTAAAAAATGACTACATTTTATTCAAAAGCAGTAAGATATTGAGTTTGCGCTCCCTATTTTTAAGCATGCGTTATTGTTAAGTATTTTTCACCTTCCGAGCTATTGTAAACTAATATTTTCAAAAAGAAGGAAAATTGTTCTCCACTTTTCATAATTATAATATTCAATGTAGCATATGAAAAACTGAGGCACTAATTCATTGAACACGTAAAGTGCATACTTAGAATACTGAGTACATATATGTGTGTGTGTCAGATTTTCTGTTGAATGTGATGCAAACTATAGGCTGGATATCCGATAGTGAAATTAGATATCCGATTACCTCTCATTTCAACATCTGCCTCTTCGATTTCTTTGTCGACCGACAAAGAATAGTCGGCAAAATGCGACATTTTTAACTTCGTCGGTTATTATGCCAAATGTTGAGCAAACTATGAGGTTTCATTTTATGTTCAACAATCTATCGGCATAACTTTCGCGAAATCTGTTGCGTATATATCTTATTCGACAAATCAAAATAGTCGTCAAAATATAACATCTAATTCAATGCCATTTTACCGCTTGTATTGTCAAATATCTCGCAAACGCCACCGAAGTCCGTCGCATTGATTTCTTCGGTAAAAATACAACTACTACTAATAATAGTAATTATAACGTTTGCAAATGCGTTACATTATTCACTTTTTCGCTTCGTCGGCTTTTCTGCCGAATGTGATGCAAACTATAGTTTGAATATCCGACAATTAAATTTGATGCCCAATTATCTCTCAATTTAACATCCACCGCTCCGATTTTTTAGTCGACCGACAAAGAATAGTCGGCAAAATAAAACCGACTCATTTCACCACGTCGGTTATTATACCAGATGTTGAGCAAACTATGGTCTGAACATGTGACAGTTCCGTTTTATATTCGATAATTAGTTTATCTAACTTTGCATTGATTTCTTAATAGACTCGCGGAGAATTGTTGGAAAAATGTATTCACCAATCGCCTTGTCGGTTATTTGTCTATACTTCGATTGCTTATGATATTTCAATTCTAAGTTAAGTTTTAAATTATTACATTCTTTAATACTAAATTCGCAACACCTGCGTTCCGAAATAATAAGACTTCTGCAGACGGGGGGGCAATTGTCTCCACTGTACCCCCCCCCAACTATCGCCGCCTCTGCTGAACTAAAAATATCTGATGTCCGTAGTGTATATTTTTGGGGCATCCCGGGTTTGAGTTCTGGTTCGGGCATGTTTGTTCTCTATCCAGTGTTCTATCTGTGAGGTGTGTGAATAACCCTGCTGTAAAAAGGGATTATGTAAGCGAGTGTGTGAGTGTCATCTTCAAATGAGTTAGAAGTCAGACTTCTGATCTCGGGTGCTCAGAGGCTTTTACCCTAAAAACTACTGCACAAACTCGACTAAAATCATTGACTTCGTCAGCGGGCTTATCAACGATAAGTACCATAAGTACTTAATAACAAATTAAATATTGAATATATGTGATTACAGAATACTCTTTGCATCCGAAAATATGGGCATGGAAACAGTTTTAAGTCTCCCTATTTTAAAATTATTGTAAAAATTATTCTGTTTATAAATTAATTAAAAAAAATAAAACAATAAAATGTTTTAGGTTAAGTAACCTAATTAAGCTAAACAATGCATAATTGGATTAGAGAATATTTTGCGTAACAGGAAAAATATTCGTGCATAGAAACAGATTAAATCTTCTTCTAAAACTATCAAAAAATGTATTCTTGTTTAAAAAAAGTTTTAAGTATAATTTGAATTTGAATTAAGCTCTTTTTATGCAGTTTAAATGCATTTTTAAAAAACGGTTTCTAAATATTAGATGCAAAATAAAAGATTCTAATTTTATTTATTTTGTTACATCTCTTCTCATGCAGAATCTGAATTGTTTGCAGACGTAATAAAATCGAATTGTACTGCGATTGATTTTCATTTGAGAACTAATTTATATCTAGAATTTTTTGGAACGCTTGAAATATACATTTACAATTTTTTCGAAATTTATACAACTTATAATAAATGCATCCAATAAAAGAAAGTTTTGTTTGCATTATCTCTCAAAAATTTATAAATTTCAACTTTCAAAAATACGTGTAAAATAAAATAATAATCATAAATAATAATGAAGTCATAAAAATATTGACACAAAGTATAATTCAAAGTTATTCAAAGCCACACATATAGTCATTCAAAATTGAGATTGAAAAAATAAAGTTGTATAAATGTGCATAACAATTTTATCTGTTCACTATTCCTTTCAAGCCTAATAATAATAATAACTAAACCTTAATTGAAAATTGTATGTGTGAATTCTATAATATCTTCTTATTAATCTCCGACATTAAATTTTTTTAAAAATTCCTTTTTATAACAAACCTGAACAGCATTAATACTCATTTTTTTAACACTTGACAACACTTAAGAATTTTTTTGAAATTTCTAAAACTTATGATAAATGCAATGAAATATTGAAAGAAAAATTCTTTTTTGAATTATTGCTCGAAAATTCATATATTTCAGTTTCCAAAAACATAAATCAGATAAAATAATAGTCATAAATAATAATGTAATCATAAGAAATGACACAAAAATTTAATCACAAATATAATCATTGAAAAATGAGATTCAAAAAATAAAATTCGAAAAAGTACTTACCCATTTTCTCTGTACTATTGCTTTCAAAGTTAAAAAAATAAATAAAAATCAACCTTTGTCGGAAATTGTATATTTCAATTCTATTATGTGTTGTTATTATTTCTCCATTTTAAATTTAGAAGAAAAAAATTCATTTGTGTAACAAATAACTATGAAGATCATCATTACTAACTTAGTATTGTGATGCTCTAATTAAAAATAATTAAAAATCAGCGTCTTAGTTTTAATGATACTGCCTAAAACACACGACATCATTGTCAATTTGATTGCAAAAAACATTTCACAGGTTAATGCATTATTGAATTAAGATTTTGAGTAATATTGACTTCCATTATTCGTCTACAAAGTTTACTCTGGACCAGCATTTCTTGATCTCGAATGAGGTCAAGAGTTCCCACAAAATGAATGCTTGTGCCAATTTCTTCAATATTATATAAGGAAAAATAATTTTTTTTTAATGTCCTCAAGATTTAAAACATTTTACAAAAGTTTTGCTGAATAAAATGCTGCTGATAAAGTTCCTATCATATAAAACTAATTAAATATCACTGTGATAATTGACAACCATGTGCATATTATTTTTTTATGGTTTTAAATCGATTTAAAAAAAATAACGTTGATTTTAAAAAAAATCTCATTTGCCAAATAGTTATGTTCTATCAAATTCCAATTTTGTGTATTATTGGTTGATATATTATTTCTGTTTTATTTCCTTACAATCTAGAGCAGTGTTTCCCAAACTTTTGACGTATGTATACCCCTTCTATAGTTTTCGTAACGCTGAGTAAAATGGAAAAAATGGATGTATTTTCATGACAATAAAAATTTTTATATTTTTTGTGACATACACAAAAATAATAGTAAAATTATTCATAATAAAATATAAATAAAAGCTATATTATGAATAACATTTATTTGGATTAATGAGAAGGGTTACAGTCTTACAGTAAGCAAATAAGACAAAGCGAAGGAGTTTACTTAGCCCCGTTCGCTGTAAAAATCTAAGATATCTCCGATTTCGGTCTCGTGGGCAGGAATAGTGGACCACAGATGATTGGGCCTTCTTTCATTTTGGACCGCCACTTGCCTTTTTGGGGGTTGACTTTCGCCTCAGTGCACCCCCATCAAACTCTTATTGTACCCATAGTGGTGCACATACCACACTTTGGATCTAGAATATCAAACTCAAAAGTTAGAATGGACCAAACCTAAAAGAAATTATTTGGATTTACCCAACGTTTATATGGGTAAATCAAATAATTTTTGAAATATGCCAAAAGTTAATTTTTTTATAGTTGTTTATTGTTATTAACAATTCTTAGATTAATATTAGTTTTAACCATGACCTATGGATGATGTCTCGCCGGCAAATAAAAGAAATGATTTAAAATATTTAAAGTATTTTTATTCAACTGGAATAACAGCGCAAATATAAATAAATTAAACTATTTAACAATAAAAATTGGCCACTTAGCGCACTATCATAAAATATTTACGAAAATCTGGCATATGTTTATACCATTTGTAAGTAAAGTTTGAAAAAAAAAATCTACTGATTTGTATGCTGAGATTTTCAATTTATATATAAACAGAAAAATTGAATTAAGACTTTTTGTTTCAACTCTCATATATATTTTAAATGTTTATCTATTCTTTACAAAAATTGAATTAAAACAATGTTGGGCCATTGTTTTGATATTAATTTTAGGCAGCTGATTCAAAATATCAGCTGGATAAAACATCACCCAAAATTCATATTTCTTTCTTTTATTTTCATAAAAATAAGCAGAATTTAATATATGTTTTACAAAATTTATGAAATATTATTTTTTGTAATATGATTAATTGCTATGATGATAATAATTATTATTTGTTTATTAAATAGTTCAAATAAACATTTAAAATCCTTTACAGATAAAAAAAAAAAGAGGAGATTCTAAAGTTATATATAAAAAATGACATTTCATATCGAGCAGTTTTGTCATAATAGCTAGAGAAATAACAGATTACTGCAGTCAAATGTCCCTCCATTTTTAAATCTGATTAAAGCTTAGTAATAATAGAAATTGAATCTGTTAATCAAAGTGCGTAAACATAAAAAATTAAGTAAAGCGAAGTGAAAGAGTCATAATACAAGTTCATTCCTAAAAAAAGAATCACTGCTTAAAATTTCATCAGTCTAATAGCAGCTTCAACAAATATACAACAAATTGAAATAAGTATGTATATACTTCAATCTACCAGCAAGGAAAGGGGCTGAACAAGGGAAAGGAGTGCCACGTGATCATAATAAATTGAGACTGCTGCGAGGTCTTTTCTGTTAAAGAGTTTCAATAGAGTCGTACAGGGGGAGCTTACGTATTGTGGGATTATCAACGGCTTTCAGGTAGCTTGAAGAAATTTTCCGGTAGCTAATGGGGGAATAAAATAGGGGGACGTTAAAAGCTTTCTCTATTTAAGCCTCTAAAACCGCTAGGACACTGGGAGGAATTACGAAGAGTGAGTTCCTGTTGGGCAACTTATCGTATAACATGACGGGGATTATGTGCCAGTGAAAAAGGCGGGGATACCAATATACAATCCGAAAGGTTCGCTATAATATTTTTTTATTGTTTCTTAAATGATTTTATTTATTTATTTGCTTCTGTTAAATCGTGGGTGTTGGTGTTCCATTTTCATTTCCGGCACTTTTCGTCATCACATTTTAAATCCGATTATCTATGTCCCATGGCAGTAAAAAATGTACCTGTATCACTAAATATAATAATACATTTGAGATAGTAAAATAAGCATTTATCTTGGATGAGAATAATTTTTTTCACTTTTGTATCTCTATGACATTTTTTTTTGTTCCGGTTTATGTTTGCAAATTCTTCCGTCACATTTTAAATCAGATTATCTACTTAGTACCAAAAGGTGCTAGAAGGATAATTTGTATTTATTTTAAAAGTATTTGTGTGACCTGATGTCAAATTTATTTCCTTAAATATAATAATACGTACTAGATAGTAAAAGCAGTACTTATCTTGGTTGAGAATTAAATTTCATTTTTTAGGAGGAATGGTGAGATTATTAGTACATGTAAAGCTAATTGTTAATGATTTTTGTACTAAACATTGCATTTCAATATTTTATATCTTTTATATTAATTTCTCCTTTTTCATACCTTAACGAAATATTTCATTTCCTATCAATATTTTTCTTTTCGCAAACACGTGATATTATTTTGGAGTAAAATTATTTTCATATTTAACATTTTTTATTTTAATGATTACCTTTGTTCTTTGGAAAAATATATAAAATCACTGAAACACTTTTTACTTGTTGTAATATGTTTCTTTTTGTTGATTGTATAACTTATGTTTTTTTTGGTTAATAAATTTTTTTTATTTGTATTTGAAACTAATAATTTTTAAGAATTTATATGATTAGAGTTTTAACTTGAGGATCTCTGTTCACTCTTTCAGACATTATATTCAGACTCTTTCAGACATTATAGTTTACGAAAAAAATAATTACCTTGTCGCACACAAATAAAAAATTCATTGTATTCGATGAAAACATTATTTTTTCACTGAAAAACAATCTTACCCATCTAAAATTTGGGCAAAAACTTTTTTGTTGTGTGTTTTAAGAGGTGGTACATATTTAGTACCACAATGTTTTCTGATTTTCTAATACATTAAATAAAGTGCTCGAATAATTTTTTTAAATCTTAAAACAATAATTTAAGTCATCACAATAATCTGTTATTCCAATATAATTATCTTCAAATGTATCAAAATACCATTCCTGTGTATTCTTTAGTACGAAATGTTTTAATTTTTTTAATGTTAAATATGGACGCTCTTGGCGAATTATCTGCTCAGTACGTTTAGCAACAATTTTTTTTTGGGGGGGCGGGGTTGGAGTATGTATGTATGCATACAATTAGCTCACGTTCTTCTAACTGATCTTCGTAACTGATGTGCCAAAATGATCAGTTTTAGTAAATATCTGAAGTATACAAAATGCTTTTATAAAGCAATTTGTAGAATGAATAATCATACTTTGAAAATATCCTTTCTTTATTAAATGGCTTGAAACCGAAAGTACTACGCATTAAATGTGTAAAACATGAATAATTCAAGAAATAAACCACCAATATCTGGAAGAGTTAAAACAGATTTTTTGTTCCAAATCTCAAACTAAAAATAATAAAGAAAAGACAATAGAAATTTGTAGGTTAATAACTATTAAAAATTAGCACAAATGAATGCTGTAAACTTTGCCTTTTAAAGGAAGTGGAACATTTTCAATAAATTTAGATTTTCGGGATTTTCACGAAACTCCACATTTCAAACCTCACAAGGTTCGAAAAACACATTTTTGGCATTATGTCTGTTTGTCAGTGAACATGATTATTCAAAAACACTTTGGATGAAAGTTAGCATTTCAGTTGTATATATATATTGAGTTTACAAATTTATAGATTTCTTTCACATTTTGAACTAAAATCATTCGTAGGAAATCTCTTTGGGTGTTCGAAAGATGTAGCTACACAGTTTTAAAATTCTAACTTTTTTTGAAGGGGCGGGGTGATTATACGTTATTTTTATGGAAGAATAATGCATAATGATAGTCCCTAAAAACATTATTACTTTTGTATATATTTTATGCATGTACTTGCATTAAAATTGTGAGAGGTATTATAAGGAATTATTTCAAAAGGATGAAAAATAACTTGATCCTGACCCGACCAAATAAGAATGTAGCGTTTACAAGCAACTCATTTGTTTTGAACCTTTTATGTACACAAGAACAATTCGTTCTCATCTAGGTTAATATGATTGATAATATTTACAACACAGTTCAAAGTTAATCATTCTCGATCGATATGGTGAAATCACATCTCAAGAAAAAGCTAACAGGCCGCACCAGGGGGAGTTCAAGAAATCTACTGATCTTCATCGGATGGATTCTGAATCACTCGAAGGTTCTCCAACTTTTCCTCAAAACAACTCTCTCTGCCCAATCCCACTTTTTTCCCCCTCCAATGGTAATATTCTTGGAGAACTCGTCCTTAGAGCAAATGTCACCTAATAGCTGTTTAGCAATCCTTCTTCAGTGGTCTCCAGTCGATCGTGGGAATGCCCATTAATGATCAATCCTTGTAGCTGACCCTTCCCGATATTTATAATCCCTTCACAATGAAAAAAGCACAACATCCAAATGATGGTTGTATGACTCTTTCGTACACCCATATGCGTACGAGTCATAAAACTGTCAATCAATGGTCTCGTTTACAATGGGATTGTATTGCTGTAAAGGAGGAGTTTTAAAAGAGGCTGCAACAGTTTAAACGTTATCCGAAAGTGTCAAATTTGGCAAGAGTTAACATGCTTAAGAAAATTTCGAATACTTAATGTTATTTAATACAATTTAATGTGCTACTTTCCACTTTTATTTTTATGAAGCATGAACTGCTCTTCAATGAGTTTATTCAAAAATGTATGATAAAAATCAATGACGAATGATATTTCTTTCATATAAATACTATATCGACTTTGGAACAACAATCTAGATTTTGGTAAATGAATATTTCACATAAATATAACGATTTGCATTAAACAAATAAATTTTGGTTTCATTAGTTTTTGTTTTATTTCTTTTTGATTCATTTGTTTAATTCAATAAGTTTGAACACTGAAATGTATGTTACTTAAATATAGGAACTTTAAAAAAATGGTAGTTTCTTAAGTACAATTAAACGATGTTAAAAGTATTGTAATGATTTGTAAGATGAGAATAGTTATAAAGACAAATCTTGAAATGAAGTAAGCAGTAAGAAAATATTTCAACTACGTTTTTAAAAAAAATTTCTAGAGTAGAACACTTTTACAAATTTAAACTTTTCTGTTTATCATTGTAGATTTAATTTTAATGTTGTTACATTAAAAAAAAAATCTGCTCTGATAAAGATAAATTATTTGTTCATTACATGACTTTGGATTTTGTATATGAAATATTGTAAGAACACGGTGCATAAAATAAGTAGCTTACTAAATCAAAAGTATATTAATATTTTGCTAACGGATCATTTTTATCTGCGAAAATTTGTAGGTGTTATTAGCTGAATTCAAATTTAATTTTCTTGTCGCACTATTTATTAAACCGTAATACAAATCTATAGATAAAATATAAAACAGAATTAAAAAAAATATTTACATTAATATATGCAGTATACGTTCTTCTGAAACTTTAATTTTTTTATAGATCGTTCTTGTATCTAAAATAAGCCATTAACAATAGTATTGAAAGAAGTTCTGGTAATATACCTTTGAACAATATACACCTACACCTTTGTTAAAATGTTTACTGATTAGCTATGCGTTTTTTAACCATATTTTAAAATTAATGGATTTTTAACACGGAAGCATATGCTTTAAATTTGACAGATATCTCCAAATTTTTCGCTTAAAATTATTTAAAAATAAAGGGAAAAATATTCAGACTTTAATCTAAAAATTTTAATTCATAAAATAAGATTTTCTTCCAAGAATAAAAGTGAATGCATATAATGCGTCTATCAGTCTATTTAAAACATAGACCATTATGCGTAGAGATACTAAATTTAACTCAAGTATATTTGGGAGAAAAAAGAACATGCAATTCAGTGTGTTTAAAAATATTAACACAAAAAATATGTTATCTCTAATGTAAATTATCTTAAAATTTAAATAAAAATCA
>JAPMOQ010031596.1:1784071-1827603 GCA_026543055.1 Argiope trifasciata
ATATATATATATATATATATATATATATATATATTCTGAAAAATAAGGTAAAAGACATGATAAAATATTCCTACGTAGGTTTTTTATACGTATTTTTTGAATTTTAAAATGCTGTAAAAACTGTTTTTTTACTGTCAATTTTTAGAAAGTTATAACGGAAATAAAGTCAATATTTCTTTTATTTTTTGATGAATTAAATTTTAAAAAAATATCACTTTTCTACCCTCCAAAGTAAATATTTGCCAAATTTCATAGATTGACGGTATGGTGTGTACAGAGTCAGCATATCTCGTACACATAGAGACAAAAAAAAAATTTCTTATATGTTTACGCATCAAGACTTAGTTAAAACGCCAATACCCTTGCCCTCCAAATAGTCTTGCCAACAGATAACATGTTTTTAGCAAACTTAGACTAATTGCTCCCTACCCCCCTTTTTTTTTCAATGGGCTTAGAGTGATTTATTGGCCTTTTATGACCTGTACGAAAGTGGTAGTACGCATTTGTGCTACTACCCCAAATAATTTGACACTTTCCCTTTGAAGATACGATTTATTTAACTCGGACGACAAATATGCACGTGTGGTTCTTTATCTGGACGCAACTAAAGGCCAGACGCAATGACCCCACTGGGGGAGACTATCCTCTATCTGGCTGTTTGGAAGTACTTAACAATGTGGGGGTGTAGTTACGCAGTTGGGAGACACAGGTGGCCGGAAATGCCAATTATCAAGTGTGGGAACACAGTGGTTAACAGGTGTCTCAGGACAAGGGTGCTAAATCTTTACAGAATAATTACATTTACTTGTTACTAAAAATAATTCTAAATTCAGAAAAAGTTACGAAATTTTGTTATCCTTTCAAAGAAAAAGTAGAATCAAAATTACAAAAGAAATATAACATATTTATAAAATACCTCAATTTTTCGAAATTATTGAATTGTTCTAATATAAATACATAGTCATAATATTGGGAAAGTTAATTTAATGCACTGAATTTAGTTTTTAACTATATTTAAATGAATAAATAAATTTTTAAATAATATTGCTCCATTTTTTTCAATTCCTTTTATTACTTCACACTCTCCATTTATATATATTCACCCACACGAGTTCAAATAAAAAAATTTTAACTTGTACTGGATAACGCTTGATGTTAATATAATTTCTTTTTTCAAATATTTATTAATTGATTAAATTTTTCCAATGAATTCTATTTGGTCGCAAAATTCACTAAATCCGCCGTCGAATTGTCAAATGATTGCCAAGTTTGTAGCCAACCAGATCATAAATAATGTAAGATATATATAAATAAGGCTATAAAATAAGTAGGAATTTTTTTTTAATGAATCATTTGTTTTAAGACACAACAATAGATTAAATATTCGTAATATAAACGAACGATTTCAGTCAAAATTCCGTAATGTAAAGCAGTAGACTAAATTTGTTTTAAAGAAAAACTCCACAAATTCCATCATTATTAATATTAAAAATAAATTGTATTTTGATAAAGTTTTTATTTAAAAAACCTTATCAAATTGCTATAATTCATGAATTTTCTTTATTTTAACACAATGAATTTTCTGAATACTTCCCAAGTCATTGGTCTCTCATTACTTTACAAATTCTCCCATTGTATATAGCAGGGATGGCAAACAATGGCACTGTACGCAATACTTTGGATACGCCACCGATCAAACTGGTTTGCATGTGATTTCATTTGATAAACTGAACTTGTCCCAATTCGATTGGTTGGAAATTGAAGAATTTGATCTGATTGATTTTCACTCGATTTCAATATGGATTCAAAAATTTATTCAAACAATGAAAAAGTTGGAATTGATTGAAGCAAAACGATTATCAAGCAATGTTAGTAAAAATGCTAGTAATGGAATTTCTGAAACGTGGAATTCGATTCCAGACACATTTAACTGATCGAAGAAGCTGGCTCATGCTATTTTAACCATATTTTCATCTACTCATGCCTGAGAGTGATTACTTTCAGAGATGATTTAACTTTAAAGACTCGCTTAGAAGCCATTTGGCAGATGACTCCAATCCAGCCTGCATTTTGTTAAAAGCAACATCCTGCAATCCTAATATAAATTATAAGTTGTCATTTAATGTGCAACGACAGAAATTATAGAAATATTACTTGAATTTAAATTGCACACATAACAAAGACATTTACAAGAATACAGTGCAAAATAGTTTTTTTTTTTTTGTATAAATAGCTTTTTGAATTGTTAGTATTTAGTTTTATTTTTCTCCCAATAATCGCAAATCAAAATTATTTCCATCACGTGTATATTTTGCTAAACCTTTTTTTTTTTTTTTTGAAAAAATGGCACATTGATCCACAAAGGTTCGAAACCCCTGGTAAATAATATTGCAATAGACGATAAAAGTATACAGTCTTTTAATTTTTAATGAAGAGTATAATGAGTCTTAAATTTTATTATATCATACAGTACCCAGTACATTTGTAATTTAAACATTTTTATTATGTTAGCAACATTCATTAAAAGAGGTTGAATTTTCATTAATTCAGCCTTTCTTCATAAAGGGAAATGAGTGATAAGTCCTTGCTTTCCTTATAAAAAAACCCCTAAAAACATGCTTCTCTAAAGAGATATGCGGTGGATTACCAGTCAGGCAACTGCCTAGGATTGATAGATAGGAAAAGGGCCGCAGGCAGCGCGATTAAAAAATGTTATTACCTATTTGCCTAATAAATTTGTAAAAACTTGCCTAGGATTGATAAGTAGAAAAAGAGGCGCAGGCAACTCAATTAAAAAATGTTATTATCTAATTGCCTAATAAATTTATAAAAACTACAAATTCTTTAAGGAATAAAATATTAGGAATGCAATATATATTTGTATTTTGCAATATATATTTATATGCAATATATATTTTTATTATTAAATAATATGCAATTATTATTTATATTTATATAGTTATTTAATAATGAAATATTAAAGCAATTACTTGTTTAAGGATGTATTGAAATACTATCCCTTTAACTTTATATTCAAATGGATCAGTCCAATAAGCATATGTCAACATACAATACATAACTTAAAAGTCATATTTCTTTAAAATTCATTAATTCACAATAGTCTATACTAATAGTTAAATACTTTTCCCCTTCTAGCATACAAAGTATTGAGAAAGTATTGTAATTGTCAAAAAATTCAAAATCAAGATTTTAAAGAAATGTCATGGTTAAAATTTTTCATTTAGAAACTCTCGGTTTGTTTGCGCCAATGATAACTCAAAAACGTTTTGGGCGCGACGATTGAAAGTTGATATATAGTCTTCGTACCAAATTTGTAGCTTTCTAAAGAATTTCGAAAAGAATCTGATGGTAGGATGTCTGTCTGTCTGGCATAATGTATCAACAAGACGAAGAGAGCAATATGGATAAAATTTTGTACACAGATTTTACACCTGTAGTGTTGACAATTATGAAATATTGAATCAATTCTAGCTGGAAGTTGAATTTCTATCGGCCTGTATTTTCAGAAACATGTACATGCGATGCAGGGGATGCGGTGGGTGCTATGCACCCGGTCCCCGCGACCGAGGAGGGCCCCACAGTGATTAAGAATTAAAATAATGTTCTGAACTAAAGTAGCTTTTAAGCGTATTAAAAGATACAATTTTGATCTCACATGGCTGGCTGAAGGTTACTCGGCAATGATTGCGATGATACCTATTAAAAGGAGGGAAAGGGGGTTGATTTATGAATAAAGAAATCCTCTTTGTCAGACATGTTAAAACAGAGCGGCGCGACTTCTGGGCGCTGAGGCTGGGTTCAAAAGGACTCGTAAATCATCAGCTATATACTTTTTTTCGTATTTAATGTAATATTTTTTATGCTTGCATCTATGTATGTTTGTTTATATTGCGTTGCACAAATAAAAAGTAAAATGATAAATTAAGCGATTAACTCTTAGCATACACATTGCATTACTTCTTCACCGGTCATGACAGGAATGAAAAGAATTAAAGAAAAAGTTTTGATTAATCAATCACTGGATTTGGATATATACGAAGTTCATAATATATATTATATAGTATTGCAAAATGTTGTTGATGTAAGGTGAGTAGATTTACAATCACTTACCTCACCTATTAGTTGATAGCTTATAGTAAAGCATATAATAATTTGATTAATAATTCTATAAGTTGCTTATTACTGTCAGATATAACGATGTCCAAGCCAAGAAAATGCTCCTCTGGGTTATAGAAAAAGAAAATTATTAGAAAAGGAAAAGAAGAAAAGCTAAACTTTAAGAAGTCACAAGTAGATATTTTTTCTAGCTACAAAATAATTCTGCAAAAAGAAAAAAAAAAAAAAAACCTTTTCAAAAAATTACAATTTAAACTCCAAATGGGGAGAAAGTTCCGCGCAAAGTACACAATCTAGCAGTGAAAATGTAGAAACAGTGATATTTGTTGAAGAATCGTGTGTTTATGCAAATATGATCGAATCAGAAAATAAAGATGAAAATGACAACAAATACGACCAAGAGAGTGTAAATGTTCCTAGCTTATGACCATGTATTATAACTGATAAATTTATAATGTTGTGTGTTAAAATCGGAAATGTGCAACAGAAAGTTTTTGCTAAAATGCTGAAGGTAGATAATTTTCTATCACATACTACTTTTAAAAAAATGCCAAATATTGAAACTCAACTTCGCAGTTGGTTAATTTATTCAAAGACGCAAAACTTCGTATTTTGATTTTGTGGTATACTGTTTCCTAAAGAAGAGGAAATGTACCAAACTACACGATTTATAAGTAGCTATAATTACTGGAGAAATCTGTGAAATGTAATCCAAGATCATGAACGCTCTAGTTGTCAAATAAATTCGTTTATTGCGTGGAAAGAGTGATTACATTTATCTTCGACTATTGATATAACAAATCAAGTTAATATAAGTAAGGAAACTGCACGACTCAAATTACTATTTCAAAGAATTGTAGATGTTATTATATTTTTAGCGTGTAATAATCTTCCACCGAGAAAACCCATGAAATAATAGGTAAGTCTAATAATGGAAATTTTTTTAAAGTTTCATCGAATTATTAAGTAAATACAGTCCTGTACTAATGGATCATATAAACAAAATAATAAATTCTAAAAATAGAATTGTGCATCATTTAGCGTGTTGGTCACAAGAATAAATTATTTGTGCGTTAGGAAAGGAAGTCCTCAACAAAATTAAACACAATATAAAAGCAACTTTATACTATAGTATGCAAATGGATTGTATTCCTAATATTTCCACAATAAGAATCATTTTTAGATGCGTTAATTTTGAAGATTAAAGGTTAACTATAAATGAGTCATTTATAGGGTTTATTGAAATAACTGATCTGACTATAGAGGAGGAATAGAAAAAAATTTATTGGAAAGATTAAGCTAACTTGATTTAGATATTTTGAACTGTATAGGGCAAGCAGGTGACAACTGCAGCAACATGAAAAAGAAATATAAAGGTTTGCAGTATAGAATACTTTCTCTAAATCCGCATGCAATTTATGTGCCTTGCTTATCACACTCCATTAATTTGTTAATTTGTGATGCCGCTTCCAGCAGAATATAATATAAATTTTTTGGGGAATATTGCAAAATATATATATGTATATATACTGCTGGAATATTTATTACTTATTTTCCGCATCAACATATAGATGGGAAATTCTACAAAAGCATTTAAACATTACTCCTAAACCACTGTGTGACACTCGTTGGGAAGCCAAAATAGGTTCTGTTAAAGCTGTGCCCTAGAATAATTTATTGATGCAAATAAAGGTAATATAGCGGTATCCGAAGCTAAAACTTTATTAGATACCATACAAAAAATGCCATTTATTCTATATTTAATAGTATAGCTTATAATATTGTCCAACATTAATTCTATTAATAAACTATTTCAAACAAAAACAGTTGCTTTTGACTTAGCTTTCAATTTAGTCAATAAAATTAAATCTGAAGAGTAGAGTTTAACACATTTTTAGATGAAACAAAAGCGATAACACGAAAAAGGAAAAGATTATATTCTGAATTGGCAGAAGATGAAGTTATAAAAGAGGAATTTAGGTGTTATTTCTTAACACTGTAATTGATACTGATATTGTACAATTAGAAGATAGATTTAAAAGAATACCAAATATTATTTCTTATTTCAAATTAGTCACAGATATAAAAGTTTTGGAAAAACGCGAGTTAGAGATATGTTCCAAAAACTTTATAAAGTTTGATTACAAAGATGTAGATGAAACCCTAATCCAAAAATTTGTTTGCTGTGGGATTTGATTTTGAATGAAAGAGATGTAAATTGCGTACAAGGCATATTGCAATGCATACTAAATAATAATTATAATGAGTTATTTCTAAATGTATTAGCTTATCTTCACATTGCCAGTTACTATAGCGACTGCTAAGCGTTCTTTCATCAAATTAAAATTACTTAAGAATTATCTTCGGTCAAGTATGTGTTCAGAACTCTTAAATTCACTTGCTATATTAAGCACTAAAAAAGAAATTGCAAAAAAAAAATGTAATTTTTCTGAAGTAATTGATGCATTAGCAAAAACAAAATCACGAATTAAATAAACCAGCATTAATAATATGGGCTCATGTTGTTGTTTTTTTTACGTCACAAAAAATTAGGGCCCCAAATGGCTTTTTGCACCCGGGCCCCTTCGTAAAGAAAGCCGGCCCTGATGCGATGGATAAAAAATCTAATGATTTAAATGCCTCAAATTTAAATTAATTAATATTTTATTATTGAAATTTTAACGCCTTTTTAAATTTTGGTTTCAATCGGTTAGGAATCGTCTGAAGCACAAATTCATCGTTATTAAAGACCACGTAAGAAAGTTACCGGGAGACAAATCTCCCTCTTTTTGTAAGAAAAGAAATCATTTACTAATAATCATAATTATTTTTTCATGACTTTCATTACTTTAATCCTTTTTTCTATGACATAATTTATTAAAAAATTGTATAATAAATTCATATTTTCATGAAATTGTTAGTATAAAAAATTAAAGCCCAAATCCATTGATCTACTGATTAACAAAAAAAAAAAAAAAAAAGGCATCAGCAGTTTTATACAAAGGTAGGGCATACGGGGCAGTTGCCTCGAGGTCCCCCACATCCAAGGGGGTCCCCGAATCTAAAATATCTTAAGACGTCATATGAACGGTTCTTCATTCCTGAAGTATTAATTCAAAGGGGGACTCCCAAAGAAGTTTTTATCCAGGGTCCCAATTAAGCTAAGTCGGGCCCTCAGTCTAAGACCATAAATTATTTAAATCCATCCCTGATTCCTTATACAAAAACGTAAGTGGCCACTAATTAATACAGCTTACGCGGGTTTAGTATTTTAAAGCGATATTTTTTATCGACTTTAAATTAATGTTTATTATATTTAAATATTTAAGAATATTTGATCATAAGGCCCATTTTTCCCTCAAACATATACATTTATTATTATATATAAATGATATAAATAAGTGAAGAAAATGAATAACGATGAAGGCACAATTGTCAAAACACATTAATGAATTCTGAAAGAATAATAAAAGAAAAATTTGAAAGTTGTCAATTCTCAGAAGATTACTATTTTCATTTAGGAATAATCTAAAATATATTAGTATTTTTTAAATTTAAAAAATATATATTATTACTAGGATAGCAAATCTTTTAATTAATGTCGTCTTTGAGAGAGTTGGGAACAGGATCTTGCATGCAAAAAAATATATAATTTTATGAAGATGCTCGCAGTTTTTTTTTTTAAATTATTATTATTAATTTTTTTAACTCATTCAAATGCTTGATATGAAATCGGCGGGTGTCGTCATTTTTGAACAGCCAGCCCAAGGGTGGGGAGGGGGGAAGAAAGGGAATCAAACATTTTAATCTCCAAGGGGAGAAAAAACACCCCAAAAAGTTTGAGAATATATATTCTGAAATTTATACAAAGATTTCATTTTAATTAGTTGAGTTTTTGCTCTTTCAAATTAAATAAAGGTATAAAATTGAATTACCCTGAAAACAATAACAAAATTCATTTTTCCCCCTCCCCTAGTTTTAAAGCCTCTAACTGAGAGATGACATAAAATGCTTAATGAACATACATTCAAAATCATTAAAGAATGCATTCAAATTTCGATCTGTGTATTTGCGATTGTTTTGTTATGAATTTAATTTAAATAATTTCGAAAGTAATTCTGAATTTTAAAAGCTTTTTTGATAATTAAAATTGTTTAGCAATTTTTATTAACAAAAATCGCACCAAAATAATTATTCGTACTTAAAAAAGTTAATTAAAAAAATTAGAACAGGAATTTGTACTATTTTTGCAATGGAAAAGTCAGATCTTTTTGAAAATATTCATAAAAATATTTACTAGCGTATTATTAATCAAAGCTTAAAAGTGTTGATATCACGAGGAGATCGCGTTATTTCTAAAATTAGCTATAAAATCGATTAGATCTAAAAGATCACAACAGTTTTCTTAGATGTCAGATTGATTAAGTCTAATGCCTGTTAACCTTATGAATTACAATTAACTTATTTTCAAGCAGTTATCAATCTTTCTTTCTAAACTAAGAAAAATAACTAATTTCTTAGTTTAGAAAGGAGGATCGATTAAAAAAAACTTAAACGATTTTTGTTCATAAAAATTACTAAACTATTTAATCATTTAAAAAACGTTATTAATTAAAAAAGTATTTTTTTATAAAAAAAAAAAACGAAAGTTTTTTTTTCATTAAAAATACGTTTTTAATTAAAAAAGTTTTTTATATAAGATATAAACTCTCAATAATTTCTAGCAAATACAACTTATAGTCTGTTTGTTCAAAAAAATTTAGGATTAGCTAGACGTCATTTCAGTTGAAATGTTTAATACGTATAAATCATTAATGAATATTTTTAAAAATTAATAGAGTATTAATATAAAATAGAATGAAAACCTTTCGTTCAGTCTAACTTGTTGCTTATATAATAGGATTCTTTTCCTCAATTTGTGAACCGACCCTCACAGCTCTTCCCAGCTGTGCGGTATTGATCGTCTCTATCAATCAAGGTTGCGAGACTGAAATGGAGAAAATGGCCGAACTTCTTAAATAAGATCAAATTTTATCATTTGGCTGAATGATTTATCTGGTGCTGCCTGGATTTTAAAGACTTTATATGTAATTATTAAAAGTAAATAACCCTTTGGAATGAAACATTATTATATATAAATTCCTTTTATTTTATCATTTTTAAAAAAATTATAATTGAAACATCAGTGAAACAGATTATTTTAAAAACCACCAAAGGTTTTATAAGTTAGTACCATTTGTCGTATTAATTTTTTTAGTTGCAGGAGGAGAGATTTATAAAGAAACTTGTTTTTTTCATTAAAACTTTTTTAATAAGCATTAACCTTTAATAATTTCTTACAAATAAAGCTTGACATTGACAATTTGTTCAAAAAAATTTAAGAGCTGTACTCATCATTTCAGTTTAAGAGGTTAATACAAACAAGCAATCTGTAAATATGTAAAAAAAAAAAAAAATCAGTGATTAATCATATTAGTATAAAGCAGAATGGAACTTTTCATTCGATTTTACCTGTTGCTTTTAAAATAGTTTTCTTCTCTTCATTCTCGTAATTTGTAAACCAGCCCTCGCAAGATTTTCCATCTGTTCAGTATTGATCGTCTCTTTTAGGGTTGCAGATCGGAATGGAGAAAATGGCCGAACTTTTCCTAAAACTGACGCCAAAAACGATCAAATTTTGTAAATTGACTTAATGATTTATTAGGCGCTGCCTGGGAATGAAAGATTTCCATGCGTTCGTTATATTTTGAAGTAAAAAAAAATGTATATGATGAAACATTTTTTTATTATAAAACCTTTTTATAGTCTGATTTTTAAAAAAAATATTATTGATGTATCATAAAACAGGCAAAGTTAGAAACTATCAATAGATGTTTCCTCCCCCGTAAGTTAATGACATTTGCCACTTTAATATTGCAAATTTCGTGCAAAAATGCTGAAATATAAGAAATTGTAGCTGAGATTTTGAGAAACAATTAATTATATAGTTATTATTATTATATAGTATAAAAGATAATTATATAGTTATTTTTTATTAATTTTTCATTAATAAAAAGTTGAAAATGAATTGAATCATTTTATTTTCTATAGCAATTGGTTATTCTTCGCTTCTAAACATTTGCCTTCGAGTTTTGCTCAAGTGCCCTAGTAAGAGAATATATATTCTTATTTGCTAGGAACAAAAAAGTAATTGATTTGTTCGCAAAAGCGTTATATTCCTAGCTTTTTTTTTTTAATTTAAGCCGTGCGCCTATGTTTTTTTTGTGTGTGTGTGTGTTTGTTGATTCACTGCTTTGAAACAACAATGCAATATTAACAGATACGTATAATCACAAATCCAGTTTTTTTTTTTTTTTAAGCGGTAAGTTAGCTGACAGTTTTTGCATTGCCTAGCTAAGGAGTATTTATAAATTCTTATTTCGGAATCGTCTGCGCTATGATTTTTTTTAAAAACTGATAACAATTGAAACAAGTAATATAAAAATTTAAAAAATTCAATTTCTACTTAGGTCAACAAAGAAAATATTTGTTTTAATTACTTTTCATACAATAGTCGTCAAAAAAAGTTATTAAATAATAAAAAATGATCGATTTTCGCAAGAACTGAACTCGCATTTTTTATCCTTACATGAAAAATACTGAAATCCGTGCATTTTGCTATTTGAGCTAATGCCGGTTGATCTCAATCTTTATTGCAAACTGCTAAAACTCTATTTAAAGTGTTGAAAATTAATTAAACTTAATGAATGAATTAATATTGGAAAAAAAACTGTATTAACATTAAGTGTCATCCACTTCAAGTTTTTAAAAAAGTATTTGAATTTGAGTGGATCAATAAAAAGTATGTTAAGGATTGAAAATTTCAACATTATATATGAATAAAATATAGGGAGAGTGTGATCTAATAGAAGGTATTGAAAAAATGACACAGAAATGAAATTTATATAATTGAAAAGGTAAAATTTTGAATTTTAAGTAAAGGCAAAATTATATTTTTTAGAATTATTTTCATCAATTGTGCGTAAACTGAAATCTCTTGTCGTTGACCATTTCTTTCATATTCTCAAAAATGCTTCGACTTTCCTGCCTTTATCTGAGCTATTGATCCATGTTTGATTTTTGGAGATATTAAGTTATTATGATGAATTATAATGAAGTCAAAATTATGTATAAAAAATAGAAATAGGGTAAATCAAAGTCTTATCGTTGTCTAATAGAGGTATATCTGTATAATTTTTAACTCAAAATCGTATCTATTAAATAAATAACAAGTAATACATATAAAAAAATTAAAAGTCAATTCCTACTTAGGTGAACAAAGAACAATTTTTTTTTAAATTTTAGTTACTTTTTATTAAATTACTGCAATTAATTTAAAAATGTATATATATGTGATAGAATCGCTAATTAAGTGGCAAAAGAAAAAAAAATTCTAGCGATCAACACACTTCGCCACTGACAGTTTTTATTCCTAAATTTATATCCGGCTAAATATATTATACAAAATAATTTTTTTCTCCGATATAAAACTAAAATTAATAAATTATCAAAAAATTATTTATTTTCTCAAGAAATGAATTCGCATTCTTCACCTCCATGTGAAAAATACTGAAATCATTGCATTTTACCGATTGAGCTACTGCATGTTGATTTCAATTTTCAATACAAACTGCTAAAACTCGATTTAAAGCATTAAAATTTTATTTAATTTAATCAATATTTGAATTTAATTTGAATTAATCAATATTAATAATTAATATTTGAAAGAAACTGCATTAACATCGAGTGTCATCAACTACAAGTTTTAAAAAATGTATTTGAACTTGAGTGAATGAATAAAAAGTATTTTATTAATGATCGAAAATTTTAACAAAATACATAAATAAATATATATAGGGAGAAAATGAACTAATCATAGGAATTAAAAAATATTAATAGCAATGTAAGAAAAATGAGTGCACAGAAATAAAATTTATATTGTTGAAAAGGTAAAAATAAAGTGGGTATGTTTCTACTGACAACTTTCCTCAGAAGTTAATGTCAAAAAGACATACACTTTTTATTAATGTATAATTAATTGAATATATTATCAGTATTTGAGAAGTCGACAGTATTTTTTTTCTTGACTTAGATAATAAGTGTTTACTTGTCCTCCTTTGTTTAGATAGGGAATATGGAAGCATATAATATCCTCATGAATTTTATATATATATATATATATATATATATATATATATAGTAAAAAAGATTTGTATGTACACCTAGGCATACAAAATGACTTATATTTATTTTCTGACTAGAGCAACTTGAATTCGTGTTATTGTGGAAGTGCTTCGTCTGATTTTGGCTCTGCATTCTGTCAGTAACCAATTTTAGTATTTTGCGACTTTAAGCAAAATATATATTGCCATATATTTTAATCCCTCTCCTTTAATAAGATAATCAATTTAGTTTCACATTTCAGTATATTTTTAACATGTTAACGATTTACTTAATTTAAAATGTTTTTATTTACTTGCTTTCGTGAAAATTTATATACTATGTGTTCAAATTATCTTTCATTCATATTGCATTATTGAAGAGGAATTTTGGCTTTATAAATGTTCTAATAATGAAGTGAACATAATGAAGCAAATAGGAACATAATTACATTGAATTAACCATTATATTATCCTCTTGTCCTGTCATTAATTGGGTGTCTTATAAAAAAATATTTAATTATCAACTATGAATAAAAGTCTTTTAATCGACTAGTTTGTGATACCCTTTCAGCCAAGTAAACCTACACAGCTGCACAGTTAGAAATATATCACTGAACATAAAAATTAATATCGAAAATTTCTTTAAAGAATAATCGAAGACTTCTAAAAGTAATTTAAGACTTAAAAAAAACTTAACAGCCAGAAAAGACCCTAATGGTGCCAATACAGTAACTCAGATCACTAGTTTCGCCAAGACTGAAACTCCCTGCTCTCATTGGCTGTTGTTTTGATGTTTCCTCATGATTTCGTGGAAAGCAAAGCTTCCCGACGAAGGTGGTATGGCACGCCCTCACCCATAGGGGGGTTGGAGAGTTCCTATGGGGGTGGAAGATATTAATTTGCTATTCTTTAATAGCATCTGTCTCAGCCTGATTTAATTCAGGAGTCATATTCTGTCTTAGAAGAACAGATTGCTTATCTTTGAAATCTGCCGCTATTGGTAATTTTTAACCATCAGCTGTCAAAGACCGCAAGATCGAGAAGGATCAACAAGCAGGTAGATTAAAAATTCCCTTCGATTCAAATTTTATTTAGTTTAATTATTTTTTTGCATAGTTGGATAAATTTACTATTTATTGAATATATTTGGTCATGCTCCATATATCTACTAAGTCATCAGAGTACCATTTATAAAATCAAACATCAGGTTTAATAAAATTTTGTATTAACATAAATGCTTACATAATAAAAATAATAATAGATGAACTATAATTTATTCATAGATAATCATATTTTATGATTAATATATTAGATAAATGAAATCTATCGGGATAGATAGAAACAAAAAATAAAATAGATAAATAAAAAACATAATTCATATTCATAAATAGAAGTATTAATCAAAAATAAATCATTAACACGTTACGAATGTGCTTGGATGTGAAATTATATGGTTGTTCATTTAGTTTAAAGACTTCATTATTGTACTGTTTACAATCGCAAAAAATAATATTTATTATTAATTTTGCGTTTACTTTTAAATTTTTAACATGTAATTGATACTATGCTTGATGATGTTCGTTTTTTCGGTAAAAGTGAAGTTTAGTGTACCCCTTACTCCGCCAAAGATGCTAAATCGCCAATAACGGACAAAATAAATAAACGCTTCTGTAGAACAGTTACGGTTATAATTTTCGACAATTTAAAGTTGATTTTCTTTTAATGATCAGTATGGATTTCTTCAGACCGGCGCTGCCGGTCTGTTAAGTAAAGAGCATAATTAGTGCATGCGATGCCTTCGGCATCTATGGACGGGACCGGCTAGAATTTTTTAAGTTAAAAAAAAACATCCAACGTTTACATATTGAACATATAAAGACTGTGAGGATAAAAGGAACATCATGCTTAAAATTATTCCTAAATCCAAAAGACTTTTATCAAACCAGAACTCCTTTCATACAGAGGGTGGCCCTTAAAAAAGTCTCCAGGCCGGATTCTTTTTCCATTTGTTGTAACTTGATTCTGTTAGCACCAAAAGAATTCGAAATCTGTGTAAAATTCTATTGCAGCTAACTTTTAAACTAAGAATGCAGACGATTTTTTAAAGTGCATACCGATATTAAAAGATGCAAAAGGATAAATATTTTCGTATTCACATTAAAAATATTGCAGTGTTTTAATAGTTGCAAAAAAAATTTGAATTACAGTACAGAACAAAATTAAAATTTTTAATCGATAGTTTTTATTATTATTTTTAATTAAACATTTTTCATAAAATAGCTGTAATTCACGTACAGATCAACCGTTATAAAAAGTAGTAAACACAACAGCATTAGGGTTGCTAGAAGAAGGTTCCAACGGGTTGTCATATTGGCGCCAATCTTGGGAGACACACTAATCTTCGTTTTAAATGTTTTTTATGTTTTACTACACCTAATATATAGATACAAAGTTTAGATAATATGCAGCAATATTTCTTTATTACTTGGTATGATTAATTCATTTGGAAAATAGCGTGTTGGAATATGATAAGGCAGTATGTTCTTGTTATGGAAGGTAGTAAAGAACATAAAAGTTTAGGAATCTGATTTAGAAAAGTTAGTGGAACAGATTCACCCTACCTCTAGATGAGCTTGACATATTTCAAGTAAGCTCTTTCCTTTCTAAATTTCTTTCAATACTTATCTTGTCCTTTAGAAAAATAAAATTTACTGAATGATGGATTTTCTGGCCATTAATGAAAAAGGAATTTTTATTTATTTATTTCAGTGGAATATTGTGGAATTATTAATTATAATTCTATTTATCTCAAAAAATTACTAAATATACACACATTCACTCACAATGGAAAAAATGGCAACTTTATACATATGGCAAACAATCTAACAAGTTGAATTTTGTATTCTAATTCTATTTGTCATAAAAGATTAATAAATGCACACAATTAAGTTAACCCCTTCCCTGTCTGCCCATATGTCGTATAGGCATGACTTTCGGGCCTTTACTGATTTGCCTGTGGGCTGTGTGGGCAATCTTCCCAAATCTTTCTATATAGCTTTCATTTTTTAACTCGTATCTTCTGTTTTTAGTAACAAACTATTTGTATAAATAGTCTTAGTTGTCCAGTAAATGATAGTTTACAGTTTACTGTGTTTTCTATTTTGATTTGTTCAAAAGCACAGGGTTTGATTTCGCATGTTTTGGATTAGAAGACGAAATGCAATTAAAAAATGTGACATTTTTTGCACTGAATTCTGGAAGAAAAAAAAAAATTAAACTGTTAAAGGGTTAAAAATGAGAGTTTTGAGATAAAATGATCTCAGTTGACCCCTGCTGAAATGGATTATAGTAAAACCCTTTCCCTGTAACTCATCTCTCCTTGAAAGAGAAAGATGTAAGGCTTATCTTTCTTTTCAAACTTTTGAAGGTTTTGAGTTTTTCTGGAATGTAGGATTATTTTAGAATAAAATTTCTCACAATGAAATCAACAGTTATTTTATTTCATGACTAATCATTTCTTTTAAAAGCTTAAAAATTTATTTAAAGTTTCTTGTTACTTTGATTGTGATTTTACACATTCTGAGAAAAATACTTTTGAATTTAATCTTTCAGTTTATTTCTTTAATTATTATTTTGTTATTACAACAATTTTTAATCGTTCTTTACAGGAAATGTTAAGATTTTATTCATTCTGGAAAATGCTTACTTAAATTAATTTTCATAAAAGATGTGCTGTTAGGAATATTCTCATAACAGTTTTTTAAAATGAAATTAATTTTATAATCATCTCCCCTTGCCACTTGACTTCTAATTCTTTCAATAATACGAAGAAAAAAAATTTCTAGAAGTAGAGTTAACATGTCATATTTGGAATTTCCTTTCTTTTTTTCTTTTGTGATCGTGAATATTTTTACTGAGATTAAGTTTCTTGCGTATTTTAATTTTTGGAAATTAAAACAAGAATTTCAACTTTCTATGAATTTTAAACATAACAATTCTGTGCACTATTTTTCAAGTTCACAGTTTTTGATGAAAAATTCTTTCGACAGAGAAATAGTCTTCATTCTAGCTTTTCAAGGTTGTGTTTCTTTATCTGGTCTTAATCTTTAAAAACTTTAAACATTGATTGAGCAAATGCTAAAAGGTAAGTGTATTGCTTCTCAGGTTTAAAGTCCTTAAAATAGATCAATGCGCATATTTTGTCCACAGGCACAGGCAAGTATATTTTGTCCACTTTCATTATTTTGCTCACTTGAAGCAAATCATTAATATTTTTTGTAAGATTAGTTATAAAATGATTATATTTAATATGTGCCAATATTACTCGAGTATTTCTTTGCCAATTATTTTATCTTCAAAAGAGTAATCTTATACCAAGGTAACCAAAATATCTTATACAACACTGGTTTGGGTGATTATGAACTCACTGTCCATAGCATTAGATCATAACAACTTAGAATTAAATTGACAAGATAAAGTTTATGAAATATTACTCATGCTGAAATATATATATAAAATACACACACACATATATATATATATACAGGAATTTGTTTTTTGAATGTACTAGTTTCCCTATTCCTTGAAATTTTGTTCCATTATAGTATGATTAATCTGGAAATAGATTCATTCTGCTTTAAAGAAGAGGACATTTTTTTTTTTTTTTTTTTGTTAATACTTTGAAATGCCATCTTCCTAATGTGTACATGCCAACTTGATGAAAAAGGAACAAATTCTTGATCATTCATTTTGTGAAATGTAACCAGATCACTTATATTTGGCAACTTCTTTTAAAAAAGATTTTTATTCTAATGTCAAAAAGCTCCTCATTCTCTTTTGGAAAATGCAAATATTAATGATGAATAATATTTCCATTGGAAATAATGATTATGATTTTATCAACCTCATTGGCAAAATTTCTATCGCTTCAAATGAATCTTCATATCAAAGATGTTTTAGTTTTGATTTGTCTGCTATATAAAAACCAAAATTTGCATATTGAATCATAAATTATGAAAGAAACATAGTGTTTTTAAATAATCTGCCATTCTATTTATTGAATTAAATTTTTAATAACAAACTTTATTCAGAAAATGTGCAGATATTAAGCATAAATGATTCATTTCTTTTTTAATAATTTTATTTAGAGTATTTTAGAAAATATATCCGAGATGCGTTTTGCCTTGGATCCAATTTTTTGGTAAGTGTATAAAACTTGTTTCTTATAATTATGATAATGTTTAGTGTTACTTTTATCTATCTTGAAAAGTTATAGTTGAAAAAAAAAATGTATTTATTCTGTGAAATGGTTTTAATCAAGAAAAATTAGTTAGTGTTTATACATGTATTTCTCTATATGAGTAGAAAAAAATTTGCCCAATCATCATTATAATCTTTATGGAAAATGAATGTGGAAGCAACTTCCGTTATTTCTGAAAATCCAGATTATCTACTCAGTTTTGAAGAAGTTAATACTGTTTGTGTCAACTAATTGAATTCATATATTATTCTACAAAACTGATAAAAGGGATTGTAAACACTAAATTTTTAGTAATAAGATATATTTATTTGTAAAAATACACATGCTTCCAAGGTTTTACTTCTGAATGATGAAAATAATGCTATATATATATATATATATATATATAAGCATTAAGAGTAGAAAAATTGATTGGAATATTCAAATAAAAAAAGAGACCATATCTTTTGCAAAAATTTATTCAGTTTGCTCGGATATTCTTCTGTATAAGCTTGTGAAATGTAATGTATATGCAAGGAATATAGGTTGTCACAACTTGATTAAATTATATCTAAAATAATGGTAGTGGTCTACTACATGATGCCAACATAAAAATTTAATAATCAATAACACATTAGGTTGTAAAAAAACATGTTAAAATTAAGGTATATAATTGACATTAGAATCTTCTAATATACTTTTTCGTATATTATGATGTTCAAATTACGGTATATAATTAAAGTATTAAATTATAAATATAAATTTAATAAAGTATTAAATCAAATTCAAATTAAGGTACGAATTCAAAAACATGTTAAAATTAAGATATATAATCGACATTAGAATCTTCTAATATACTTATTCGCACTTCATGAAAATACAAATTTTTTAAATAATTTTTTTAAATATTTGTTTTAGTTTTGGAAATTTGCTGTCAGATGGAAAAATTGTGAAATTTACTTTGTCGAATGATGACTGGAAGGCCTTGAATGATCAGGAAAAAAGTGACGAGCATACTGAAGATGGTAAACAGGAAAATAGTGACAAGAATACTGTAGATGGTGAACGGGAAAATAGTGACAAGAATACTGTAGATCGTAAACGGGAAAATAGTGACAAGAATACTGTAGATCGTAAACGTAGAAGGCCCGGATTAAACTTAAAGCTCCCTGCTTCATATGATCAGTGGATGTACTGGGAAAGTTTAGAGAATGGTTTACAGATTATTTTGAAAGATACAGAAAAGGCTGCTAAAGGTAACATTAAACTGAGTAAAATGATGATTTGTTTTAAAAACATTTTATTGATAACTGAAAAGCATTTTTTGTAGTTTGTATACTTTTTGTTATTAGAAATGTGAATTGAGATTTTATTTAATCTAATAATAGAGTTGAGCTCTTTTGATAAAAACTGGTATTAAACATCTATGATATGGTGTATAATAGTCATAATTTATTAAATTTCAAATGTATAGAATTGAAGAGGCTTGTATATTAACATTAGTCATAATTGAGTATATGAATTTTGTTATGAAATAATCAATATGTCAATGTTTTTTAATGATTGATTGCTAGCATGTTGTTAATTTGTATGCTAATTTCTAGTCATGTTCTAGTCTAGTCTAAGCTAATTTCTGGTGCTAATTTCTAATCTAGTCATGTTCATATATGTTATTATAAAATCCCATTGCTTTACTCATTATTATCAACCATTAATTTTTTTAAAAACGGTAGTTTTATCTAAAATTTAGAAGGTTCTGTCTATTTAAACATTTCATTTCTTAGTTTTATTTGAAAACTAAGGATGATTATATGAACATAACTAGATTGTTGCCATAACTTTTAATTAATTAGCAAACTATTTAAAATTATTTTTATCTAATTATATATAAGATACAGGTTTCCTACTTCTTCTAAAATTGAAACCAAACTGAAAAAGCTGGGACATTCTTCTTTAAAATTTTCTTTCAATTCACTGCTTTCTTTCAATAGTCACTGCTGCACCGCTGTTAGTTACAATTATCCATTTTTATTTTAGTTAATTAATTACTTCAATTTAAATAATTTTGGATTGTGCAAAAAGAATTTAAGCTGATAAACCAGACACTTTATTATATTCAATTTTTGAAATCTTGTATTTGAAATTTTGTATATTGTTCTTATAAAATTTAATATAACTAAATATAGATTGTTTGCTTTTGTGCTGAACTTAAAAAAATATGGTAGCCAATTGAATCACTTGGCATATTAATCTCTATTTTGATACATTTGAAAAAAAATGTCTGATAATAAAATAATCTCCAATTTAGATTTTTTAAATCAATAGAAAATGGTGGATTACTGTAAAAGAAAGTCATTGGTTCAAAACATTTTTAGAAGTGGCTCCAGAAATAAAAAAATTTAAATATAAAATTTTCCTTTGTTCAGTCTGTCTAAAGATATGTTCTTTGTAAAAACTTTGAATTTTTATAATTGGATATTGGAAATTTATTTCACTTAAACTATTTTGTCACCATACATTATTCATGTATGTATATAAAGAACTTTTACAATCTTTCAAACTTTGCTAGTTAATCCCATTTTTTTAAACTGATAAAGTTTTGAAAATATCAAAATTGTTACTTAAAGCTATTTAGAATTCCAAAATAAAGATGAATATATTTAATATAAGTGTCCAATTGTAGATATTAATTTGAGAGTACAAATTTTACAATCTATATACTTATAATAAAGCTCAATGTGTGCGTGTGTGTGTTGGCGCTCTATAGGCCAGACCGTTGGACCTACAGCTACCAAATTTGGTATATGTATATCTTGGAGGTCGGGAATGTAAAAAATTAGCTTTCTAATGGTATCAGTGTTTTAATGTATAACTTAAGCCTCTATTTTTAACGAATTTTTAAAGAAATATTTTAACTATGTTTCTTTGATCATGTGACCGGATAAAAGAAAAGAAAACAATGACGGAAGTTCAAATAATAATAAAAAAACTATCATCGTAAATCAAGTCTAAAGAAATGATACTTTCAGCACAGGACTGGATAAAATAACATAAATATAAAAAGTGATACTTTTAAAAAAAATAAATGCAAGGCAAAGGATTCTATAATCGTTTGCAATATCTAAATGATTAATTCAATAAATCTTCTTTATTTACGGTAAACCTGATTGAATTTAGACAGGATATGCATTGAACTCCTGACCTAATGGCATATTTCTATAATCGTTTGCAATATCTGTATCATTAATTTAATAATTTTTTTTCGCTTTTTCGCTTTCTTTCAAAAAACATATTTAATATTTTGGCAACATCACCGAAAAATACATTTTTAATATTTTGGAAGCATAACCGATAATTAAAACTGACTGATTTATAAAATTAAAGAATATTATCAAGAAAACGGGTTCTTTTAGAACTTTCCGTCCGTCATCTTAAAGAAAATATTAATTTCAGGCCAATAAATGCCCGGAATTACTTCAAGGCTAATGAATGTGATTTAATTGAAAATTTTAGAACGCATTACTCATGGCGAACCAGCTGGTCGCCAAAGGCGGCTAGTTTGCAATATTTGTGTATGTTTATTGTTCTATCAAAAAGATAGGGAAAATAAGTAATGTTTGTATATTTGACTTTAAAAATTTTTTTTAAATCTTAAACTCTCTTGAATACATTCAGATTCATTCTTGCATATATATGTTTAAAATCTTATCATTATGATTATATATTTAGTGTAAACATGGGTATCTAATGACCCTCCAATGGAAGAACAAGTTGTAAAAATGAAACAAAACTCAGAATGTTTTTTTTAAATTAATAATAAGAGAATAGCTTGAAAAGTGACTAATCAGAAGTAAATATTTTTAGTATTAAAAATATAACTTATATATTTATTTATTCAGATTACAATCTATTTTCAATATTGTAATTTTAATGTTGTAGTACTGCTGCAATTCTTTTATTTTGAATTTTTCCTTATCATTTAAAGTAATGATTATATAGGGATAAAGCCTACACTTTGAACTAGAAAATTCCAGATTTGAAATCCCAATTCTGTTGAACAGTCATTGAGTTTGGTTATTCACATTCAAATGTCCTTCTGTTAATATGACTTAGAAGTTAAGAAAAGCAAGGATTGAATTCATCTCTGTAAACTGATCATTGCTCTCTATAAATGAGGTATATCTTAAAATAAGCTTCCATTGCCTCAAAATGGAATGTTAATATTAAACTTCATGATTATTGTTATATAAAGTTGTATTCCCTTAAAGTCATAGTTGTTATCAAACTTAGTACGATTCCTTATTATTTAAAAATCATTATAATTTTATTTATTTATTTTATTTTATTTTGTAGATAAGGCTTTATATTGTTATGACAGTGATTGGCGAGCTGTTCTAGAAAGATATTTATTTGCATCAGAAAATTCCTACTCTCCAGACATCATTCTAGAAGTGGGGCCTGAAAATACTCCATTTCATGTTCATAAGTTCGTTCTTGCCTTAGGGTGTGATGTCTTTAGAGCTATGTTTTATGGAGGTCTTGCAGAAAAAGGAGAAAAAGTGTGCATTCCAGATATGTCGCCTGAAGGTTTTAAAGTTCTTTTAAGGTACTGAGGTATTCTACAATAATTTTCAATCTACACTAAAATAACATCATTAACTGCTACAAATTGCACCGGTGTTGAAACGTAGAAAATAATTTTTGGGGAAAGTGTCCTTGATGTAATGAGATGCCTTGTCCCCAAGTTCAATTTTCACAAATTTTGAATTTTTACTTAAAGTAAGTAATAACCTGAAATAAAACATCAATAAAAAGATAATAAGTGTTATGTAATAGTTTTTATATTGTTTTTAAAAAATTTATAAATTATGAAATGCAGGAGAATTTTTTTTTTGGTGTAAGATTAATATGAGATAATTGGGAAAACTTTTCAATCTAGCAATGGTGCCTTCCTCCTAATGGATATATTTGATTTTTTAGCTATGTACATGCTATTCAAAACAAACATTGAATTCTTTCTTTCTTTAATTCTTCTTTTTTTTTTTTTTTTTTTTTTTGCTAGGATACTTAAAGAAAAAATTTTTCTAGCTAATTCAGTTGATTAAAGTAGAAAGGATTTTCATTCCTAAAATTTTAAATCAAAAATTAAATTTAAAAAAAATCAGGATATTTACAATTTATATCAGATTTTTTTAATTTTTTGATATCAAACAGATTAACTTCATTTCTTTTCCTACAATTTTTACTTCCTTTGTATATCGACGTTTATTCATTAATTAACGGAATTGTTTTATTTCTTTCTCAGTTATTTCATTATTCCATAGTTCAGGCAGGAAAACGATCAATTTCCCCTACTTAGTTTTCAACTATTTCTACAATTATTTTTTCACTGTGTTTTGTGGACATTTATTTTAATTCATTTATAAGATATTCCCTATTAATTTTGAGTTTAAAAGGAACTCAAGAGTAAGTTTCAAGAGTATTTGAGAGATTAGGTCTTTCCAAGGCATCTATTTATAAGCAAACAAATTATAAGAATGAAAATCCTTTGTTTTTTAACCAAAAAGTATCAGCTTTAAAAGTTTTCCTTCATTGCAAATAATTTGTTTATGGAAGTTACACAGTTCCATTATATTTAGCAATAGTTTTCAGCATTCGTTACATTATATTCAGCAATAAAGCTTTTTAAGAATATTTTAGGGCGGTGAAAAGTATTTTAAAATAATACAAATTTCCTATATATAAAAGACATACTTACTCTTCATGAAAATAAAAGTAAAAAAATCAAAGTAGAAAACTGGAGATTTTGATTTTTCTGTTAAAATTTTTAAGGATGAAAATTTTTTCAATATAATACCAATCCATCATGTATAAGAATTGATGATAATTAAAAGATATTTGAATTTTTTACAAATAAGCCGCAGACCAACTAAATTTAGATTTGGTTGGTCCTCACTTAAGGTGAATCTGTGTGGAAGTTCTTTTTAATTCTTCTCTAACTCTAATTCCTAGTTGGCTGTTGTTATTCATGTTGGAACATAAGAAAACTTTTTATTAATATGAATCGTATTCCAAATCGAAAAGTTACGGATTAATGAAAATATTTTCTGCCAAAATTCTTCAAGTATACAAAGAATGTCTCAAAAAGATTGAAACGCGGTTTAATTCTTGATCCATTGGAAATGAGTGGATGATGTATATTGCAAAATAAAGTTCAGAATAAAATTACATTAATAAAAGAAGTTTGCTGTTAATTTTCAAAAAGTTGCACTTTTAAAATTTTTATACAACCCCTTTAAACAAATTTGGACTGTTAGAAAATTTGTCTTTTCCATTTAACAAGATCATTTAAAAAAAGTCGTTTAACTGTATTATTGAAACCTATATACAGAAAGAGGGGGAAATGATTTCAGCTATTTATGACATCACATAAAACAACATTTCTATGGTGAAAATAGTTACCATATACGAATTGTCAGTGGAATTTTTAAAATCAGAAATGCGACAACATGTGTCAAAATGCTCTTAAATAAAGCTTTAATGGTTAGAGATAAGCAATGGTCTACCTAAGCAAGCAGCGGAACGCATGAGGCTCTGAATTTAATTTTATGCATTCTCGCTGTTTACACGTTTAAACAAAATAAATCATCTCGGAATTTATTTGTTTGAATGTTGTTTCAAGAATTTATAATAAATTTAACAGTAAATTATTTGCATGTACCTATTTTATAGTTCAATTTTTACAAATAAAAATGTCAGTAATATACAAAAAAACTTTTTTTAAATACGTTATTGCAGCGCAATATGCCATACACAAGCAAAGTTTTTATTGTAAATATTATTATACATTTTATATTTTTATTATATGTAATAAACATTTATTTTTATTTTGGTATATGGTCCCTACGTAGCGCATTCAATTTTCATTTAAGTATAATTCACTAACTTTTTTAAAGATACGAATCTGTGGTATTTTGTAATGATGTTATTGCATAAAAAATTAAGGCTTTCAAATTACAATCTCTAGAGGGGGCATGTAAAAATTAAAAAATGTAACTTTTGGAAAACTAATGTGATTTTTTAAAAATAAAATGTTCTTTTTTTGTACCTATTTTTAAACTACCACTTATTTCTAATAAGTAAAAATCAATTCAATCTTTTTGGACATCTTATATATGGACATTTAAAATTTATAGAGGTATCACGGAAGGTTTCTGATTGCTGTCCAGCATAGGAATTTTTAAATTTGAGTTTTTTCTCATTGTTTCTTAATCTTTATCTGCTTGGGAAATTTCTATAGTTTGTAATGCAGATAGAATAGAAATGATATCTAGGTAGTGTATGGTACTTTTTGGTATGGTACTTTACTATGTAAAAGAAAGTACCATAGGTACTTTCTTTTATTTATGTATGATGTTAAAATTTGGTAGATGAAACTTGAGTCACTGTAAAAGAATTTCAATAACAGTATCAGAGGCATTTGTTGTCAGTGATATTTCGACCTTAAATTTGTCACTCGACCAAGTGTATCTTTTTTAACTTGGAAGACATTTCTTGATTCCTCCTTCCAGCTTACTTGTTTTCTGATGCTGTTTTATGAGCATGGCTATTAAAGATTGCGATTTTATAAAATTTGAAAAGAATCTATAATAAACTCCTGCTAGCCTAAAAACCGTCTTAATAATCATGTAATTATTACCATATCTAAAAATTGTATTAAACTAATTAAGACCTTTGGTCTCACAAAATTATTCATTGTGTTAACTTTCGTTGAGAGATATTTAAGTCTGCCTTTCAACTAACTCTTTGTATCTTGGAAAACAGTATCGTTTACTTTGTCTGTATTTTCCATTACATCGACATACACCATATTCATTTATCTCTAAAGGATTGCTCATACATGTTGCCGATTTATTTCTTTAGAAGAGGCTGTTATCTGAATAACGAAATATTAATTCTTGTTCATTCTTCTCCATGTTCATGAAATTCTGTAAGAATGTGAACTGCATTTTATAGGACATCTTGAAAAGAATTTTCAAAAAGCCAAATAATGTGAGAACTGATATTTTCTGTGTATGTTCCTCTTGATTTCTGTGTATGTTTCTTTGTTGGTATGTTGTAATCAGATGTATGGATTAGAAAACTGATATTCCCCTAAAATATGGCTGTCGTATTTTAAAAATAGAAAGAGTGTCTATCTGGAATCGTGACGCTGTTTAAAGGACATAGTCCCAGCAGTTTCTCCACTGATTTGGATTCTTCATAGTAAAATGATGAGGGCTGAATTTAGTTACTCTTGGATGGTCTGCATAAACCCATTTGGAGCATGAATTCAAACTCCTTTTTATGGGCTTTGAATTTTTCGGTCTGTATCCCCCTAGCCTCCTTTAGTTTTGATGTTGTGATTTTTAACTATATTGTTGATTGCATGATTATTTTGAAAACAAAGAGTTTCCATTAATATAGAGATTTTTGTAAGCTATCAAAAGGTTACAAGGAAAACCCTACCTGTTGTTGGCTTGTTCATCTTCACTAGGTGTCAACTGACAGATAGTCTGAGCCCAAAATCAAATTTTAAGTAGTTTTTGGGCATATAATTTGATTTCGTATTATTTGCGTTTTGAGACGATTTTTTTTCTGCAGATAATAGAAGTATTTCGGATCATTCTCCCCTTTAGCTGAATGAAAAGATAACTCAGATCCATCTCTTCTCTTTTCATCATCAGTGAGAGACGTTGCTGCAGATTTTTCGGGTATTGTTGTTTATGATCTAAGAGGTTGTCTATGATAAATATAAGGATCACCTAAATGACAATGGCACTACAGCCGATTAGATAAACGGTTTAATAGTCGTAAATGAGTATCCAAAGAACAGAAAAACAGATGTAACAAATAGGTTTGACTGCATCACCTTGTAGGTTGAAACAAGTGTCCCAGTGGTACACAAAGTTATGGATACCCTGGGTTCTAAAGCCTGGGATTGGTTGCGAAATCAACTTTCAACTGCAGCTTGGAATTTATTATCGTTGGCAAATCGTCGTCCCTTCATAGCATTCTTGAGTGAACAGATGTGATAGTCATACGGCGAGTAGCTTGAAAGAAGGATGTTCAAGAACTTCCCAGCGGAATGGCGCAACATTGCCTTTCACCCTAAATCACATGAAGGTGAGCATCATCATGCAATAGGAGAACCCCACATGACTGCATATCACGTCCACTTTCATGATATTCTTTCTCAGTTCATGCAATAGGGCAGCAGTGATAGTCATGGCCCGTGGGTAGCTATTCCTACAGTATTGGGCCATGGACGTCGATAAAAGTCTTTGACCGTGTGGAAGAACGGTGTCGTCATTCCATGCTCATGATTTTGGTGACTAGATCAAAGTAATGGTACCATGTTTCATCAGCGACGACGATCCTTTAATGGAATTCCTCATTTCATAGTACCACATTCGGTGTTGCATGGAAGCAAACATGCGATGAATCTTCTGTTCCTATATCAAATGTTTCTGCACTCAAACCTTTACCTACAACCTTTCATGGTTACTTTGTGTACATTTTCTTTGCCCATAGACATGTTCTCAGTTATTTCTCGAGTGGTGATTCTCTGTTTAATTTTCACAACACGGGCCACAACTGCAACTGCTTCCCTCGTGATAACCATATGCGCTTGACCAGGACGGGACCTGTCGTCGTTACTGCTTCTTCCAATACAAAAATCCCTACACTATCGAAATACCGATCTGTGATACATATATTCCATGCCATACACGTTTTCCATTCGATAATAGATTTCACTGACATTTTTCGTTGTTAAAAATTGCACCATCATATGTTGACACCGTTTGGTTGTTGACCTACCTCTGCGAAATGAACTTTTCCTGCAGTAACCTGTTTCTATAACGCCCGCCGTAAACATAGACGGTCGTATTCCCTGAGTTCTTGTGATGGACAGACAGTAGTTTATGTGGAACTTTCTTCCCCAGTTGAAGTTTGAATAGTAACTTCTGAAGTCGAAGCAATTTCATTGCCAGTATTACTTCGTAGCAAAGGAAATATATCTACTTGTGACTTCTTGAAGTTTAGCTTTTCTTTTCTTTCTTTCTTTCTTTTTTTTTTTTTTTTTTTTTTTTTTTTTTTTTTTTTTTTTTTTTTTTCTTTTCTGATAATTTTCTTTTTTCACGTTTAGTGGGATATTTCCTTGGCACGATATTGTTATATCTAACGATATTAAGTGGTTTATAGAGTAAACTATCAAATTACTAAATGCTATACAATACGCTATTACCTAGTATGGGTGGTAGGTGACTGTAAATCTATTTATCTTATATTAATAATACTTACACGTTTGCATTAGACTATATAATATAATGTTAGGCTGGTATATTTCCAAATCTGTCCTCTGCTCCATTTTAATTTCTTCCTTAATTCTTTTCATTCCGGTCGTGACCGATGAAGAAGTAACGCAGTGTGTATTGCTAGGAGTTGATCGATTAATTTATTGTCGTTTCACTTTTTGTTTGAACTACTTAATATAAACAAACATACACAAATACACACATAAAAAAATATTACATCAGATATAGACAAAAGCTGATAGCTGATGATTTATAAGTCCATTTGAACCCAGCCTCAATTTCTGGGCCCCGGGCATGCGCTCTGTCTTAACATGCCTGAAGAAGGTTTCTTTATTCATAATTGCATTTACCCCGCCTTTGTATTGCTAAGCGCAAAACTTGAGAACAACTCGACCAATTCGGCTTTTTTCTTTTCTTTCATATTTTCGTTAAAGCTTAAGGAAGGTTCTCATGTAAAAATTGCGAGGAAAACAGTAAAAACGCCACCTTTCTTTTTTTTACTATAGTTAAATCAACAGAGCTAGTTGTAAAACAGTCTTTCCAGTGTTTGAACTAACCGCAATGGCAAGCAGCATTACAGATTTGAAACAATATTTATGTAGATTCTTAAATATCTATGACCACGTGTGAAGAGTCATTTTTTAAAAGTCAATGATTAAATTTTCATATCATGTCTCATTTATTGGTTTTAGCTCTAATTTTATTTGAATCAATATTGGAAAATCACAAAGTATGTCTCGAAAGGAAGCGATATGACGGTTTTGGGAATCCAAACCACCGATATCAAAGATGAAATGACCAGCTATCAAGTTAGTCGATATGTAAATTTCAATGATGCGATTTGGCGTATATTCATTCTCATTCCCTATTCACGAACGTCATCCCACTGTTGTACATTTGGCGATGCCTCTGGGGAAGGGGCAAGGAGTTTATTTCTCTCTGTCGAATGCTCCTCAACCAGCTGAAGCACCCCGTGACAACATTGATGAGTTTCTTTCCAACTTACAAAACCGATCCGTTTGCCCGAACATTGTTTTATTCATAGATGTCACGTTATTATACTTGGAACGCTTCATCGAAGAAATTTCAAGGTTGGAAGTAAGGCGGTGCTGTACCTGGTCATTCGGATGTGTGTTCATCTAATGCTTTTGGTCATATTTATACAGTTTATTAGAAGAATGATGAAGGCTTCCATTTGTGGTTGTTACGGGTGAATGTCCGATGGCAAATTTCATTCGAATCACAACGAACTGTTAAAGGTACATTGTTACCAACATTTCGTGCTGCATGTCAAGAGCTCAATTTCCTTGAAAACGATAATCATTGAGTCACGACAATTATTAGAGCAATTATTTATGCATCGTCTAGTCAGATACGTACATAATTTTCTATCATTCTTTCGACATGCTTCCCATTCAATTCATGTGACTTGTGCAAGGATAATACAAAGAATGTCAGAAGACATTTTACATCGAATTCGGCTAAGTTCAAGAAATAGCGATATTGAGGTAAATGAGGAGATGCATAACCAGTCTTTGATGTTGATTGAAGACATGTGTTGCCTCATGTGCGGCAGTTTATTAGTGAAGTTAAAAATGCCAATGCCAAATCGTGAAATGAACGACCCCATTTTTTAATGTCAGTTCAAACGAATGCACCCCTGCTGAACCCTTAACAGATGAAAGTGGAGGGTACATTAATGAAAGCAATTGATGATGAAAATGGTGGCTTATTTTTTCTGAATGCCCCTTGAAGACATTCCTCATATCATTGCTCTTGGTTATTGTTCGTTCGAGATCGGACATTGCGTTAGCAGTTGTTTCTTCTGTCATAACAGCCAAATTGTTGGAAAGATGTCATTATAGTTGCCTTTAAATCAGCAATATTATGAGCATCTGACATGTAACATTTCAAAACACTCCGCATTGACCAAAATTTTAGTGCATCTAAGATCATCATATGGGACCAATGGCGCGCAAGCGATGTTGCATTCGAAGCACTTGACCGGATATTGAAAGATCTGCGCTATGACTCGAAATGCTTTGGAAGCGCAATGATTTTACTGTCTGGCAATTTCCACCAAACACTGCTTGTCATTCCACGATCGACTGCTGCCGATGAAATAAACGCTTGCCTTAAATGATCAAAGTTGTGGCGGTATGTAAAGAAACTTCAACTGACAACAAACATGAGAGTTGCATTGTTAAACGGTCCATCTGCTGAAAATTTCTTCAAGCAGTTGTAATCGCTGTATTCCTGTCGACGAATCGAGCGAATTGATTACCTTTTCTCGGAATATTTGTAGTTTCGTTATATCGAAAGTGAGCTCATGAACAGAGTGTTCCAGAACATCATTGATAATCACAAATGGCTGAATGAGCGAGCATTTAAGATCAAAGATGTGGATTATTTAAACTTCGTAATTCAGAATCAAATTATTAGTATTCTGCATTCATTCAAATCTATTGACTATGTAACAAACAAAGACGCAGTCACCAACTATCCATCTGAATTTTTAAACTCCTTGAATGTGCATGGCTTACCGCACAATTTACAGCTGAAGGTTGGCTCCGAAGATTCCCATGATACTCTAAACCAGTGGTGGGGGAACTTTTTTTAAGATGGGCCATTTGTAATAACTAGACGCTCGTAGCGGGCCAAAGAATAATGCTCACTCGTTAAAAAATTTATCAGTTCTTTAAACATATACATATATTATTACATACACCTATTATTTTAATAGTAAAAAAGCAAAAGGTAAGAAAATTATAAGCACAAAATATAAAATGAATTTAGTGTAGTTCTTGATGTGAAGTATTATCACTTTATTTTCTGGTGTCATTACTGGTTGATGATGCATGAGAAAAATGAAATTGAGACTGTTTTATCAAAATTTCATCATAGTCCGGTTCCATTTGCGAAGCAGAAATTCTTAAAACTGATGAAAGGTACTCATCTGTAATTCTGTTTCTTAAAGAAGTTTTATTAAGCTTCATTGTTGAAAGTTCATTGTTCGCATATATAAGATGAGCCGAACATTCTCATTATCTTCATTGCATGAGTAATGAGATTTGGGAAATTATCTGGACTTAAATTTTTATAAAATTCTAGTAATGGCACTGTATGAAAAGTTTGTTTCAGGAGAGTATTACAGCTCAGTTCTATTAACTCAAGATGAAATTTTGCATCAACTTCTTCGTAATTAACATTGAATGGGGTCGCAAAAATACTAAACTCTGGTTCATTTTTCTAAAGTCCTGAAATCTCCTTTCAAATTTTGAAGATAGTTTTCTCAAATTAATTTCGTATTTTTTAATCTTATTGTTTGATATAGTGAATTTTAAAGATTGTATTCTTGGAAAATTCTCACATTCACACTCAAGAACATTCTCACGACGGCACTCTTAAACGGGCCGGATTAAACCTTTCCGCGGGCCGTAGTTTCCCCATCACTGCTCTAAACCTAAACCAGCCAAATCTATGCAATAGAACGCGTTTGGTAATAAGAAAAACTGATGATAAATGTGATTCACGCGTCTATACTCACAGGAAAATTCAAAGATGAAGAAGTTCTCATTCCAAGGATTCCCATGATCCCAAACAATATACCATTTTGAGTTTAAACGAATTCAATTTCCAATTCGTGATGACGATTAACAAATCGCATGACTAATCGACGTGTGTTTGTGGTCTGAATCTAGAAAACCCAAGTTTTTCTCATGGTCAATCACATGTCGGTAAACCATCCGCTTAATTTTTTTTTCGCCTGATAACAAAACAAAAATGTTTTATATCAGAGGGTACTTAGGATTTATCAAGAAAATAAACCCGAATGTGTATATATATATATATATATATATATATATAGATTGAATAAAGAAAATGGTTTTCTGACAAGCCATTATTTTACTTATTTATATAGTTTTGATGATTTTATATTTATATAAATTTAATATTGTGTATTTGATTTAAGCCCTTTCTTCCTCTTCCTGATATATTAAATTCCAGTGAATCTTTTAAAAAAGATTAAATTAAAAATAAGCTCAGCAATTGAAACAGAATAGATCATTAATATGTAAATAATAATCATAAATTGAAAAGAAATGCAGTGATTGCAATTAAATGTTTTAATATTTTGCAAATAATTTTATATACATGAAATAATAAATCAATAATTATTTCCCGTCGCATCAACAATTATTTTATTTTGACATGAGATTTTAAAAATAATATTCAAATTTATTTACAATATCAAAGTTGTATAATTTATTTCTTTTCTTTCATGTTGTCTTCTTTTCATCAAAAATATCTACTATAGTCCATATATCTATCATAGTCCAAATAAATACTTATTATAATTAGTTTTTATTAATTATATTAGCTAAATACTTGTAAAATTGATTATTACTGAATTGATTGAAAATCAAATTTGAGAAATGTTATTTGCCCCATCCCCTTTGGGGGGGGGGTGCTCCTCTGCCTAGTCTCTAAGGTTCTAGAATCTTTCTTAAATGACTTAAAAATAAAAAAAAGGAAATCCCCCCCCCATCTGGCCGTAGCTGTAATTATAGCATTAGTTTCGGTTTTTCTGCTTTCCTTTTCTTAGAACTTAGAATAGAGAAATTAGAACTTAGTATCACATCCTGGAAAATCATTGAAACCTCTTTGCAACTTTATAATAATGTTTTGATTTCAACAAAATTAGCACTCTTTTATTTACAGTTATTTTTGATATTTCATTTATATTGAGTCTTTTCAAATCTTCTAAATCTGAAAGAGAGACATTGTTTTTAGGTTTTTAAGAAGAAACGTTAACTGGAAAATAGGGTGTTAACTCATTGTTTTATAGTCTGACAGGTCCACAATAATGAAGTCTGTTACTAGTAGTGACCATGCAAATTTGGAACAGGATATTATTTATTAATTGATATTTGTAGTTTCAGAATTCCTGATTTAAAAAAAAAAAACCTATATAAAATACTCAGTTATTATTTTTTGTTTTAGGTACTTGTATGGATCACTTATTGTTTTGACAGATGAAGAGGAAGCTTTCAGTGCCTGGATTGTTGCTGATAAATATTGCGTACAACAATTAAAACAGGAATGTGAGGAAGTTTTTGCACTTTCAATAACCACTGGAAATGTTTGGGCATACTACGAAACAGCTCTTTATTCAAATATGAGGAAGTTAATATCCAGATGTAGGAGATTTATACTTAGGTACACCGAAGCATCACTTTGTGGAAAAAGTTTTTATGAAGCAAAACTTGAGACTGTTCAAAAGGTCTTCAATATGCCAATCTTACGCATTAGTGAATTGTTACTGATAACATTGGTAGTAGATTGGGGTTGGAAAAAAACTGTAATTGGAAAGCCCCCTTCACTTAGAGATATTCTAAAACCTGCCTTGCCACATTTTCCTTTTTGTGCCTTGACACCAGGAGAGTTTTGTACATTCTTAAATTATAAATATGATTTGTTGGATGATTTAGAAGCTTTGTTTATCTTGAAGCATTTAACAAAGCCCTTCACATATCCTCTTCCTAAATGGTGTGCTGTCAGACAATGCGCTAAATATCATAATACAAATACACAACCATATAAGTATAAATATTTGTATAAGTATTTAGAAAAAAAGCAACGACGCAGAGCTGCAAAAAAATTGAAGACAAAATAGTCCATCACTGCATTACTAACCATGATTATCTGTAACAAGTATTTTTTATATGTGATTTTTACTATCATTGAATTAGTAAAAGTTTACGGAAGTCTTAAATTATATTTAATGAATTTTACTGATAAGATCTATCGCATTTATTTTTTTATTAGCATAATTGTTTAATTTTTGTTTTTATTAATTAATATAAATGTTTAATTATTTTAATGCCTTAGAAATGTTTTTGCATAGGCTCTAATATGTTTTTAAATTTCAATTGGACTTCTAGTTTAATTTGGCTATTTCTTTCATTTTTGGAGAGTTTAAAGATTTCTTTTGTATACATATATTTTGTAAAAAAGTGATAAATATTTGTTCCTTTTTGAAATCTTATTACATTATAAGAAAAAAATAACACAACACAGATTTTCAGAAAACAATTTTAAGTTGTAAAAAGAATGGAATTTTTATCAAAATAAAATTTATTGAAATTGTTTTTTGAAATATCAAAAATAAATCAGATTTATTTAATCTATCTTGTGTTGTAAAAATCCATTAGATCTGTTTATTTTAACTAATGAGAGAAAACAACTTATTTTATCTCTGGATTATATAAATTAACTTGAAATGCAAGTTTTCTCTTTTGTTATTTTATATTAATGATTTGAAATGACATTAAAATTACATAAATAATCTTGCAAGAACCTTCAGATATACAATATAATTTCAGAAATATATACAAGAAATGCCTAATTATGTATTAATTATTTTATTAATATTTGAAAATACTTTTAAGGGCATGATTTCTGTCTAATTATTAAAGAGGTTTTTTTTTTTAAAAAAAAAGTTTCATATAGCTTCTTAAAAGTAAATCTGTTTGAAATTTTAAAATAAATTTGCTAATTTTTAAATTACATTCCTTTAACCTTGTAAGTGTTGGCAAAATCTTGTGTGATCTGTTCAGCATTACCATCTGATCCTACAATTTTTCATCTTACAATGTCATTTTTTGATAATGTTCATTTAATTTATAATAAAACATTAGCACATCATGCTTAATCCTTATTCAGAGCCAATTTCTTGGTATTCCAAAGTAGTGAATATGGTTGAATGTTAACAACATATTACTAAGTAAGGCATTTTATGAAGACATATGTTTATTATATATCTGTGATCAATAATGAAATTTCCCTCTGTATGTGCAAATCCAAAACATTTAAGATTAAAGATAAAGTTCATATATGGCAGACAGATCAAGATAGTTATGATAAAAAAAAATGAAAGCAATTATCTCTATATACTCTAGATTATGTATAAATTTTTTTTCTTTAATTATAATGGACAAATCCTTAAAATATTATAAGTTTTCTAAAATGTCTAAAATCATGGGACTGTATATAAACATATTATGAAACAGATTATGATCTTTGTATAAAAATTTGTATTTCGAATGCTGTTATATATTATGTTGTCTCTTTGTTTTTCACTTTTAAGTTGGTTCATTTTTATCAGCAAATTTCAGTTTTTAAAAGCGCATATTGTTGTTAAAAAAACTTTATTTCTGAAACTTAAAAGTATTATAATTATATTACAGATCTTTGTATAATTTATAAAATTTTCCTTAAGGAAATTTAAAGATGTTTATGGTAAGATTGTTTTTAAGATGTCTTTAGTCGTTTTAAATATTATTTTTTCTGTGATTTTATCTTTTCTAGAATAATCTTTAATAAACATTAAACTTTGAATGTTTCTAAAATGGTTAAAATATATATTGATTTATGATCTTATTATTATTATATATATTGATTTTCTTTAAATTGGAACTGAATTTTTTAAAGGTTGATTTCTTATTTTTAATTGAATTAATTAATGGTATTCAGTGTTTCTCTGATTCATATAAATCTGGGCTGCCTTTTTCTTACAAAATTTTGTGCGTGAGATATTGAAATATGAATTGTTGTATTGTTATAACTATGTAAAAACAAATGAGAAATAAATGGTTTTATTCCTTGATTTTCTTTCTTTACCTGTTAAAAATCATTTCTCTTTATTTTTAATATGCAATGAAATTGATTATTAAAAACATTTTTTTTTTTTTTTTTTTGAAGAAACAATTTTTCTGAAAAATATTAAAAGAAATGATGTTTAAAAATTTTATTTTTTGTTATTGATTCAAAATTATTCAAATTGTATAACAGTGAATTTAATTTACAGATTTTTTTCTCCATTTTGCCAACCTATTTCGGAACATAGCAAAACAGGGTACACTGTTAGTTTGGAAGGGAGCAAGTGGATATTATCTTTACAGAAAAAAGTTAATCTTTAATTTTTTTTCTTTCTTTTGGAATTAATGTTACTGCTTTTCTCAGATTAATTCTTGCTGTGGCTTTACCCTCAAGAACTAGCATATGAACTATCAACAACAAAATATATTTATACATGCTCTTTTCATTTTTTTATAACATAATGAAATTCTGGAATAACTGATTTAATAATATGCAGATAAAATATTTACAGGAAAAAAAAATGCAGTTATAAATACAATATTTATAATTTTTACTTTTTATTTATAGAATGCTAACATTTTTGTTTTCTTTTTATGTAAATGTATTCTTACGTACTTTTTATTAAAAAAATTGCATAAATTTTAGATGCATATTGTGTATATTGACAAAGGCAAATCAAAGTTAATAAACAATAGTATTCACATTTAAAAAATGGATTTTATTTTAATTATTTACACTAAATACTTAATTTATAAATTAGAAATCTTGAACTGTTATCGTTTGTTTCTTATAGTACTTGTCAATGGTCAAGCCCGCTGTTACGACGACAGCGATTTAAGCCGCTAGGGTGCTCTCGTTTTTTCTCAGTAGCGCCATCTAGGGCCAATATTATGACTTTGTCGCTCACGCCTCACAACTCTTTTTACGGGGTAGACTTCATTTATGCAATTCATTCAGTCATCCACAAATCGTAATTGAAACCTGAATCAGCGAACGATCACCTCTGAACCAGTACCCCCAATGGCATTACTCTCGACATGGAGGACTTTGGGATCACGACAAATTTATACGTGTATCAGTCACCACCACACACGGGGAATCTTCGTCTGTCTGGTTCGAACTCGCAACCTAACGGGCCTATTTCGGCATGAAATCTTGATATTAATTTTTCCAGTCCCTTCAAAACATTAAAATGTCGTCCCACTCTTACATTAGTCTTTAGTAATTTGAGCTCCTATGATCCAATGAAAATACCTCTTATAAGATAACTAAGTGAAAAAGAAAGTCATAGATTAGATAATCTGTGAGTTTTTAGTCTTTAGAACTTTTAAAAATAGGAAATTGCAAATGAATTTCAATCGCCCTTAATTGCATATATGGTGAATTTAATAGTTGCCAAAAATAAATAAAATAAAATAACTATAAACAATCCATGTTTCTCTGCTTGAGTATTTTTTGAACTGTTTTAATGCCTTACATTACAAAAACTATGATTTTCATTTTGTGTTACATTACAAAAACTATGACTTTCATTTTGTGTTAGATTACAAAAACTACGATTGTCATTTTGTGTTACATAACAAAAACTATGATTGCGATATTGTTTTTAAGATCATGACAAAATACAGTATAGTCCCACATATCCGGTTCATGTTTATCTGGCGTCCGCACTATCCAGTCTAGTTTTTTTATTATCCTAATTAAATGAAGGAGATAATGGGTTGCATTGCCAATGCACTGGAAGGGGGTGCCTGTTGCAATCCTCTTAACATGTGTGCAAAAATACAATCGGTGACAAGGAAAGAGCAGCGTTCTGCTCGTTGTTCACTGTTTCATCAGTGGTTAACGGATCTCATTTGTATGACTCTCATCTTAGGATTACCTTTTCATATCTGTATAATTATATATCATAAGAAATGAAATTTGAGACAAGTTTCGTGAGAATGCTTAAGAATTCTGATTATGTTTCGTTTATATTTTCTGTATTAAAGTTAGGATTTACAGAATTTATGTCAAAATGTGAAGAGTTTATAACCTTTAACTAACTTATTCCTAATTTTTGAAACGTGTCAAAAAATGAATAAAAATTAAGTATTGCTTCTGTTTACGAGTGCAAAATAATTTACTTGGTATTGAAGATTGTGTTCTGGACGAAATAATTTGAAAACATGTTGTCTTTTGTATAGTTTATTTGTAACGTCAACAACAAAGGAACATAGTTTGTGGCAAGCCTAGAAAATTGAACAAAAAACTCTCGGGAGAGAGAATCAAGAAGACACTTCCCCTATATATATATACAATATTAACAGTGAGATCATGTGATATTTAGATGATTGGAGACAATATACCAGGAAGGTCACGAGATTCACTGAATTCTTAACATATTGCCCCCGGATGAACCAGAGGGGTCATCAAAATTTCCAAGATTAAATAATTATATTTCATTAACTGTAAATTTAATTTCAAGAAATTTGCCTGGTAATTACTAAAAATATTAAATTGAAGGGTACATATGAAAAGGAACGTACTGCAAGAAAATACAGGATGAAGTACATAATGCAAGAAGAAATATGATAACGAATATATATATATATATAAAAGAACATTTAAAATTACAAACAACAAATACATAGTTCAAATAAAATATACATTGAATAATATTCTAAAAGAGCGTATTCATTCCGAAGATGAATTGTTCGTTACTTTGAAACTTACAGTTATTATATTCTTGCAATTCATTTTCCAGTCTCACGCGTAACAAAACAACAATTTAGAATCAATAATTTCTATTTCTTTGATTTTGAGTAGCGTTATCCAATCAGTAGGCAGACCGTTTTGCGATTCTTCTGCAGAACCAAGCAAGCGAACTTTCCAGAAAGAATCATATGAATAAAAGCGGTCTATTTCCATGGCCCTTGAAGCTGGAAAATTCGAATTCAACATTTTCATATCGTCTGTCCAGTAGCAATCTACATTGGTAATGATGTGTTTCATATGAATGTGTATGTACAACTGAAATGGGTGATGAATGTACAACTGTATCTAATACTATAATACGAGGAATGGTTGCCAAGTCGAAAATCACCCCAGAATTAATAAACTCCGGTAAACTTGGGGGTCTGGGGTTTTTGGCCATGAGGAATCGATTGGCGCCGGTTTTGAAGCGCTACGGTCGAGCAGTTCGGAGTTACAGATAGGATATTTTCAAACTTTATTAGTTCGCCATAATGGCTATAGATGGCAGCACTTAAATTTTCTTTGTCTATTGCCTAATAGATTTCAAGCGGTAACGTTCCGGTTATCTTTTCACCAATGGTTTCGCAAATTTTCTTATGGCATGTATTGTTTTGATAAATCACAATTGAAAATTTAAATCTTCGAGTTAGCTTCGATACCTGTTTTCTCCGAGCGGAGAAAACAACTGAATGGATGATGAATCTACAACTGAATGGATGATGAATGTACAACTGAAAGGGTAGATTTCTTTTCTTAAAGGGCATATTGATTCTCCCAATGCTTATATGGCGAAGAAAGCTGTAAAAAGGATAAGGAGAAGCATCTTAAAAGATCTGCAAAGATCCTTATTAAATCTTTTTTCCAGTGTAAGTGATGTATTTTCCAAAACTTCAAAATTGTTATTTAATCTTTCCTTATATTTGTTTTTCAAAGTGCCCGCTCCTTATTTTAAGTTCTGTCCCGAAATTATATAAATTACCTCTGGATTTATTTTCCGAAGTCTCATCAAGAAGGAAAGAATCTACCTCCCATAAATGTTTCATATTCTTTCCTACTACACAAGATACAGTAAGCAAGGAAGAATGTTTTTCTTTCTTGGAAGTATGGCATTTGACCTATCAATGAGTCACCAAAAAGTGACGGCTGCACAAATAAGTTTTTGTTTATTTTTCTTACTTCACCCCTTAGAACATTTCCCTGGAAGTTAGTCCCGAGAAGTATTTGGATAGGGGTGGGATTTTCGAGGGAGTCAGACAGAATGCAGGTGGCTGGAATTACTTTGTTTACATGTTAGAGGTTAACATTCGCATATATATATGTATGTCCACACCGTTGTTTAATATTTATGGGCTGAAAAGGGGAGGTAGGAATCTGTTCCTGATTTTCAGAAGTACAGCGTCGAATATTTTCTCTATGGTTTCGCGTTTCGAAAAAATATAAAGTGAAAGTTTCTCTTGACGTATTAGTTTCAGATTGAAAGTTTCAGATCAATACGCAAATAGGACTTTAGTGGCCCTGAATCACGTATAAGTCTATCCCTGTTTTCTGGATCACATTTTAGTTTTTCTTGAATATCTTTGAAGTTCCCCCATTCTCACACCACATGCTTATATCAAATTATAGAATATTAAATTCCTTAGATTTTCAAGCTTTTATTTTTCTTCAAGTTTTAATATTTTTGTAAATAAGGGTTATAAACTACTTTTCAGTTTTCAGTAATTTACGATCTTCTGGATCATCAAATGGGCATGTTACCTGCATGAAAAAACACTTTAAAAAAATATTATTGAAACCCTATTTGTTATTTTTTATTAACTTTTTTTAATTTCCAACTGTTCTTCGACTTTTTATAATTTTGCGATTTTTACCCCTTAAAAGTCATTTAGTACCCCATGTTGAATTATTTCTTTATCCTCCTGACGCCTATTGTCATGTCTAATATATATATATATATATATATATATATATATATAAACAAAGATTTATAGAATGCATGCTAATGATGCATTCTCAGGAAATATTTTTGCTAATAATAAAGATGAATATGTGAATGTGCTTGCGTGTTGTCAGTCTACTCAGCAGACTATTTGAGAGAGTTGGTGTAATAAATTAAAAATATATTAATTGAAAACTAAACAGGGGTTTGAAAAATATTACAGCAGAAATATTTGACATTTTTTTTTAATATTATATATACTTTTACTTATAGTTTCAATGATAATTTTTTTGGAATTATCAATTCATTAAAAAAATATTTTTTGAGAGTGTTTTAGCATATTAACATATTTTTAACAAATCATTTTCGTTTAAGATGCTAATATTTCCTCTTAGTCTTTTATTTTCATTTTGCTATGATTAAGATAAATGTTTTTAATTCATTCTTCTGTGTTGAGTAGATTATAATGCAAAGCATGTTTTAATAAATTTTTTAAAATTTTATTTTGTTTTTCAATTTGTTTAGTTAAAAAATTAAACAATTGCGGAAGTGTTTTAAAGTGCTCTTACTCTTTTTACTGTGATACATTTGACTATGTAAAAACAGAACCCGACTTAGCCTAACTGAGACTCGAGGCAAAAACTTCTTTTGGGGCCCCTTCTGTCTTTTTTGTATTTGAAAAGCAATGTTAAAGAAAGTTGATTAAAGAACGAAACTTAAAATAAAGTTTGTATTCAATTTGCCACCCCCCATGATATGGGGGCACGGGGCAACTTCCCCATATCCCTCTGCCTTAGTCAGCGTCTGTGTAAAAATATACTTGATAGAAAACTTTGGGAATGCTAAGCATAATGAAAAGTATGGTGTGAGGCCCTATAGCAATACGAGTTGTATGTTGATGAAAATTTCGAGTTAGAAAATATTTTCTTGAGGAAGCCATCAAGGACAAGTTATGAAAATATTTACAAGAAATTCTGATCAACTATTAATCGCAGTGGACCCTTTGATCACCGAAGGTGGCTAGTTGTTATTATAAAGTTAAAGTTCATTTCCAATAACAATTTTCAATAAATCAAATAATAATTAATAATCTCTTAATAAGCTCCGCCAGCACTTTCGTCAGTAAACGTTAACAAAAATGACGTGACTATCGAAGTTTCACAGCTCCAACTCCAGTTGCTGCCATCGATCACACAGAGGATAATTTAGAAGAAACCCAACGGACTGCAGCTATTTTAACAAGCACTGAAAAATGCTTTTTTGTGCAAACGAACGCCATCCAAGGAATTCTTGTCCAACCAAAGAAGTTATCGGCAGAAAGTGTGGCAAGAAAGGACATTACCTACGAGAGTGTAAATCAAGACAAACACTGCCAACCACAAATACTACAGCCTCTACATTGCTTTTGGCTTCTGCTGTAGCAACACCCCATTGTCTCCAGAAATCAATAACTAAAGTGTTAGTAAATGGAGTAAAATTAAATGCACTTATTGATACCGGTAGCTCACTTACTTTCCTGAATGAACGTCATGTGAAAAAATGCAAAATTGTAGTAAAACCATACTTTGGTAAAATAACCATGGCTAACTCATCCTTGACTTCGGATATCACTGGATGTGGTGTACTTACCTTAAAGATGCAGGCTCATACATATTTTAATATTGAAGTGCTAATCATTAAAAATCTGTGTGCTGACTTTCTGATTGGGCATGATCTTCTAAACAGACATTCTTCAATAGAAATTGAATTCCACTGTGATAGATCGCCCCTTGAAATATGCTCATTGGCTACTGCCTTAGTTCCACCTGCATCTTTATTTGCAAATCTTACACCAGATTGCAAACCCGTTATAACTAAATCAAGACGACATACAGATGCAGACAAAATATTCATTGCTAATGAAATGGAAAAATTGCTCAAAGAAGCAGTGATTGAGCCTAGTAACTCATCATGGCGTGCCCAGGTTTTTGTAGTAAAATCACAAACCGAGAATGGTTGTGGATTATTCACAAACCATTAACAGATTTACAATGCTAGACGCCTACCCTCTCCCAAGAATAGATGAATTAATTCAAACGGTATCTCAATATAAAGTATTTAGTACCATTGACCTCAAGAGTGCCTACCACCAAGTACCTTTTCTATAATCCGACAAACAGTATACAGTCTTTGAAGCCGCAGGAAAACTTTATCAATTCCGGGGAATCCCTTTTGGGATCACTAATGGTGTCCCAGCTTTCCAGAGGAACATAGACAGCATAATCAGATATGAAAAACTCGAAGGCACTTTTCCATATCTTGATGATGTAACTGTTTGTGGTCGTGATCAATCTGAAGATCAAATTTTGAAGAGATTTTTGGACGTAGTGAAAAAATATAGCTTGAATATAAATCAGGATAAATGTAATTTCTCAACAAAGCTTGTTAAGTTATTAGGATATCTCATTGAAAATAAGATTATTAAACCTGATCCCGATAGGCTCGCACCGCTGATGAACTTATCTGTACCAAATAACATGGCAACTTCAAAGGACTTTAGGTGTGTTCGCCCACTATTGCCGTTGGATTCCCAGATTTTCAGAGAAAATTCTACCCCTTACGGAAGGAGCATTGCCTCTTTCTGAAGAGGCTAAGGAAATATTCAATTCTCTGAAAAAAGACGTAGCAGAGGCTTCGTTCTCCACGATTGAGGACAATATACCTTTTAGAGTTGAAACTGATGCTTCAGAGTTCGCCATTGGGACAATTCTCAGTCAAGCAGAACGTCTCATAGCCTTCTTTTCAAGAACACTTCATACAGCTGAACAAAGGCATCCCTTGGTGGAGAAAGAGGCTTATGCAATTGTAGAGTCTTTGAGAAACTGGAGGCACTACCTGATTGGAAGACATCACTGATCAGAGATCAATCAGTTTCATGTTTGACCAGATCACTCGAGTAAAATAAAAAAAGAAAAATTATGAGATGGCGACTCGAATTGGCTAACTTTAAATTTGATATAATTTACCATCCAGGAAAACGTAACTGCAGTCACAATGTCAAGAATTACAGCAGCAATAGATCCGCAGACCGGAACAAATCTTAAAGAATTGCACGATGCTTTATTTCACCCTGGTATAACTCGGATGTACCTCTGGATTAGAGTTAAAAATTTATCCTTCACATTAGATGACATCAAGAGAGTGACTAATTCTTGCTCTTGTTGCAATGAATTAAAACCGCGTTTTTACAAGAATGATGGGCATCTAATAAAAGCTACTTCACC
>JAPMOQ010031596.1:1828003-1866687 GCA_026543055.1 Argiope trifasciata
GTTATGGCGACGCATATTTATGTCATGACTTTTGGCATCACTGTGTATTATTTTAATCAATCGGTTGCTAGCGTTAGATTCTAGTTGATTAAAACCTAATTTTGGTTTTCAGAATGTTTGTCTTTTATTACAATGTCATAGGAAAGATAATAATCTGTTTATAAGTCGCTGCAATCATTCAAAAATAAACCAACAAATTAAAAAAAAAATATTGAGAAATGAAATGACAATGAAAATATATGTACAAAATAAATAATTAGGAATGAAATTAATAATTAAAGATTAATTTTCCTTTATTATTCTCTAACGAAAGCAATTTTTTCAGTTCGATTCGCTTGCCTATATAAATTACAATAATGCATGCATAAAAAAAGTTCATATAGTATTACTGCAACGCCCGTAAATCTAAGTACAGTTTATCAAACCAATGAAAAATATTTTTGAAAAAGAAATTTTAAAATATTTTGAAATATATTAATATCTATACTTATAATGGCGCTCAATGGACGTATGTATTTGAGTATTGGTGCACTTCAGGTCAGACCGTTCGATCTGTAGTTACCAAATTTGGTGACTATGGTATGTATACCTTGGAGGTCAAGAATGTGCATCAGTTTTTTTTTTAAACTTTGTAATTAGAATTGTAATTAGTAATTAAAAACTAACATTACCGCCAAAAAATTTTTTGATTTTCCTACCGCCAAACAAGTAAGACTTCAGTTTTTTTTCTCCCACTCAAACAAGGTTAGGTTTAACGTATTCTCGGCCAATTATTTCAAACGATTCTATTTATTTTTTTAGTGTTTGATGTATTTAAAACTAAACACTGTTAATTAATTTGTCTTTCAAATTCATTTTTGAAGTACTTTTGAAATTCATTCTGAATGACAGTTAATCACTGTCTTTCAAATTTCTTCTGATGTACTTTTGAATTAAAATCAAATGGAATAAAGAAAATTTAAAATTTTTAATCTGCGAAGTGTTGACACAACTGGCTTAGAAAAGACGCATTTGTGTTGAAAATGCATGCATACGTATTGTGTTCTGACTGTGGACAACTATTTTCTACGTATACGTTTTACAAAGGTCGTTATACGAACTTGGTTTACAAGGCTTCACACGTTTTTGACCGATTATTTCAAATGAATCTGTTTATTTTTTTCCAGCGTTTAATGCATTTAAAACTAAACCTTGTTAATTAATCGATCTGTTCATGACGAATCTGAGAAAATTTTGTTGAAAACTTCTTGAGCATTACATAAATTAAGAAAGATATTCACTAGTGCATATAAGATTTAAATACTCAGCAACTCTGTTTTTAGTACTCATGCTTAAAAACAAATGTTCCGTTCAGTAAAAAAATGTTCTTATTCTCTTAATTACTGTGAATATACTGATTTATCAATTCTTGTATCCAGTATTTTAATTACTTGTTGAAATACGGATAGTTCCTATTAGTGCCTATAGAGGGCACTAATAAGCTGCAGCTGTTTACAGCCGCTGTTTGGAATCAGATACTGTTTAAGCTACTTATGTGACATTCGAGAAATTTTGATCATTGTTAACCTGGCGAAAGCTAAGAACTTCGTTTCTGGAGCATACGTCGGAGAAGATACCTTCATTCCATTTATCCCAATATTGTTAGAAGAGGTAAAAATACGAGATACGTCAACTATTGTTTAGCACCTGGCGATTTCCCTTGGCAATAAGAAAGCTGAAAAGAAAAAGACTTGCTATTAAAATCCTTCATGTACTTAAAAATATTATTTATATAATATTAACATATTATTTATATATTAAAAATATTATTTATATAATATTAACATGTTATATAAAAATAATATTTAAATAAAAAATATTTACCATTTTTTGGTTATATTTTTACGTTTGTGATTAACCGCTGTTTTGAAAGCTTCTGATTTCTTTATTTCTTTTTAGTTTCAATGAGAATATCAAAAGCTTTGACTGTAAATTATGACAGTTAGAAATTGCTTGCAGCATTAAATTATTCATTTGAAGACTTAATATTTGAAAAGAATACTTGTTTTTCTGTTCAAGCGAAAACGAAAGTTTGACTTCATTGAATAGATGTAGTAAAATTATTGACAAGAAATTTTTGTTTCATGAAGAAAATGCAATAAAAATAATTTAAATCAAAAAAAGAAGTTCATATTAAATTATTTTGACCTGTTTTTTTAAGCCTTATGAGCTGGTTGCATTATGATAGTGAAATGCATTGTACATTTTATTAACAGTTATATTTTTTTTATTGAATTGGTTTACAAGATATAACTGTGATGTAACTATATTATGTATGTTATAATTCATTTATCAGCATATGCTATTGACATTAAGTTAGATACAGGATTGTAATAATAATTGAGTTCAGAATTTCTATAAGTGCCAAATGATTTGAATAGTTTTAAGTGTTGTACTCCATAAATTTAATTTTTAAAGAATTTTTTTAAAAAATATTTACAAATTAAAATTTATTTTGTATTTGTTTTAGTTGTAAGCGAAGAACTAAGATGTCGGAAGAAAATGTTGTCTCATTTCTCCTTCCGAATTGTGACTGGATGGACGTGCCTGATGAGGAAGATTGTGACAGCAGTACTGAGGAAGGATGTTTTTTGATACTCCCTGATTCATTTAATCAATGGATGTCCATGGAATGCTACAAGAATGGTTTACAGATTGTTTTGAAAAATGATCAAAATGCTAGAGGTAACATTAATTGAATAAAATGATGACTCATTTAAGAAACATTTTATTGGTAACTGAAGATTATTTCTTATAGTTTGTATACTTGTTAGTATTAGAAATGTGAGATTAAATTTTATTTTATCTAATAATAGAGTTGAATTCTTTAAGTAAATAGTATTGGTTAAATATCTATGACATGGTGTATTATTGTAGTAATTTATGAAATTGCAAATGCCTTGAAATGAAGATACTTATGTATTAATACTAGCCATCGTTAAATATAAATGAATTTTAGTTATAGAATAATCAATTTGTCAATATTTTTAGCATTGTTGGCATATGGTTAATTTGTATGCCAATTTAAATATATTTGGGTTATTTTAAAACTCAATAATTTTCTCATAATTACCAACTAATTTTTATCTTGAAAAAAAAAGACCCTTTGTAATGCTATGTAAAGAAACGTTTCAATGCTTATTTGAAAACTAAGGATGATTATATAAACATGAATATATTATTGTTGTAACTTTTAATTAATTTTTAAGCCATTAAAAATTACATTTATCTAAATATAGATAACTTACAGATTACTTACTTCTTTTAAAACTGAAAAAGTTTTAAAACAAGTAACAGACTATTCTTCATTAAATTTTTCTTTCAGTTCTATTGAATAGTCTCTTTTAGGAAATTCAATTGAATTTACTGTCTCTGAGGTACAGGTTTTCATATTTGTTTTAGTTAGTTCATTACTTCCATTTAAATAATTTTGGATTTTTGTGAAATGAATTTAAGTTATTAAACCATGCACTTTATTCATTTCAAACCTTATGAATGAATGTTTTTCTCAAAAATTTTAATATAAAAAAAGAATGGATTTTTTTCTTTGTTACCTTTGAGCAGAACATTAAAAAAATATGGTGGCTAATTAAGCCAATTGGCAGATTAACATTATTTTGATATATTTAAGAGAAAATATTTGATGAAACTTTCCCCAATTTATACTTTTTTAATCAATAGAAAATGTTTGATTGCTGTAAAAGAAAATAATTGGTTCAACAATTTCGTTAAATGGCTTCTTAAATAAGAAATTGAAATAAAAAAATTTCCTTTGCTTAGGCTGTCTAAAAATATATTCTTTTTTAAAACTTTGAATTTTTACATTCGAATATTAGAGATTTTATTTCACTTAAACTTTTCTTATTGCATGCTATTCATGTATGTATGTAAAAGAACTTTATCTGTCTGTCAAACTAATTTTCTTATGTAAGTTTCCTCTAATTTTCTTAAAGTAATGATACTCTGAAACTGTTATAAAATTGTCACTTAAAGCTATTTAGAATACCAAAATAAAGATGAATATATTTAAAATAAATGTGAGAGTCTGATTGTCAGTTTTTATTTGGGATTACAATTTTATTTTTTGTAACATTTGTGTACATTTTTTTCTATCAAAAGATAAATAAAATAAATGATTAGTGTATATTTGTAGCTTACAAAAGATTTCAAAATCACCTGAATACCTTCAGATTTGTTCTTGCATTTATATGTATAAAATATCAGTATTATCATATAAATAGTGTAAACATAAGTGTCTCCATTATCCCTCCAATGAGGGAAGGGGAAAAAAAGCTGTAAAAATGAAACAAATTAAAAAGTTACTTAAAATAATAGGGGAATTATTTATTAGTATTAAAAACATAACTTATCTGTCTATTTATTTATTCAGATTACAATTCATTTTCTTTATTGATTTTCTAATTTTTAATTTTAATCATATAGTACTGCCATAATGATTTTCTTTTGAATTTTGTATTATTATTTGAAGCACTGATTATACACTGAATGAAGTCTACATTTTGAGCTGCAGAATTCCAAATTTGAAATCCTAATTCCATTGAACAGTCATTGAGCCATTGAGTAATCATTGTTTAAGTTCAAAAATCCTCCTTGTAGTATAACATAAAAATTTAGAAAAGCTAGGAGTTATGTCAGCTCAATCATCGTGCTTGTAACTTGACCATTGATCTATATATAAATTTATGTACCTAGCCTATCCAAAAATTAACTATATTGCTTCAAAATGGAATGTTAGTATTAAATTTCATAATTATAGTTGTATAAAGTTGTAGTCCTTTATAGTTATTATCAGAATCAGTAATCTTATTATTTTTTTTTTGTAGATAATGCTTTAAATTCTGTAGAGAGCGATTGGAGAAGGGTTCTAGAAAAACATTTATGCTCTTTAGGAGATTCCTTTTTGCCAGATATCACTTTAGAAGTGGGACCTGAGAAAACTCTTTTTCATGTTCATAAGTTTGTTCTTGCCTTCGGGTGTGATGTCTTTAAAGCTATGTTTTACGGAGGTCTTGCAGAAAAAGGAGAAAAAGTTTGCATTCCAGATGTCCCGCCTGAAGGTTTTAAAACTCTTTTAAGGTACTAAGTTTTTCTACAGTAATTTTCAATCTACACTCTAATAGTATTATTAGTTGCTACAAAGTGCATTGGGATTGAAATTTAGGAACTATTTTTTTGGTGAAGGTGTCCTTGAAGTATTGAGATGTTTGTCCCCTAGTGGAATTTTCACTTATTAGTAACAACCCAAACATCAATAAAACTAATTTAATCCTGAATGTTATGTAATATTTTTAATAATGTTTAATTAAAATGTATAAAATTACAAACGCATAAGAATTTTTTTTTTTTTTTTTGTAAAGCCAAAAAAATGTAAAAGCATTGCAAAAAAAAAAAAAAAAAAAAAAAAGTAAGATTTAAATGTGATTCTGGACTTTCCTGGTCTCTAAAGTGATGCATTTGTTTTTAAAATATTTACAATGCTACACAGAACACAATTTAATTGAAATATTAATATTATAATATCTGTAAAATCATTCTCTTGTAGGTTACAGTTTGGAATAATGTTTTTTTAAATGCACTTTTGGATTTTTTTCCTTCTTTATAATTATTTAAATTCTTTTATATTGTTTGATATCATGGATGTATGATCATAAAACTTTTTGGTATTTCATGATAAAGGTAAAAAAAAGGAAAGATTTTATAAAAAATTTTCCTGTCATTTTTTTACCATTAAAAAAAAAGGATATTGAACTTATTTTTCAAAACATTGCCCATTTAACAAGCCATTTTCATCTTTCCAATATGTAATTGAAGGATAGAAATTACCAAAAGTCTAAACAAATTAAGTAATAGCCCTAATCTATATGGTTTTCTTCTGTTGTTTTGTAATAAATTCTTGACATTTGGAGATCAGATCTTAAACTCTAGATTCCCTTTCTCTTAAATATAAATTGCATGTGACCTTGTTTGAAGTTAATGTTCTCAAACAACTGCTTTTAAGAGTGATAGGTTGGAATGAAATGTTTTGTATGCATATGTGTATTAATAACACACTTCCAAATTATTCTTGTGATGAAATTTTTTTTTACTTGCTATATTATTCATGTTAATCTGACTTATTTTATGTTACTTATTATACTATTCATGTTAATCTTACTTATTAATATTTATTTCTAATATTTCATATATATTTTCTTCAAATCTTACGATTCAAAGAGACTACAGCATTGTTTATTTTGGTTTCCATGATGACCTAATGTTGCCACACTTTTTAACTTTAATCAGAAAGATGAAATTTATGATAATGGCGCATTCAATTGATGCAATAGAAATGACATGGACAACAATAGTGATAACAAAATAATTTTTTAAGTAATTGAGAAAATTTGAATTCCTGTTGATTCTGGTGGTCTTGGTTTAATGCTGAGTTTTTGAATGTTCTTCAGCTGCTTTGAGTTCAGGGTATTGGCCCAGTTATTTTCTTGGAATTGGATTCTTGGAAAGGAACTTCTTTCAATAGAAAACTTGGTTTTATTTTGTCGATTAAAACTCTTTTAACTTTTTACTGGACTTCAATATCAAAATATTTATCTTGTCCTACTCTTGCAGAATATGATCAGATATAAAAGGCTGTAATGAAGAATATATGAGAATCTGGGAGTTATTATGTAGGAATATGTGAGAATACTGGTGACAAATATTTATAAAACTAAGACTGTTTTATTTCTATTGATTGTTGTAAGTTTTTGCTTTATATTTCTTATTATTTTTCTGAAGATTTTGAAAAATGAAGACTGTGTCTTGAAAAGGACTGTTGGAAATAATTCTCTACTCTCCTAGATATAAGTTCTGCAGATGAGCTACCCAAGTCTTCTTTGACAACTAATCTTATTCCTAAAAGAATAAAAAGCAACGTTTCCAACCATAATTTTGATTCGAACTGTTCACATTTTCGACTTGATTTTAAAATTCTGTGTTGTCTTTCAATTAAGTCATTTGTCTGTAGATGATATCCATTTGAAGTTATTATATGAAAACATAAATATTTCCCCCAAACATAAAAAAGTGGCTATTAAACTGCCAACGACAGATGCACCAACTGAGATTAAATCAGGCAACTTGCAGTACCATATTGCAGATTATTATCATAAAGTAGTACACTACAACAAATAGTAGCCCACAAATAGCAGTTGGTAATAATAATTACCACAGAAGAGAGAGTCACCAATCAGAATTCAGCAGAAGGAGAGAATCTACATAGCTTCTTCTCATAACGTCTGCAATTTCTACAGTCTCCTTGCTTTAGTAGTATCCAACTGCCCACTCACGCTATTCCATATACGACTCGATGCTGCTTCCACAATAAACACCAGAAATCGGCATGCAATTCATAGTTTGAGCTCTAAACAATGCTTGCTTTTATAATAAAATTGGTCTGCCCTTTATTTCTTGATATTTCCATTTTGAAGTGTATTAAGCAAAGTATCAGGTTCTTTGGAACTTATCGCATATAATCATATTTTTTATTTCATCTCCAATTATCTTTGCATTTTTCAACATGTTTCTATTTGAAGGAACCTAGTCATTAAAGTTATGGAAACTTTCTGAAATAGCTTTAAAAAAAAAGACTTTTACTCTTGCTCTAGCAGTTGACTGTGATTATAGCATTAGTTTCAGTTTCTCTGCTTTCCTCGTTGGCAGAACTTAGAATTGTATCACATCCAGGAAAACCATTGAAATATCTTATATGCAAGCTTATAATAATGCTGATTCCAATAAAATTTTATAATAAAATTTTCCGATAAAATTTTTAAAGTATTTCTCTATTTACAATTATTTTTGATATTTCATTTAGATTGAGTTGCTTCGAATCTTTTAAATCAAAAAGAGAGACAGCATTGTGTGTGATTATGATTTTGTACGGACTATTATTGTATTATATTTATTTGTTACAGACTTATGATGTTATTTATTAACTGGTAGCTTGAGAGTTCATGATTTAAAAAATACACAATGTATAAAATACTTAATTATTTTTTATTTTAGTTTCCTCTATGGAGCTCTTATAGTTGTGACAAATGAAGAAGATGCTTTCAATGCGTGGATTGCTGCTGATAAATATTGTGTAGAACAATTAAAAGAGGAATGTCAGGATTTTTTCCACAATTGCAAGATTTCCGGAAAAAATATTTGGAAACTCTTAGAAGTTGCTCTTTTTTCAAACATGGAGCCATTAACTTCCAGATGTATAAACTTTATACAGAAGCGCACTGAAACAGCACTTCGTAATGAAAGTTTTCTTGAAGCAAAATTTGAGACTGTTAAAGTGCTCTTCGAGTTGCCAACTATACGTGTTACTGAATTCTTTCTGATGGAAAGTTTTCTGCATTGGGGCAAGAACCAAGTTAAAATTGGTGCAGCTCGTTCACTTAAAAAGGCTTTAGGACCTCTCTTACCACAATTTCGTTTTGCTGTTTTGACAGCAGAAGAGTTTTGTAAATTCTTGGATGGTTGTCAGGATTTGCTGGATAAATCGGATGCCTTGGATATCTTGAAACATGTAACACAGCCCTTCTCATGTCCTCTTCCTGAATGGTGTCTTGGGATAAAATGGTCTAGAGCTGTTAATTTAACTGAACGCTCATTAACTCAGTATCAATGTTTAGACAAATATGTAGGATATAAAAAAAGAAAGACTAAAAAATAAGAAAGACATCATAACTTAATACCTCATCCCATGGTCCTCAATTGTCCTTTTCTGTAACAACTATCTCCTTTTGATCATGATTTTTATTATCATCGAGTGAGTAAAAGTTTATATAAATCTTAAATTATATTTATTGAATTTTGCTGACAAGATTTTTTGAAAATGATTCCTTAGGAATGTAATTAAATTTTACTTTACATAATCACTGAGATGTTTTTAAATTTCAATCAAAATTCTGATTTAATTTCACTATTTTTTTCATTTGTGAAAATTTTTTCTTTGCATACATTTTGAAAAATGCTTTAAATGATTTTTTATACTTAAATCTTGATACATTGAAAGGAAAAAAATTCTAAAAATGAAATACAGATTTTCAAAAAAAAATTTTTTTAACTGTAAAATGAATGGAATTTTCATCAAAATAAAATTTATTGAAGTTGTTCTATGAAATATCAAAAATAAATCAGATTTATTTAATCTATCTTGTGTTCTGAAAATCCATAAGATCTGTTTAATTTAACTATTGAGAGGAAACAACATATTTTATCTCTGGATTGTATAAATGAACTTGAAATGTTATGAAAATACTTAAAATACTTGAAAAGTTTTTCTTTTTAGTTATTTTGTATTACTATTTTGAAATGATTGCATTAAAATTACATGAATGATGTAAATGTCTTCAAATTTGTAATATAATTTCAGAAATATATACCGCATGTATCCAAGAAATGTCTAATTATGTATTAAATATTTTATTAATATTTGAAAATACATTTAAGGACATGATTTCTGTCTAATTATTAAAGAGGTTTTTTTAGGGTTTCATATAGTTTCTTAAAAGTAAATCTGTTTGAAATTTTAAAATAAATTTGCTAATTTTTAAATTACATTCCTTTAACCTTGTAAGTGTTGGAAAAATCTGGTGTGAATTTCTCAGCATTACTATCTGATCTTGCAGTTTTTCATCTTACAATGTCATTTTTTGATAATGTTCATTTAATTTATAAGACATCATGCTAAATCCTTATTCAAAGTCAATTTCTTGTACTCCAAAGTAGAGAATATGGTTGAATATTATCATATTACTAAGTGTATATGTGTTTATTATATATCTGTGATCAATAATAAAATTTCCCTCTGAGTATGTGCTAATCCAAAACATTTAGGATTAAAGAAAAAGTTCATATATGGCAAGCAGACTGATCAAGATAGTTAAGATAAAAATTGATTATTATTATCTATATATGCTTTAGATTATGTCTAATTTTTTTCTTTTATTACAGTGGATGAGTCCCTAAAATGTTATAATTTTTCTAAAATGTCTAAAATCAAATGACTCTATATAAATATATTATGAAATTGTTTATAACCTTTGTATAAAAATGTGTAATTTTGAATGCTGTTATATTTTATGTTGTCTATTTTGTTCTTTCAAGTTAATTCATTTTTTATCAGCAAATTTCTGAGTTTTTAAAGGTGTATATTGTTGTTGTTGATACTTAAAAGTGATACAATTATATCACAACTCTTTGTATAATTTATGCAATTTTATCTAAGCAACTTTAAAAATTTTTACAAATAATTGTTTTAAGGATTTTTATCATTTATTTGAAAACTGAATTTTCCTGAATTTCTTTTTTACATTGATTTTTTTTTTTAGTTTTACTGAAGATTTAATAATCTATTGGAATTTTGTTCATTAAATTTAGTGACAATTCAAACTTTAGGTTTTTTATTGGTGTCCAGAAATTTATGTTGATATAATGTCCTGTAAATATTTTTATGTGTCGAATTAGAACAATGTTCTTTTATTGTTTAGAACTGTATATTTATTATAAAAAGATTGCATTTCTTAAAGCATTTAGTATATGTAATGCAATTGTGTCATAAATTGGTACTCTAATTTGTAAAGGTGGGTTTCTTATTTTTGATTTGATTAATTGATGGCACTCAGTGTTTCTCTGGTTTATATAAATTTGGGATGCCTTTTTCTTGCAAAATTTTGCGTACTAGATATTGAAATGTGAATTGTTGTATTGCTATAATTATGTAAACAAATGAGAAATAAATGGCTTTATTGTTTGAACTTCTACCTGTGTTAAAATTCACTTATCTTTGTTTTTAATATGCACTACAGTTGATTTTGAAAAAACAGTTTTTCTGTTAGCATAATATTAGAAAATTATTATTTTTAGTGATTGATTCAAAATTATTCAAATTGTATTACAATGAATTTGATTTATGCAATATCTTTTGCTTCATTTTGCCAACCAATTTCAAAACATTGCAAAACTTAAGGGAGGAAGTGAGTAATACTTAAAATAAAAATTCATCTTTAATTTTTTATATTCCTCAAGAATTAATGTCATTGCTTTTCACAGATAAATTCTTCTTGTAGCTTTACCTTCAAAAACTAACTTATGAGCTATCAGCAGCAATATATAGTTATAATACTCTTTTTATTTTTGTCTAATATTTGGAAATTATATCGAAGTTGAAATGGTTGATTTAATAATATGCTTCTTTTTTTCCCTTCTTATTTTGTATAAATTACAAATGCATACTGTGCATATTTAAAAAGGTAAATCAATGATTCTTTGATCAGGTAAATCAATAAAATCAATTTTATTTACTTTTTAAAAATGTATTTTATTTTAATTAGTTCCAATAAACCCTTGATTTATAATTCATATATTTGAAATCTTGAACTTAAGTGTCCCGCTTACCTTTAAATGCATTAAAATGTCGCACCATTCTTATACAGGTCGTCATTTAGTAAATTTTAGCTCTTATGATCCAATGAAAATACCTCTTATAAGATAAATAAAGAGGAAAAGAAAATCACCTGATCTTTGAGTTTACAATCTTCAGGGATTTTTAATAAAAGAATTTACAAAACAATTTCAGTTATTCTTAGTTGCAAATATGATTAGTTCAATGCTTGCATTATAAATATTGTAATATCTTGATACAGAACGATTAAATAAGAAAGTAGAGAAACAAAACTATTCTTTTATTTACAGCATATATGCACATAAAAATAACTCATCTAGTTTAATATGATTTACAAATTTCCCACTGCAGTTGGAAGCATGAAATAGATCCTCGATCAAATAGATACCATAAAAAAACACTAACAAACTGTTAGCTCCAACGTCTACTCCAGAAATCCACCTATCTTTATCAGATAACACAGAAACCCGAATAACACCGAGCTTCTCACTAAATTCGAACACTGACGTTCTTATTGCCCTGATTCTCCTTCCTCTCAATGTTCAGTTATATTCTCTCCTTTCTCCTCCACTTCATAAGGAAAAATCCTCATTTTATTTCCATCATATCTCATTGGTGAACTTGAATTCCTTATCCAATACCTGCTCAGAAATGCTTTCTCAATGATTTCCAGTTGACTGTGGGAATGTCTAGCCGATCCATCTTTGTAGCTGACCTCTCCTAAGCACATGTTTATTATAATCAATTCACAGCTAACACCGGCTAAAGTCCACTTAAAGTCCACCACGATAATGAAAACGGTTGCTGGCAATTGATCGTTTCTTGAAGAGTTCTTAATGGAATAGAAGTTTAACATCTGAATGTTTTGACCTTCTCCCTTGAAGACATGGTGGATCTATTTGAGACGCACGTCTATTGCCCTTTATTTGGATACAACAAATGACCAAACACAATGACTCCCAGTGAAATGGATTCACATTTGGCAGTCCATTGGTTCTTGACTAAGTGTGGGAAAAGGATTGACATTGCATTTATCCGGAATGCCAATTACCATGTGAGGGAAACGGGAAAACGTTAAAATATAAATAATCATTCAATGCCTCTCGGCTTGAACATTTTGCAGTGTCTATGTTACCTTACAAAAACTATGACTGTTTTGTTTTTTACTATGACTACTAGACTACTATATTTTTAAGACGATGACAAAATTCTAGTATCCGGCTTGTGACTACCCGGCTTAGTTTAATTTTATCGTAATTAAATGAGGAAGATAAGGCGTTGCATTGCCAAGGCCTTGGAAGGGGACGTCTGCTACGATCCTCTTACATGTGTGCAAAAATACTAGATGTGACAGGAAAAGAGAAATGTTCCATCAGTGTATAAATGATCTCAAATCTCAATTGTTTCACTCTTACGTTAAGATCACCTTTTCATATCTGTGCAATTATTTATCTGTGAAAAATAAGTTTGAGTCAAATTTATAAAATAAGTAAGTGGAAAAAGAAAGTCTCCTGATATTTGAGTTTACAATCTTCCGAGCAGCGCCTTGTAAAAATAGGAATTTACTAGCCAATTTCAGTCTCCCTTAATTGCATATGAGATGAGTTTAATAGTTGCATTATAAATATAAATAATCAATGTTTCTTTGCTTGAGTATTTTTTGAACTATTTTAGTGTATGTGTTACGTTACAAAAACTATGATTGTCATTTTGTTTTTAAGATCATGACAAAATACGGTACAGTCCCACATGTCCGGTTCGTGATTATCTGGCTTCCATACTACCCGATCTAGTTTTTTAAAAAATTATTATCATGAGGGAGATAATTGGTTGCATTGCCAAGGCATAGGAAGGGGGCGCCTTCTACAATCTTCCTGCAAGCTTGCAGGAATACAAGCTATAACAGGGAAAGAGCAGTGTTCTGTTCGTTGTTCACTATTTCATTTCACTTCATTTAGTGGATAAGAAATCTCATTTGTATGACTCTCATCTCAGGATTACCTTTCCGTATACGTGCAATTATATATCAGTTAGAAATAAAATAAGTTTGAGCCAAGTTTCTTAAGAATGCTTTCGAATTACATCAATTTTTTATATATATTTCTTGCATTTATGCTAGGCATTACAGAATTAATGCTAAAATGTGAAAAATTATAACCTTTCACTTTCTTTTTTCAAATAAATTCTTGAAACGTGCCATACAATATAAGCATATATAAGGTACCAGTAAAGAGCCTTCTATTTTTAGAAGCGTTACCAGCAACTGCTTATATGATTCGCCGGACAATAACCGCTTTCGCATTCTACATGGCTTGAGGTATAAATGGTGAGTTCAGTACTCAATAAAAAGTGAGAATAGGAATTATAACTGTGAATTTTGGTATAAAAACTTTGTCTTCTGGTATTGGTGGGAGAAGAAATGAGATCATAGAATACCAGCCCATCCGGCTTATTTGTTATCCGGTCTGCCCTTCCTCCACATTAGGCTGGATGCTCAGAATTGTACTGTAAATTGTTGGCTTAAAATTAAATTAAAGTCTGGATGGTACATTTTAGGGTAATTGGCGTTCCTGAGCCACAGCTCAACTAGCCCGCTGGATGATGCTACTCTGTTTGTATAAAATTAAATCGGATACTTAGTAAAAGGTAGACGGAAGGTTTTATGTCCTCTATTTTAAGCAACTCTTTAAGGCTACTTTGGGAAGTACATAGTGGAACAGAAGGGTGGTGCATAAAAGCTACATGTTCTATTCTTAGTGGACTACATGGGGACTAAGCATTAATGAGTTTATATAATTTGTTAAAGTTTGATACCCTGGAAGGAGATCTGTGCTTCATTTGCATTCGATAAAACTGTTATAATAATAGAGAGAGAGAAAATTAATATTCTTGGCGACAGTTACTCTTGCTACGCCATTGGAAGAACATAAATCTGAACTATGAATGCAAGAAGGAGGTGACACTTAAATCGACATTCATCTCAACAAACTTCCGTATCATACCAGTGAAGAAAGATTTGTTCCTGATAGATTTAACTACTCAAGGTTCACTTATATGATATTTCTTTGGCAACACTAAATTTTAAATCTGTAACTTCCAGTCCCAAAGCCGAGACTTTACTACAAGACCGCAACGACCCAAACAAGCAGTGTTAATATAAATAATTGGTCAGATAACATTTTTTTTTCCATTTGGGATTTTGCATTACTTTGGAACACATCAGTCATGGAATAAAAAAAGAATTTGCATTATTTTCTGCATATTAACATGGAGCAGCAGCAACAACAACAAAGAATTTGATTTACTTTCTATACATTAACAGGGAACAAAAAAGGAATTTGCATTACATTCAGTATATTAACAGGGATAAAAAAGAAGGAGTTTGCAATTCATTCTGTATGCTAACATGGAGTAAAAAAAGAATTTGCATGCTGTTCATTAACATGGAACAAAAAAAAAAAAAGAATTAGCCTTACACTCTATATATCAACAGGTAACAAAAAAGGAATTTGCATTACATTCTATATATTAACTTGAAATAAAAAAAAAGAACTTGCATTACATTCTGTATATTAACATGGAACAAAAAAAGAATTTGATTTACTCTCTATATATTAACAGGCAACAAAAAAGGAATTTGCATTACATTCAGTATATTAACAGGGATAAAGGAATAAAAAAAGAAATTTGCATTACATTCTGTATATTAACAGGAACAAAAAAGGAATTCGAATTTTCTGTATATTAACATGGAACAAAAAATGAGTTTGCATTGCATTCTGTATGCTAATATGGAGTAAAAAAAAGAATTTGCATTATTACATGCTGTATATCAACATGGAAAAAAAAAATTAACTTTACACTCTATGTATCAACAGGAAACAAAAAAAGGAATTTGCATTACATTCTATGTATTAACTTGGAGCAAAAAAGGAATTTGCATTGCATTCTGTATATTAACATGGAACAAAAAAAGGGGAATTTGCATTACATTCTGCATATTATCATGAAATAAAAAAAAAGGAATTTGCATTACATTCTGTATATTAGCATTAATAAAAAAAGGAATTTGCATTTCATAATGTATACTAACATTGAACAAAAAATAATTTCGTCATTCGATAAAAGCCGAGTAAAATCCCTGAAAATTGAAGATAAAATTAATTTTTCTATTCTTTCCTCTTCTATGTAGCATTTGCTTTTTCAATCGTGAAAGTTACAACGGAAGCTTGACCCAACGAATGCAACTTAATGTATAATCAAGAATTTTTTTTCTTCTTTTTTTTGTGTGCAAAAACTGTGTCCTTGGAAAACAGAACTTGTAATTTTGTTGTCACAGTTGTAAAGTATCCTATATTCAAGCAGCCTTGAACAGTTTGGATAACCCTTAATATTTCAATAGCATTAAGAAAGAAAACGAAAATGGGGAAAAAAATTGCTTAGATTTTACCCACATAAGTATACTCAGATTTTGCAAATCATTGAAACTTTTTTAGTTAAATTGTTATATATTTTCTAATTCATATAACTGCTGTTTATCAGAATAAACATATTTGCATGTTCATTATCATCATCATTATTAGTATTAACCATGTGATTCCTTATTTTGAAGACTTTTGCATCAACATTTGCGAGCAAGATTTGAAATTAAAATTATATGAAACTTAATTCATTAAAATGCCAGTATGCAGATGAATAAAGACTTTTTTTTTAAAAAATATATGCTGCATTATTTATAAGCTGTGAGATATAAGTATATAAGCATAGTTTATTCATAAATTGTGAGAGATTAATATATAAGAATAGCTCACTTATAAATTGTGAGATATAAGTATGTATGTTCACCTAGAAATAGTCTTTAAATAATATAAATAATTATTTAGTTCTGTGTATAAAAATACTCCTAAAATAATTGCGAAATCGAATTTTTTTTAGTCTGCTAGTCTAAAGTCATTATTATTAATATTAATCATGCAATTCTTTATAAAGAAAACTTTGTTAAATATTTCTGCATCAGAATTTGCAAGTAAGATTTGACATTAAAAATATATGAAATTTAATTCAATAAAATATCAATATACACGTGAATAAATACATTTTATTTTTTAAATATATACGGTATATCTATTTATAAATTGTGAGAGATAAGTATATAAGCATAGTTCATTTATAAATTGGGAAAGATAAGTATATAAGGATAGCTCAATTACAAAGCGTGAGAGATAAGTATATAAGCATAGCTGACTTACAAATTTTGAGAAATAAGTATATAAGGATAGCTCAATTACAAAGCGTGAGAGATAAGTATATAAGCATAGCTGACTTACAAATTTTGAGAAATAAGTATATAAGCATAGCTTATTAAGAAATTGAGAAATATAAGTATATAAGCATAGCTCATTTATAAATTGTGAGAAGTAAGTATGTATTTTCCATTGAAAAAAGTCTATTGGTAAAAGTAACATAAAGAATGATTTTGTTCTGTGTAGGAAACATTCCTAAAATAATTGCGAAGTCGAATTTTAATAGTTTGCCTGCATTATTAGTTCTGAATTAAAATATTCCTGAAACACTAGCACTTTAAAATAAACAAAGAAAAACAAAACTTCTCTTCTGACACCAAAATCGGCTCTATTATGAAGTCTATATTAGATCATATCAATTCTCTGCTTTAAGGGCTTTCAAATTCAATTTCAAAAATATCGCAATTTGGAGTTTCAGTTGGAAGATAAGAAAGTTCAAAAGCTCGTAATTTTCAACCGACAGATATTGAATATTTTTCGTTCTTTTGTATGCAAATGTAATCCTTCAACGTTAGATGGGATATATCAATTTTATTTTAGCCAGGTATTTACTTATTATATATTTATGTCAATATTATTGCTTAGTTGTTGTTACATATGGCATTTGTTATACAAGCCCGCTGGCCAAGCGATTTTAAGTCGAGTTTTGCGCAGTAGCTTCTGAGGGTAAAGACCCTTGAGCACCCGAGGGCAGAAATCTGACATCTACAGCATACAAAGATGACAATCACACACTCGCTTGCATAGCCCCCCCCCCCTTTACAGGGGTTGCGACTTTTTCGCATTCCTTACAGATATAACATAGGGTAAAGAGCAGGCATTGCCAAAACAGGATTCGAACCCGGGATGCATAGATCAGAAGGAAGACGCACTACCCCTAGCCTAGTATGCCGGTTGCTCTTGCTTTTAACGGCATTTATATTACTTAATCTTCAACAGGTAGATTTTTTAAAAAAAATTTCGTTCTTCTATATTCACACATAATAATTTAAAAATGCATCGAGCTATGTAAATTTAAGAAGGCTTCAAGCTAAAAAATTTAACATAGAGCCTCACAGAAAGATTGTAGATGTGCTTGTATTAGAGAGTTCTCAGTACTGCCAGAATATTAGAATCTTCAATCTTTTCATTAGAATTATATTGACTTAATTTAGACTATATTATATTTATTATAAATTTATTATTATCTTATTTAGACTATATTATATTTATTATGGATTTATTATTATCTTATTTAGACTATATTATATTTATTATAAATTTATTATTATCTTATTTAGACTATATTATATTTATTATGGATTTATTATTATCTTATTTAGACTATATTATATTATATTATATACTATACTAATATTGACTTAATAACAATAAAATTTTTGGAAGAATATTAAAAAAAAACAACGAGACAAATTTTAATTTAGATGCTGTTAAAATAAGATATTTTCTCATAAAAACTAAGCAGTAAATTTTTTTAAGATTAGGAAATGTAGAGAACTAAATGTTAAATTTGGGTGGAGGCGTTTTAAAATAAAGTAATTAAGGAAATGGAGATGGGTACATGACGTGATGCACAAAACATTTCGGGTGTAGTTTTAAAAGTAAGATTGTGTAGGGAAAAACGGTACTAATTATGAATTTTCGAAAATGATCATGTCACGCACTACATTTTGATAACTTGAACATTCTTGGAGAAATTAAGTGGGTAGATTTACATTCGGAATTAAAAGTGGACAAGTAAAACCTTTTTGCCACAGAAAACATGTCAAGTTTTCTTTATTTTATAATGAAACTGACAACACAACACAATAAACCTCTACCCATTCTTTTCTACTTTTTATATACAAAATATAGAACCCCCCAGGGGGCATCTCGAAATAAGGATGAGATGTTTTCAGCATGGTGGTTGGATCTCACCACCCTGGAGGATACATAAATAGGCGGGGGTCTGGTTCTTTCCATTGATAACAGGGCGTACTTCCTTCGGGAAGGGTTGTACCATGGCCGGTGATGGCTCTTCGCTTTTAACCGTAGTTCTCATCAACGTGGTTGTTGCTGCGATCCGGTCATTCATCGTTTAGTACCAGTGTGTCTTTGGAATGGTCAGAGAGTCATTGATATGACTTATGACTATACAAAATCTAGAATGAGATCGTCAAAATAATCCGAATTCAAGATTTTGACGAATATTCTCGTTTCAAAATTTTGCAAGTCTGAAAATTGAATTTATGTCTTTTTGACTTACTGAACACGAAGACTTATAAATGCTTTGAACTAGAAGGGTGAAATTTGGTAAAATATCTGTAATCCGAATTTGTAGATTTCTACCAAATTTTGAAAGAAATCCATTTCGTGGAAGTCTGTTTGTCTCTACTAAAGTAAATTAAAGCAACAAGTCATGGGAGAAAAGGATTTTTTTCTGTCGGATTAATACCTTGCAATTGAAAAAAATAATGTTCTCTCTTAATAACATGAAATTGAGACAGCAGATTTCAATTCTTATAATTTTTCAAAATCCTATTTAGAAGGGTCACAGCATAAGGAAGATTAATGCAGACCTTTAGACAATTATTTAAATAGTTATTTTTTTAATTAATAAAAAATCCTGCAAATATTTTCATCATCCAGAACAAAACCAGATACTTTAGTTAATGACAAACGAATCGAAATAAAATTTAAAATATTTGTTTTTTAGTTCAGACATTATTGTAATACTATTGCATTTCTAAATTTCTTTAAAAAAAAATAAAAAGATGCCTTTTAAAACAATTTTTTGCATTTAGAAAGTATCTTTAATACACAACTTGAATATTGCAAGTTTTTTTTAACTCCAATACTATTTTGTTTTGGGAATTATTACTATTATTGTAAAAATGTAAAAACTGTTGCTGATTCAGAGATGAAAGAATGTTTTTTTTTTTAAAACTTATTCTTCTGTAGAACCTTTAACATTTCTATCATAATTTTATTTGAAATAAAAAGAAAAGTAAGCTGAGATTCGACTTTTTTAATGACTTCTCTTAAAATATTAGCAGGGTTTTTTTTTATCTTTAAATAATAATAATTATTATTTAATAATATAGTCATAAAATATTAGCACGTTTATATCTTTAGGGATTCTAATTCAATTTAAGATAAAAAGAAAAGTAAGCTGAAATTTGTCTTTTTTTAATGACTTCACATAAAATATTATCAGGTGTTTTTATATCTTTAAATTATAATTATAAATTTAATAATTAAAATCATTTAGTAATATAATCGTAAATTATAACTGATTTATATCTTTAAAGATTCTATCTTATAATTCGATTTAAGATTAAAAAAAAAGTAAGCTGAGATTCGGTTTTTTAAAATAAATTCTCATAAAATATTAATAGGTGATTTTAATTATAATAATAAATTTAATAATAATAATCATTTAATCATATAATAATAAAATACCAACACATTTATATCTTTCAAGATTCAGTCTTATAATTCGGTTTAAGACAAAAAGGAAATTAAACTGAGATTCAACTATTTTTTATTGACGTCACATAAAATATTAGCAGGTGTTTTTATTATTTAATGTTATGGTTTCTTTGACAGTTAAGAGCCTCCCACTTAACAAACAACGTTAGTAAACTTTAGGCATGACGAAATCAAAAACGATCTGACAAGGATAGAGGAAGTTAGAGGGTTTAAAAAAAAGCAGAAAATAAAAGTGGGTGGAATTTAAACATGAAAAAAAAAATGAAAAATAAAGCGCCACCTTTCGACACTCGCTTTAACCTTTGTCGCAACCCCCAGACAAGGGATCATGGTCTGTTTGGACGTTAGGATGTACCATCTTGTAGGTGATATCATCGGGCTTGTATCCTAATGACCTCCGGGAAGCATTTTTCACAGAAAAGCAATAAGAATTTCCCCAAAACTCGCCTCGAATTCGCATTTACAGGTTTTTATTGTTCCGTCATTTCCGAACTACATAGATAAAGAACATGACGTACACGGATAGGTCCGAAGGTCGGTTGGTGTTCCCGTCAGTGTCTTATTCGTACATTTGGTAATTAATTGATGCAAGAGATTTGAAAGTTTCTTTGGGAAACTTGTTCCTCTTCCTTTTTGAAAAGCGGATTGCAAGCGGTGAAAGACAATATGGATAGGTATTTCCAGTTTCGTTCGATTTACACGCTTGTTGACATCGATATTCATGAACGAGTTGCATTGAATCGAGGACTGTATAGAAAAGAATACTTTATTATAATTTTTTTTATCCTTTTCGAGAATATTAGATTGTGATTACAAAGAAATCATTTGTTGATTTATTACATCAGGATTTCCTAATTTACATTGCAATCCAGTGGTGGATTTAGACAATTTGAGTTCCTAATCATTGCATATTATGTGACTTCTCTTTTATTAAGATGATCAAGTTAATTTCACATTCCTACACATTTTTAGCATGTTCTTAATTATTTATTTTTTTCTTAGTCAACTTTACGAAAATATATGTCTTCATTATATATTTTTAATGTTGGCATAGGGGTAGTGAGTCTTCCCCGTGATCTGGAAGTCTCAGATTCGGGCATGGTTGTTCTTCTTTTGTGTTCTATCTGTGAGGTGTATGAATATGCTCCAATGTACAAAGGAGCTGTGCAAGCGAATGCGGTGCATGAAGTAGCTAACTCACACTCTTGACTCTAGTTGGCGCTACTGAAAAAACAAGGGAAGCCAATTCGGCTTAAATCGCAAATATATAACTGGCAAGCGGACCTGTTAAGTTCCATAAGTGACAACAATAACATATATTTTTTATACCAGATATCAATAATACCAGAAAATCCGACATAGGTATATCAGGTATCAAGTTACAGACCAGCATTCACATTTGCACACAATATTATTGAAGAAGTATGTAAATATTTGAATAACTAACTGTATGTACCTAATGAAACATGTTGGATGCTGACTAATGATATTTGATTAAGTGTTAATATTATCATAATATTTTATCATTAAAAAAAGCATTTTTTATACACTTATTTGGCAAATAGGAAAATATAGTTTTTTGATCGAATTATTTCATCACATGAAAAAAATAAAAAAATATTTGATGTTGACTAATGATACTTGATTAAGTGCTAATAGCATTTTAATATTTTATTACTCAAAAACATTTGTACTTTTAATATATTTATTTAGCAACTAGGAAAAAAAGTCTTTTAATCGATTTGCTTTCTTCATTACGTGAACCTAATAAAGCATATTGGAAGCTGACTAACGACTTTTGATTAAGTATTAATATCAACTTAATCCGTATTTTATCATTCAATAAATATTCATCATTTTCTAAATATTTTAACATTTTATTCAAAAACTAGGAAAATTAAGTTTTTTTGGCCCCTTTATAGCCCATCGACTCCTAAGCAGCTCATTAATATGTCTATTTGGAAATATGCTAATGCTGTGACCATGCTTTTTTTAAGAAACTGAACGTATAGCGAGTAACTTTCATTATTATTGCACTTAATTTTTTCAGAGAAATGTTTTCATGGAGAAAAAAATATTGTTGATATAATTTTGTAGCAGTTACATTATTTTTTATCTTCTCTGCCTCATTTGATACACATCCTATGGGACATTGCAAGTGTAATTAAAATGAGATGTGATGTTGTTATATTAAGGTGCGTGTTTGAATTTCTTGTCTTGTCTTTATGTTTGTTTAGTGCGGGTGGAAAATGTTAATAAAAACATATCTCCGGTTACTTCCAGCAAGGATCATAATAATCTACATTCCATCACAATTTTGCAAAAATTATTTCTTACAAAGTTTTGTAAAGCAGACATTGGAATTTTTTCGAAGGTCAACAGCGCATTTTCTTTCTTCCAAAAACGGTTTTATCAGACAAAAAGAAACTTCAATAAAAAAATATGTGTATATATTGTTAATATATTGCCTATGTAAAGTCCACATTAAAATTTTTCAAAAACCAACAGCGCACTTTCTTTCTTGCGAAAATGGTTTTATTGCAAAAAAATGAGTTTCTGTAAATTAAAAATATAAATTATTAATATAATTTTACAAAAAATATTTCTGATAATTTCTATGTACAGTCCGCATTGAATTTTTTCAGAAACCAACAACATACTTTTTTTTCTCGAAAAGGACAAAAATATAAATTTGGTAAAAAAATATTATTAAGTATGATTTTACAAAAATTATTTCTAATTAAAGTCTATATAAAGTCGGCATTGAATTTTTTCGAGGACTAACAGTACTCTTCCTTTCTCCCGAAAATAGTTTTATAGGACAAAACGAAAAGACAAAAAAATGAATATTGTTAATTATAATTTTTCAAAAAATATTTCTAATAAGGTCTTTGTTAAATGTTATGCTTGCTTTTGATTACAGTTGATGTTGGTAATAAAATTTACAAGAATTTAGTTATTAACAACAATTTAAGGAGCTTTACAGTTTTAGCTAGTAATAATATTTGATTTTTATTCCTAACGTTGTCATTAATCCAACTTCGCAAAGGTATAAAGATATAAAATTTGGGCTAGTTTGTTGGAAAAGTTTATTATATCAATTTATTACAGTTATAATTCAGTTTTAGTAATATATCTACAATTAGGTCTGTAAGAGGAATGATACATGTACATTCAAAATCTTGTCTCGACCAACCAAATTTGATTCCCGACTCTCTGTTCCTATATTGGATTAATATCCAGTTTCGAAATCACAGACGGTAAATAATAAGGTTCCAGCTTCAGGGCTTTTCTTCCTCTTCTTGTATACCTTTTATTACAGTCGACCACCCCCCACCACTGAAAGTAGCGGTATCGACAGGATTTGTTGTGGTTGACTACTGTCTTTAGCATAGTCCATCTATAGCGCTGACCGATTCATCAAACTGGCATCCTCTTCGAAGCGGATGGCCTCCACATTCAAAGTGGTCAATCATTGATCTTCCTATAGCATAAGGGTTGGAGGATTTCTAGCTTAAAAATGGGACGCTAATATAAAAAATTAAGTAACCACAAGAACAACATTGTGGACGAGTGTCTACATTTTACATTTTGGTATGTCATCTCCATATTTAGATATGAACCAATGGATGAATTTTTGATCCCATACGCAGTGATGTATAAATACTTTGGGAGCCAAGAAGTACACATTATATCAATTTTAACCCTCAAACTGCTGATTCCATGATATAGAAGGGTTTAAAGTCAGTTAAATTGTGTTATAAATTTTTTTTTTCTATTCAAGGCTATGTAATTTAAATCCAAAGTAATCACAAATAAAGGGCTAGATATCGGAAATAAATTTTTATTGATTAATTTATCTGGTGTTTTAGTATTAACATCATTTATGATTAGTACTTAATTTAGTGAAAAGTAAGTAGGACAGAAAGAAAAACTGATTAACTCTATATAGATAATCATTAAGTTTTGAAGCAATTTCTGAAAGTCTCACTCTATATTTTTAATCTCGGAATCATACATGGTCCGAAATTTTTGAATTCGTTTTAGCTGATTAAAAGATCGATCAATAATTTTTAAGGTCGTGTGAGGGGGTCTCTTGAACGTTAAATCTGTCAGGCCAAACGTCCTCCCGCTGGTGTGGTGTGGTGTGGAGAGGGGGGTGCCAGTTCAGGTGTCGTCCTCGTCAACTGATCTTGGTTCAAAATGACGAGGTCCGTCCCAAAATAGCCCTCGTGTTGCTTTAAAACGGGACGTTAATATAACTAAACTAAACTAAAAACAATAATTTTTAAGCGTAGCTGTTTTCATTCCAAGTATGTATCACAGAAATAGCAAGAAAATCTAAGCACATTTATTTAATATTGATATATATCACATATATGTAATAAATAAATAGTTTTTAATACAGGATTAAAAAATTTAAAAAAATTACTCTCCAGAAATATTTTAGAATAGATCCCCAATAAATTGAACTATTGTGAATTGAGTATTATCCAATTTTTAACATATTTCAAAGAGTTATATTTAAAACATTTTCAAAGAGTTCATAGTTCATTGAATGTATTTTCAACCACGGATACTCAACAATCCATAATTGCCTGCCTTTCTGATCTTTACATGTGAGGGCTTACCTGACTTTTACATGTGAGGGCTTAAGAAGCTTGAAAGAAAAACAGTCGTTGCATTTCGATGTAATTGGTCTTGGTATGACATAAACAATTATTCTAGCCTGTGACTAATCATTCTAATTCAAATTCATATTTATTACATATAGCTAAAATTCATATTTATTATACATTACTCAGATTAATATTTATTACATGTAATTCAAATTAATATTTATTATATATTACTCAAACTAATATTTATTATATATAACTCAGTCTAATATTTAATACATATAGCATTTCTCAATACTTTTGTAATAAACTTGTTATTATCAAAATGCGTATTTTTAAATGAATCTTTTGTAGTCTAGTGCTTATATCAGTCCTTTGATCTCATATTCATGGGATTACTAAAGAATGAATTTAATATGAATAGCAATAAAAACTGAATATAAAAAAAGACGAGTTGTTTCAGAATAAAATTTTAAATTATGCACAATGTATTCCACAGTGTGCATAGGTCATTTACAAGCCTGCGAACGGACAGACCGACAGATATAAATCTCTTTGACAGGTTTTTCTCAATATTCGTTTCAGATATAGTACATATTTAATGATAAAACAATCTACCAACTTTTACCTCTTAACTTTTTACATTTTGAGCTTGGAGGGACAAGTAAAATTCCTGTGCATGGATTTCTTTCTAAATTTGATAAAAATCTGTAAATTTGGTATTTTTTAAGTGCCCGTGTATTCATAGACATGTAAACATAATTACTTTTTTCATGTTAAATTCCATCTACTTTTATTTTCTGCTTTTTTTTAACCCTCTAACATCCTTCATTCTTGTCAGACTGTTTTTAATTTCGTCTTGCCTAAAGTTCACTAACGTTGTTGCTTAAGTGGGAGGCTTTTTACTGTCAAAGAAACCATAACATTAAATAATAAAAACACCTGCTAAGATTTTATGTGACTTCATTAAAAAAAAGTTGAATCTTAGCTTACTTTTTTAAAATCTTAAATCGAATTATAAGACTGAATCTTGAAAGATATAAACGTGTTGATATTTTATTATTATATGATTAAATGATTATTATTATTAGATTTATTATTATAATTAAAATCCCCTGCTAATATTTTATGAGAATTCATTAAAAAATCGAGCCTCAGCTTACTTTTCTTTTTATCTTAAATCGAATTATAAGATAGAATCATTAAAGATATAAATCAGTTAATAATTTATGATTAAATTATTAAATGATTATTATGATTAAATTTATTATTATTATTTAAAGAGATTGAGATCGAAAGATTTGTCAAAATCTCAAATTCAAATTTTTTGACAAATGGAATACTTTTTTTTGTATACTTCGCATATTAGGAAATAATAAAAAATGTCATGTGTTTGATATCAGTTGTATGACAATTATGTTAGTCTATGCTTCTTTTAAGGACCACAATCAGTTTTTTTTCTTGATTTTTAAATTTTTGACAACTTGATGATAAATCATTCTACTTCATTATTCATCGATTAACAGGTTGATGAAGGACTAACGAAGGGCAATTTGCATGTGACATTTTGAGTTCACTGCTCTGACGGAAAACTGGTTCCCAATCGCCATTAATCGGAAATACTCATCGAAAGTGGGCTTAACTTCATCACATGCAAGTAACACTTTGACTATTAATGAGTTAAGTTTGTGTTGTTTTATCTTGTGCGTGGTAACTAACTTCCGTGCTAATATGTCTTTGAAATGAAGACTGACTACCAATTGGTTTTGTTTATTAACTGTATGAAAAATTTATATAAACACATAGGCTGACTGAAAAGTAACAACATTTCATTCTTATGTTTTACTTTTTTTTCTTTTACTTTCTGTTATGCTAAATATGCAAAAGGAAAGTATTGTTATCGTTGAAGAATCCGTACTAGAGTATACTTGAATTCAAAAAAACAAATTTTTAAAATTATATTTGTCTACTTGTTTGCGAATTTGATAAATCGAAAACGATTTGAACCAGAGTAATGAAATTTGGTTAAAGGCCTTAAAATTGTATTTTTAGGGGTTCAACTAAATTTTGAACAAAATACATCCGTTAGAAGCTATCTGAGTTCAAATGAGCGTAAGAGCTACAAAATGTAAGAAAGTAGACAAATAAAATTTATTAAATAAAGTTAGCAAAGAAAATGTAGATTCTTATGAAATTTCGAATTAAATTAGTCGGGGGAATGACTGCCTGATTGTAGGCATTTTTGCAATCATATGATGCTGATGATAATGTCGTGCCCGTATTTAGACAGAAAAGGGTGCAGTAGCTTCTGAGGGTAAAGACCCCTGAGCACCCTGTCTGACTTCTAGCAATTTGCAATCATATAAAAACAATAATTTAAAAAGTCAACAATTTAGGCAAATTAAATTTGTCTTGCGATTTTTTTTTACTTCAATTTTAGTTTTTTGGCAAACTTGCACTTCAATCAATCGGAAAAAGAATATTTTAATCACAAATTAGATTTTTCGGTACCTGTGTTCTAACAACAATTCCAGATTAATCGAGTTACAAAATCATCAGAAATCCCACAATAGATTCAATAAATATGCTAAATGAAATCAAAGCCAAACATTTTGCAGTTATTAATATTAAACTGTAATATTGCCCTGGAAGGCATTCGCTTCCTCAATCCAAGTCCACAATTTTATGTTTGTGTGGAGTTGAGATGGATTGGGCCTTTATTAAACAGTAAGCGAAAACGTTTTGTGGAAACAACTTCTGTAGATTTATTCTTTCACTTTTCTTTATTTTTCAAAATAATTGCTGAAGAAGATGATGCCATGTCCACGTTACAATGGACATGACATCATAGCTTCTGAGGGTAAAAACCCTTGAGCAACAGAAGGCAGAAGCCTGACATCTAGTGCATATGAAAATGGCACTCTCATAATATCTTGCACAAACCCTTTTTATAGGGGGATTTTCACGCACCTTACAGATATTGCACAGGAAGAGGACCAACCATGTCCAAACCAAGACTCGAACCCGGGACGGTCAGGTCAGGGGGGGGGGGGAGGAGACGCTCTACTCCTAGGTCAGGACGCCGGCTTCAAAATAATTATATATGTCGATTTGATGAGTGCGATAGAAATATTAAGTAATGTGATACCTTTAGCCACCCTTTAATGTAAAAATGCTTGAAAAATATTGAGATTTTTTTTGCATAATATTTACATATATTATATAAAATATATTTGCACAGATATTTTGGAATTTTGCTGGATGTTTAGGCATTCGGGAATTTCAGGAAATGAAATAACTGATCAAGCTCTCCATAGGCTGACATTAAATAGATGAAAATCTTGTTTCTCTAAGGTATAAGATACAAACAGGATATAATTTCCATACCCGTGATTATTAAGAGTCACTGAATGGTTATGATGGGCATGAGACTATTATTTTATTTAAATCAAAGTATTTATTGAAGTTTTCGCAAAATAAGCAAATTTCGTGGTTATGATGGACATGAGACTATTATTTTATTTAAATCAAAGTATTTATTGAAGTTTTCGCAAAATAAGCAAATTTCGTGCATCTATCTGTATCTGACCTTGATCGTATTTCTATTTACATATTTACTTCAAAATAATAAGAAAATGTTTTTGATTTTTATGAAATTTATATCTAATTATAAAGACTTTTTCATGCTGAATCATTTTTTCATCAATCGAAAGAAATTTCATTGCCTCTTGAGGTGGGGGCAGATAAAATGGGTAGAGTTCTTATACACGTATGCGCTTTAATACACGAAACACGCACACACACAAAAATGTAGCATTTTTCATTTTTTTTTCGAGTACACACCTTCTTTCTTCCTTGTTCAGTGATTCGAATTTTTAATGAAATAAATGCAGTCTTATCCCAAAAAGTAGACATACATGTTCAATTAACAATTTGTTACTCTATTCACGCTTATATCGCAACAAAATTTTTATGGCTTTCTACCCTTTGCTTTTAATGAAATTTATTCCTGGGATTCCCTCAAATAGTTTAAATAGCGGAAATTTTAAATAATATCTTTTTTGCTGATAAATGGAAATATTCGGTGAATAAGAATATACTTTAATAGATATTTTTTTGAAAATGAAGTCCGATGCTATACAGATTATTTTCCCCTGCCCATTTTAGAAAAGGTTAGGATTTCTACTTTTATCAAATACTGCTCACGTGATTCGTTTATATTATGACAATATATCTGCCTTTGTTTATTAATTATAAAGTATATTTAAACGACAGTGACTCAATTGTCAATATAAGCGATAAAATCTATGCAAATAGTTTTTTCCTTTAATTTTGAAATTAACTGAATGTATCAAGGCAATAAAAAGAGAGAAAAAATTCTTTACATTAATTTCTAAGAATTTGAGGAATGAGGAATAGATAAGATCGTACTTTTAGTTTAAATGCAGCTGAATTTTTTCCTCACTTTTGGCTTCCAGGCACCTGCCTGGCTTGTTTCTTCGTAGATATGTCACGGTTATGCATGAATTTTGAAATGAATTAGAAATAAAAAAATAATAAAAGAAAAAGAGGAAATATTCGAAAATGAATTTCGTAATAATTATTTTTAATAAGCAAAAATATTTTATTACAAAATAATGCATAAAATTTCTAATAAAATTCATTTTAAATTATTACTATTTTTAATTTCTCTTATAGAAAAAAAATATAGAGAAAGTATTGTAATCGTCAAAAAACTCGACCACGGGATTTTAACGAAGTTCCACGTTTTTTGACCTCCCCGAGTTAAAAAGATAGAGTAACAGAGAATTTTGTCTATATGCGAATAAAGATAAATCAAAACCTCTTTGAGCTAGACGATTGAAATTCGGCATAAGAATTTCCAACAAGACTAATTCGTAGATTTCTAGAAATTTTGAGCAAAATCCATTGTTTGGAAATCTATGTGTCTAGATATTCGAATACAAACTAAAACAATAACTACAAAACGAAGATATAGATAAGATCCGGTGCACAGGTTTTACTTCTATAGTGTAGACAAATATCAAAGTTAGAGTCAAATTCAAAAAGATGTTGATCTTCTGTTCATTCAAAACATAAAAATAATGTAAACACAATAATTCAAAATATATGTTATGACATATATCAAATTTGATAAGTGAATTTGAGATTTCAAGTGTAATTCTGTGTTAAATTTGTTTCAAATACCAATAAATTGTTTGTTTAAAACACCAATTGGATTTTCGGATACTATTAACTGTATGCTAGGGGTTATTCAGAAAAAAAAAAACACTTCGCCAAGGATACAAAAAGATTCAATAAAAATATTAAATTCACGCCAAAGTTTAATATTTGGCAATTATTGCACGTCAATAGCATAAAAAGTGTTTTTTGGGATGACACCTTTATGAGAGTAAATGCAAGAAATTTTGGGAAGAGCAATCTTGCTTGTTTAAACTTGATATTTACAGAGTAAAGAAGTAATTATATGCGACTTTTAAAATATTTGCTGTATTTTTTTTTCTTTTCTATTTGGGCTTACTTTTATTAATTATCGTGATAATGAAACAATTTTGTTTACGAATGTAAGCTTTATTCTTAAAAAGTTTTGAAAAAAAATTCAAATTGAGCGAAAGCGAAAATTAAACTCATATATATGTTGCCAAACTTTTAAGCATAGTTAATTTGCTTTTGGTAAATTACATAGATGTATTATCATGATTTGTAACTCTTTTTTACTAATTTTGCTATTCTCTCTCTCTTTCTATGTATTCTTCTTAAATTATCGTATTCACATGCTAATGGATGGAAAAATAAAATTCTCTGAATGATTTTTATCCATAATTTCATCGAAATCTTTAGTTTTGATATGCATCATACATCACCTTTTTCATTTATTACGTTCATAAAAAATAGAATTTCAAAATGTTACTCTTGCACTTAGAAACAACCAGTATTATTAAAAGTCATGGTAATAATTATCATATGAGAATATGATGTTGTTTTGTTTTGAGGTATTTGAAATCGCAAATTCACAGGCAGAAAACTAGTGATTTATCAGTTTAGGGGCTATTAGAAAATGATAAAGAAGGTTGTCTGATATGGCGATTTATCGCTAACAAAAATGAAAGACTTGGAGCAAATGTCCGCCATGTACTTGATTCTCCTGTTTGGTCAATAAAGGGTAGAATCTTAAGAAGTTATCGCCCAAAGAAGCACAGGGAAAAAAATGGAAACTTTCATTATAGTATATTTCCATAAGATTTTCAAATGAGGAGGAGAGAAAGCCCTTTTTTTTTCTAAACATTGACGCATGCGCAATTTGATAGTCCCGTGTCTGTTTCAAGCTGGTTTAAACTGGTTAATGATTTAAATAAATTGGGACAAACAATGACTTAAAAAATAATAGTGCTCTAGCATGATAACTTGAAATTTGAGATAGCAGTCTTCAATTTTATATTTTTCTATATTTTCTTTTAAAAAAGAATTTTTTTGTTTTTTTAAGAATTTCTTTTTAATTCTCAAAAGAATTTTAAATTTTTTAAAAAGAATATTTTTTTTCTCCCGAATTTAAGAAGGTATAAGCATTTAAACATAATAAAATTTCAAGGTTGCTTTCATTTTAATAGTCACAGCACTCTCCTATATGCACATCGTACTGAGAAAGTAAAAATAACCGAAACGGAAAAACGTGCAGCGGATGGAAATCTCTTCGCCGTCCGTTAACGAGCACGTGATCAGGAGAGAGTGAAAGGTGGGGATACTCGATTTCGAGCATCATTCTCGTGCAACGCAGCCGCAAACGGACGTTCGTCACACCTGTTGCTCTGCCTCGATAATCAAGCATGAAGATCGGAGTGTAAGTGATTAATCGGGTTTCTTCCGTAAGATTTGCTATAAATTTCTAAATGTAAACATTTTTAGACTAGTGATGAATTTTTATTAGAAAAGTTTTTCAATAAATTGATATATTAGGGAATTTTATTTCTTTGAAATTTTTTAATTTTTATTTAATAACTTTTATGAAATTTTTCTCAAGATCTGCAAAAAAAAAATGATGTATTAATTCTTTTATTGAAGTTTTGTTGAATATGATTTTATAATACTTAGCATGTTATTTATTATGAGTAAAATAATTTAATAAACTAAATTTTATTTAAAAAAGTTTTGTTGAATTGCAATATATTTTATTAAGCTTTTATTTATTTGATAGATATAGCGTTTTTATTAATTTTATGTGGAACTAATTAAATACTTTACATTTTTAATTATTAAGTTTTTTACTTTTTTAAATTTTTTATAAACTTTTTACTTTGTATTTCTCATTTCATAAAATTTATATTGCTATTAATTAAACTGTCATATCAACGGTGGCTAAAGCTTAATTTTTTAAAAAATGGCTGATACTTTCTTCAAGTTTTATCTTGTCTTTTTACTCTACTTGATTTTTAAATAGATTTATTTATTAAGATGGAAAAAAAATTTTAAACATCAAAAAATACTGCGAAATGTCTGTGATCTTCAGTAGTGAAAAATGTTTTTCAATTTTTTTAACATGTTCGTGAACAGGAATGCTATAGTATTTATTTTCATTGTGTTGCATAATTATATGAGTGATGTAGCATTTAAATTTACACATATAAACACACCAACAAATTAATTTTAAAACAAGATGATAAGTTGTTTTTGAGACTGATTAAAATTCTTACAGCAAAAATGTTAAAACGTTAATTAAAAAATTAATTTTTTTTAATATTTGCAATTTAAAAATTAATTTTTGATCTCTGAAGTTATAAAACTAAAATTTTAAATAGCATGAAAAATTCCGACTTTTACCGGTAAAGAAAATGAAAAACTTATAGTTATTGAAATATTGACTATTATATTATTATAATCTTATGTTTTTCTCATTTATTCCAGATATTGTAAAGTACTCTCGTTTAACGTCTTGTAATTTTTGTAATAATTGTAATTTTCCTACAGTTACATTCAAAGGGTTAAAAAAAGAATTTTCTGCCTAAAATTTATACATCAAACTTCAATGGTGGGAAATTATATAATATTCAATAGTCTTTTTACTACGCCAAACGGCTAACAAAGTTTTATTTTTCTTCTTGAATACAAATTATTTTTTTGTGAATAAAAAAGATTAGCACGACGGAAAAACTGATCCATATTGTGTTAGACTACATGACTAAAATATTAGTACAGATTTAGAAACCACGAACTACAATATTTATAAAAAAAATATTACCGAATCTTATATATGAAAATGAATTTTTGTTTGTTGGCATCTTATGCGCTGCCGTATTATTCAACCCATTGATATAAAACTTGATCAACTTATTTCTTGCATTCTTGCGAAGGTTATAGGCTTAGGACAGTTATTATACTTATAATAAAACTCAATGTGTGTGTGTGTGTGTGTTGGCGCTCTACAGACCAGACCGTTGGACCTACAGCTACCAAATTTGGTACATGTATACCTTGGAGGTCGGGAATGTGCACCTCGGAGCCCTTTTTTCGAATTTTTAATTAGAATTTGAATTAATTAAAATTTAAGCAAAATTTCGACGATTTTCCGCTATAACTTCTGAAAATATAATCGCACAAACATGATTTGTACATCAATTTAAAGATTAAAAAATTAGCTTTCTAATGGTATCTTTGTTTTAATGTATAACTTAAGCTTCTGTTTTTAACGAATTTTTAAAGAAATATTTTAACCATGTTTTACAACAATATATTTCGGACAAAGCAATAAAATTTAATCTGCACGAGCACGTCAAGGGGGAAAAATTAGGTTTTATCAGCATGTTGCCATCCTATTGACGGAAGTTCAAACTAAAAAAAAACAACTATCATTACAAATTAAATCTAAAGAAATGCAACTTTTAGCACGTGACTGGATAAAATAAGAGAAATATAATATGTGACATTTTCTAAAATAAATAATGAACGAGCAAAGGGAAAAAAATAGCTTTTATTAAACTGTTGAAATCATACTGACAGAAGTTCAAATTAAATCGAAAAAAATAAAAATAAATTAACTATGACTGCAAATTAAATCGAAAAAAAAAATGCGAAAATTTCAAAAAAAATTTCATCCACGTGATTGGATGAAATTAAATAAATATTAAATGTTATGTTTTCTAAAAAAGAAATACAAGACAAAGGTTTCTATGATCGTTTGCAACATCTATATCATTAATTTAGTAAATCAGCGTTACGTGACTTTCGAAGTTTAAGTATATCTGGCAGAGAAATTATAAAGAGAGCAAGGCACATAAGTATTTAATTGAAAATCTTAGACCCCATTACTCTTGGCGAACCAGCTGGTCGCCAAAGGCGTCTAGTATTTAATATATAAAAATGAATTGTTGTTTGTTCGCATCTTATGCTTTTTTGTAGCTTTCAACCAACTGCAATGTAGGTTAGACAGTGCGAATTGAACCTAGAAAATCCATGTTTTTACGAGGCCAGCCGACATACTGGGTGTTTACGGACAGCCAAGAAATTTATTTGTTTCCGCTGAAGACGGGAAAATAAAATGTATTGTCTACCCTAAAGTACTTGAATAATATAATTAAAAAAAGAATAAATATCATTTGTACTTCGCCTTTATTTAAATTTCAATCAATGTATTCATTTCCGACAAGAAAATAAATATCTTTCTTCCTATTATTTGTAATTAAGCAAGACAGCTATTTCAAATTTCCAAAATCAACGCCACGCAAAATTAACTCAATAACGCGCCTGGTACCAGCTGGTATCAACTAAAAATGTATATACAATGGATTTTAAATATATGGGTCTGTAATTCAAAGCTGCTGTTTTTTCCCTGGTTCATATTTTATTCAGAATTCAAATTAGAAAAAAAAATATGTCTAAAAATGAGATTTCAAAGGAAAATTACTAAAAATTACAAAAAAGATTTATTTTTAATATTTACATTTTAATGAGCAATATAACTTGAATAAATAAACACTGTATAGTAATAATATGGGTAATAATAATAATAATAATAATATGAATAATAAATAATAATAAAAATAACAAAGTTAAAAATAATTATGTCGTGAAAAAAGAAATTTTGATAAAAAAACACTACATAATACTTCGAATACAAAAAAAAAATGATACAAAATTTCGAAAATTCTTTCAATATTCCACATTATTTAAAGAAGAAAGGAATTTTTAAAGAATGTATTTTACTATAATAAAAGCCTTTCTACCGAATTGAAGGCTTTAAAAATAATTCGTTTAAGATCATTAAAGACTTTAAGTACATATCAAATCAACTGGCGAAATCTAAGATCATTTTTCTTTTGCCAATTTAGAAGCGACCTTGAATTTTCTAAAATAAATTCGAATTGCGGACATTTTAAATTTATGATTATACGATTAATTCAAGGAAAAAAAAAATCGTATTTTCCATGTTTTGTGGAATTTAATTGCCGAACTAACATTATTTCGAATGGTTTACGATAAAGATGGCATGGTCTGACTCACAGCTTTTCAATTTATTTTTGAAACAATCAACGCTGCAGCGTGGAATTGTTTACATTCATTTGCGCATCTACAACGGCGGGAATTCGCAGACTACGGTATTCGTTTTAATAAATTACTGTCAAAGTGACGCTTGTCAACGAAAGTGCTTAGCGAAGCAAATCGGAATGATAGCTTGTTTAGTTGAATTTATTACACGTGCGGAAAAGAATTACTCTTCTAGTATATTCACGTGTGGAAAATATTTGTGTTTTTGTGAATTTTAGTTTCAATTCCGATTGGTTTCAGCTTTGAGCATTTGTTTAATTGTAATAGTCTTGGTATATTGTTTGACAAAGGATTTTAAAACCCTCTGTTCTTTTGCTCATGCTTTAGGATGGGTTTAATTTGTCAAGTTAGGGGTGAATGGAAAAATGAAAGGAGGAGATGTTTATCTTTTACAATAAAATAAACTGGGATTACTCGCAAACAGAATTAAAATAGCACAGTCAGAATTGACACGACATTCATATATACATAGAAAAAAATTCAACAAAAAAGTTTTTAATAAGGTGAAATTCAATGTCAAAGAATGAAGAATTCTGGAAATACACTCATCTTTTCGCGTCTCTCCCCTTATTGAGATAAAATCGCCGAAAAGTGGTAGTCTCAGAATACTGAAACGAACATTACGAGTGTTTAAACTGTTGTTAATTAAATATGCTGGATCGATGCCAATTTTTACTTTTGAGTAAATAAGTTTTATTAAACAGCTGATGAATGATTAATTACAGTTAGATTTTTAAAAATTATTTTAAAGATATTATTTTCTTAATCTTTTATTGGCTTATATAGTATAATAGACAAGTATTTTTAAATGATGGCCTTCGATGAAGAAATTCTTGAAGCATTAATATCGAATTTTATGTGCACAGAATATGATAAACTTTGTTTAATGAATATGCTTCTGTATTACATCTTATAGTAATAGGTAAATAGGAATATCCTACCTTTTCTGGGTATCCACCTTTTTTACAAAGAAAAAATTCACACGTAATCTTTGTCTGTAAAGTTATATCCTACCCAATATTAAAATATTGATGCATATTATCAATAACTAATTTGTCGGCCTATCTAACTATTATGAATCTCAAAAAAGAAATAAAAGCAACTGTCAATTATATTAAAAGATTGTTTAAGAAAAAATTAAATATAATATAAATTTAACCAGAAATTAAAAGGAGACGGATAAAATATATACTTTTAACAATTTCTTAATATCAGGATCTAATTATATTAATATCGCAAATTACCATGTTCAGGGATGTATAGAATGTTCTTTTTTTTTAGACAGTAAATAAGCTTGTTAGCTAAGACCATGCTCACCAAAATTCAATAAAAGAACAGCATTTTAAAATTTCTCTATTATTATCCGCAATGTCGGATGAGAGCTGTCTTAGTATCCAAAGCGCGTCTTCCCCATGTTCTGGATATCCCGGTTCGTGCATGGTTCTTCTTCTATGCTCTATCTGTAAGGTGTGTGAATTGTGCCCCCTCGTGAAAAAGGGTGGTGCAAGTGAATGCAAGGCATGAATTCTTGATCCTAGTTGGAGCAACTGGAAAAACAATAGACGCTCATTTGGCTTAAATCGCTGACAGACAACTGTCACCGGGCTCATAAAGTGCCATTAATCGCAACAACTTTCAGTTCTTGGTTGTCTTTTGAGCTCTGTAAGTTACTTTTCTAAATCTAATGTTTTTTGTGCATCCACATTTGTGAAAAGTTCTAAAATCTAATTCAGAAAATTATTGCCATCCCAACTGATTTGTAAATCTACTTGTTCAGACATGTTATTATATTAATTTCCTCAATAAGTAAATCTGCTAGTGTTTCAAGTGTTAGAATATAGGGAATCTAAAGTATTATGGCTTGAGATATTTCAAGTGTTTATAGTGTTTCAAGTGTTAGAATATAGGGAATCTAAAGCATAGATGGTGTGAGATATTTCAATTGTTTAACCGGGCTTATTATCATCCTTCCTGAGTTTTCGGAATAATAGATACATACAACAGATTTGACAAAGCAAAATGCTTCTTATGTTTTAGTTAAACTCACCTTCTGAAACAAATGGCACGCGACATTTTCATCAGTACTAGTTAAATGGTTCTAAAAAGTTTACCACATGAACAGTAAAAAGAGCAACCTGATTTGATTGCTGTGAACAGGTTTACTAACATATGACAAGAGCTGATTTAGAAATGCAACAATCTGATAACAACTGGGTTCATCTTTATCAAACATTTGTGAAAAAGTCAAACTTTTTTGTGTAAATCATTATCTTATAACAATGTTTTCTTTCATGCTTGGCTGTGTAACTACAAATAACAAACCACTTGTTGAACTCAGCCAATTCGTATCCAGTTATACATTGTCTGTTCTCAATATAAACTAAAATAGGTAGTATTAAAAAAATAGCTACCACCAATTAGGAGGTATAATTTGAGGTAACTCAGATCGTGCCCTAACTGACAATTTTTCGTCTAAGTTCAGGTGGTTAGTCCCTTAACTATCCCTCAGTTCAATGACCAATGAATACTTTTTTCCCGTAGTTATTTTGGCAATCATTGCAGTTTCACCTGATTGAATATGTCACCTTAAAAATTCTTCTGGCGACTTTTTATTTGATAAAGAATTGGCCATTCTCGCCATGCATAAAGAAATTTTTTGAACATCCAATTGTCAAGAAGAGTGTAAAAAATGCCAAGGCGATACTTTGGCAGTTGACATTTGTTGGGTGTTACGTGTCAAATGCATTCTAGAGAATGTAATAATATATAAAGAATCTTTTGGGGCTTCTGTTGGTTAAATAAAAAATTTAGAAGAAGAAGATTAGGACATTGACTTTTACGAGGTCTAATATTATCTACAAATGGAATGCTTGTATTTCAAAAAAGTTAAGAAAAAAGAAAAGGATTTTAAAATCAAATATATTTATCGTATTTTTATAACAAAAGAAAATTGCTTTGTGTGAATGAAGTCACATAAGAAAGTTGTATAAAATTAATTAAAAACACATGTAAAAAGTCATATGAAATTAATTACAAATTCAGATGAAAGAAGTCATAAAATTAATTAAAAATTCTTATAAAAAAGTCATATAAATTTAATTAGAAATTCATAAAGAAATTCATACAATTAATTAAAAATTCTTATAAAAAGTCATATAAATTTAATTAAAAATTCATAAAGAAATTCATAAAATTAATTAAAAATTCTTATAAAAAGTCATATAAATTTAATTAAAA
>JAPMOQ010031596.1:1866697-1911025 GCA_026543055.1 Argiope trifasciata
AAATTAATTAAAAATTCTTATAAAAAGTCATATAAATTTAATTAAAAATTCATAAAGAAATTCATAAAATTAATTAAAAATTCATAAAGAAATTCATAAAATTAATTTAAAAATCATATAAAAAATCACATATTAATTAAAAATTTGTATTAAAAGTCATTTAAAATCAATAAAAACAATAAATTTAAAGAAGTAGGTGACAGTTCGATAAAACTAGGATAAGTAATTCCGAGACACACTCAAATATTTTTCTGAATTGGGGTATTAAGTAATTTTGGATACTTTCAGCAACATTCTTTACAATTCTTGCGCAACTTTTTTCAGATATATATATTTCCTACACCATATAATTTACAAAACGGGTTACCATTCCATTTAAATCCATTTCTTGTATGTTAATTTATTTTTCAGTAAACTAATTCGTTGTATACGAACATTTTTGGAATCTAATCTATATCGACAAGAACGTGAGCGAAATATGGACATGAAGTTTATTTTACACGCTTTATAATATAATAAAATAATGAATAATGCTTAATAAAAGAAGAAAATACACGAATTTCACTCATTGCCGGTGACATATGTAGGAAAAACCTGTTGATTTTGAAATAACTGTGTTCTGCTGGAAATTCCTGTCCCCCGTTGGCTTATCTTTACCATCAAATGCAGCTGATTGTTTCATTTAGTTGAGTAAGTGACCGAATAAATCGTGTCGTTTTAAGAAAGTATGATAGGACAAGGTCAAGGTTATATGTAAAAGTTAAAGCGGACTTGACTTGCTAAGTAGACAAGGTCAGAAAACAAGAAAAATTTCCTAAAAAGAAAGCAAGAAAATCTTAGGAAACTTTTCTTTGTATCTTTCTTGCATATTTAAGAATTATATTGACGTAAATGTAAAATATCGAAAAAAAGAAAATCCTTCCAGCATCCTGGAATTAACGTTTCTCCCTGACATTATTTATTCGACTGATTATATTTCACATTTCATTTCTTTTAGAAATAAAACGACATCAGATTTCCAGTTCTTGTGGATGCAATTGAATTCCTTTAAACTTTCCAGAATTCTAACTAACTGATTTGAATCTCATTAAATTTAGATTAAGAAGAAAATTTAAAATTTTAGCTGCTGAAAAACCTGTAATCGTGAAGTAAATTATTCTAAAAAATGTTTAAATTATTTATTTATTTTAATAAAAAATGTATTTATTAATATATTAAAAAATAGGAGCGAATTTTTATTCAGAAAGGGGAATGTCAAAATAATGTTGAAAAGTGAGATGTTTGACAGAAGCGCTCCAAATAAATTGAAATTTTAATTTCGGTTATTATACAGTTTTAATTTTTAATAAATGTTGAGGATTTCTATAATGTATTCTTTAATGTGGTTTAAGTTTGCTACCGTGTTTAGTAAGCGCTTTACACTTTCATGATTTTTGCTTCGATTTTTCGGGCCTTTTTTTTTAAAAAAAATAGTTATTTCCTATTTTTAAAATCTAGTATTTTGAAAAATAATTTATTTTTTTATTATTTCTAAATTTTTTTTATTATACAATTTATTATCAATTTTCATAACTATTATGGAATCTCGCTATCAGTTTTTTTCTTAGCTGCATACTAAGCGGCTAAAATGTTATTGAAATCAATTCGATTAAACATTGATTAATTACTCAAAATATTAAAGTATTGTATTGTCATCGGAAACACGTACATGTATAAAATTTCATATTTTTCCTATCAGGAGACAAGTAAATAATAAATTATGAAACTCTATCCTTATTACTAGAAAACCGTAACATAAAAAACACTCAAAATTATACGCAGGACAGAATTTTTATAATTTCTGGAGCGTGTTCAAAAATGCTAGGATGAATTGCTAAAATCATATTCAATTATGTTTTGTTTAGGAGCTAGAAATCGAAAGTTAGCAGTTTTAAAATTTGAACAATAATTATTCCAAAAAATTAAAACAACAATAAATGTTTAACAAAAAGTTTTCATTTCACTTTTTTATTTTTTAAATCATTTTTATTATCAAGATTTTAGAAATTTAGGAGAATGAACTGATGAGAACTCTAATATTCTGCAGTGATTTGATTTGCATTGCGATTACAAATAAAATATCTGTCGTGAACGAAAAACATTGCACCAACAATAAGTTTTATGAGTGAACATATTTTTTAAAAAAAGTGTCCAGTCTCTAACTTAGAAAAAAATCACATGCTATAATTTTACATTACATTACAAATGTAATTTTCAGCTATACTTCAAATGTAATTTCCCGTTACACTCTAAACACAACTTCATCATCTATAATTTCTTGCCATCGTCGATATATTTAACTGAAATATAAATCAATTATTAATTCTGGGCATTAATTTTACACCAGCTACCAAAAATGCTGGCTTAAATCAATTGCTTGCTGAAAAGTTAATTGCAATAGATTTGTTAAAGATTCTTTACTAATATATCTGAACTGGATAGTATCCTTGATTGCTTGCAGGTAAAATTTATTATTGATTAGTGTTATGAATTCTCTTAGATACATAAATATGTCAATGTAACATAATTTTTTTTTAATTTAAACTTTATTCGCAGGCAAATTTAATTTTAGAGGAATGTAGTAGCCGATGATAAAGTTTTGACTTTAAAACCAAAAAGTTTCATATCTCGAATTCCCACCGAAGTAGATTTATTCATGTAAAATTTGACATTATCAAACGTTCTTTCACTGGTAGCATGCAGAATTTCGAGGGGAAGTGCCCATTTAGATGTCGCTCTCGTCATCTGACTACAGCCCAAAATTAAAAACTCAGTTTCATTAGATCTCTTAAATTATAATTCTTATTATTTTAAAAAGAGACAATAATTCAACTGAAGGAACTAATTTAACTGAGTATCAAATCAATTAAATGCAGCAACATAAAATTAATCTCTAATATATGGTTCCCTTTCTTGTGAATTTTATCTTTCTTTTCCGAAAACTGACTAGACTCATCCTTTTAAGACAAATTCCTCTCATTATGATATTATCTTTATAAAGCATTTTTGAAAAGACAGTAGATGTATACATTTTTTTTTCTTAACTAACTGTTTTTTTTTCTTTACTTAGTAAGCGCTTCCCATTTTTATGATTTTTGCTTTGATTTTTCAAGGTCTTTTAAAAAATAATTATTTCCTATTTTTAATATCTATTATTTTGAAGTATAATTTATTATTTTTAAAACTTTTCTGACATCCATTTTCATTTAAAAATATCATTGTTTGCTGTTAGTTTCCTGTCGTATGTAGCAGGTCATTTTGAACAATGATTCATTCTAGTGGATACAAAATATAATATTTATATGCAAATTACAGCTAAAGCAATAAAATATTTTCTTTGACATTTTTCTTTAAATATTTTCAAAGAGCTCCCAATTATGCATTTTATGGTCTAGTGGGCAAATTTGTTTTTACATCACTGTTTGTTTTCTCAACAAATTTCTATGTACTTCTATTCACTGCATTTCTATGCATTTTATATGTCCGTTTTGTTGCAACCAATCGTTTTTCCTGTTATTTCCTAAAAATGTGCATACTTTGGCCGGTATTGCCTGAAGCCACTCTGTAATGATAGAAAGTGTCTATAGAATCGAAAGCACTTAACCTTCCGCTATTCATGGTCGACCCTCTCACTTTACTTCCGCATCCGTCAAAAAATCGTTTGCTCTCGAGCACCTCCGGATCATGGCAGGATCACGAGGGTGATGTCAGGCGACCACCCTTGAACCTCCATCCTGCCATGACCCACTTTCGGAGGGGACCTTTCCTGCAGATGTGGATGTCTGTTCCTGTGATGAGTGGGTTAATGGCTGCTCAGTTGCCAGATGAAATGCCGACGTCCCATTAACAGCTACGATAGTGATTCTGTTGATTAGAGCGTTGCATCCATTTTATTATTGATGTCTTGAAAAGACAGGCTTGCACAGTGAACATCCTTTATTTCTACAGAACGGAAGGGACTACGCAACCTGTTGAATAGTTGGGCTAAATACTGTTTTACTTTCTCCTCAAATATTTGATGGATTTCCTTTTATTTTGATGTATTCTTTTCAATTTTTCTATCTATGTTTGTTGTTCTTATACTCTTTATTTAGATATGGACTGAATTTTTCTTTTTCTTTCTCCTAATGCTCGTCAACTTTTTATTCTAGATTTTATTCAAATTTTTTCTGTCTCATTCAATATTCAAAAGAAAACATGCTATTCAATATAATCCAATATAATATCCACAATACTAACCAATGAAGTTCAGTTTAGAGAAATTTAAGGGTGACCCACTTTGATTCTTAATCCTTCTGGTATTATTTAATATTAAAGAACTGTGCGTTAACTATTTTACTCTTCTTTAATAAAGTTTCATTTTATAATGCATAGCCATTGATAGTTAAAATCATGCCGGTGATTTAGATGGAATTGCAATTCTTTATTGAATATCAAAAACAGCACAAAAAGCACATTTTAGCAAGTCTTCTTATGAATATGACTTCATAATTGTGCCAATGTTCTTGATCTTCAAAGTCTGTCCTAACCTTATCATTTACAGTGTTCATTTTACGAAAGATCTTCCTTTAATAAATATATAAATATTTTGGATGTTGTTCGCTATTTTTTCTCTGCAATGAGACATTCTTTGTTAACAATTTTCATCTAAACTCAAATAAAAACCAGTTGCTCAAATCGAATCGAAGCAAATAATCACCTACTAACGGGAAAAAAACCGCACAGTCGTATGCAAAATAAAATAAAATATTGAAACGAAATATTGCTGATAATTATCATTTACAGCTTATTGACCGCTGAGATTCACAAATAACCATGGGTGTGTCTGTCCTTGAGTTTTTGTACGCACCCACTATTTATCCCCTATCACCACATAAAATTATGGACCCTGGGTAAGGCCGTGAATAACTTGGATGGCATTATTGAATAATTACGAAATATAGATTTTAGGGGTGAATCTAATAATTGTATTGAATTTATCGCGTGAATATGCATTATGTGGGCCTTTTTCACAGATTTAGTAAAACCAAAATATGACATGGAATTGCGGTGTAGTTACAAGATAACATATTGAATTTCATTACTTTAAGTTTTATCGTTTAAGAGTTATTGCCCAGATATGCATGCGAGAGTACAGATTGATAGACGGTCAATCCTTAGAAACGATTTGCTTCAAAATTTGTTTAGAAACTATGTTTTATTTGCCAGAATATCATCAATCTTTGAGTTATTGAGCTCACCAGTTTTCGAACAGCTTGACAGATCTATTCTGATTGAATTTCAGTCAAAGTCTGACAGAAACATAAAAATTTGATCTGAACATACACCGAATTTCATCGTTGAAACTTATAGTACCCCCCCCCCCCCAAGTTATTATGCTCATTAAAAACAGGCAAAATGACTAAAAATGTGCTTTTCAAACTTAGCAAGATCTGAGGCGTAAAGATTTATAAAAATTTCGAGTCTATTATACAAAAAAGTTAATAAAAAAGTTAAATGTATAATGGAAAGACTAAGAGGGTTTAGTAAGTATAGTGGACAAACTAAAGACAGAAACTCTAAGATAAGTATAATGGAGAGATTAAAGATTGAGAGGGTTTATTTTTAATGACTTTTTTAATAAATATAAATAAGCTTTGAGGCTTATTATATAACTCAACTAGATTGAATATTGCTTGTTGTCTTTATGCAAATGACAATTTGAAAATTTTCTATAGGATTTTATTGATTTAATTCCCATTTAATCAATAAAATCTCATAAAAATTTAAATCCCATAGAAATTTTTCACTTCTTTTTTTTAACCTTCATAGAACAAGTCAACTTATAAGTTGAAAACATTTTTAAAAAATCATGATATTTTTCTTGAATTCCTCTGAAGGATTTTTCATTTAAGATCTCAAGATAGAAAAATTCTTCCATGTGCATCAATCATCCATTGTTGCTTCTAACGATCTGATTCCTTTCGGTCATTCCCCCTCTCCCCTCCCTCCTTAATTTTTTTCTTTGCAACAATTCTTTTTAATTTTGGTGATAGAAATTTCGAAGAATTTTAAATCGTTCGTAAACCCGGATTCAAACTTCAAAACTGTCTTTGAGTCTTTTTAAAAGTCAGAGCAGTTTTTATGCTGAAAGATTATTTCAGTTTTGTGCGACTGGTCATCCGGAACATATCAGCAAGGATCTGCTTGCTATACATTAAAGGATTAAGGATTTTTATTAATGGTATACGATTTTTATGCTCTGTCTATTGAAAATTTTCTTTCTTACTATATACATATCCTCTTCCCTCCCCAAAAAAACTTAAGAGAGGAACAATTCTGTTTTTCAAAAAAATCTAACGAAATCCTGGGTGGATGGAATTTTAATGTTCAAAGCAAAATAATAATAAATTAATAAAATAAAATAAAATAAATGAATAAAATAAGCAAGAAAATACTCGCTTTATGATGATGTCGTGCCCGCATTTCATCGGAAATAGAGGTGCAGTAACTTAAAAAAAAATCTAACGAAATCCTGGATGAATAGAATTTTAATATACAAAGCAAAATAATAATATATAAAATAAAATAAATGAATAAAATAAATAAGCAAAGACTCGCTTTTCTGATGATGCCGTGTCCGCATTTCAGTGGAAAGGAGGTGTAGTAACGCCTGAGCACCCGATGGCAGAAATATGACTTTTTGCTCATATGATGATGACACACATATTCTCTTGCACAACCTTTTTCTTTGGGGGGGGGGGTGCTCTTTCACACATCTCACAGACATTTTACAGTGGAAAGAACAATCATGTCCGGACCGAGATTCGAACTCGGAATGTCCAGATCACAAGGAAGACGTGCTACCCCTAGGACAGGACGCCTGCAAAGACTCTCTTATTTACACGAAGGAAGGAATCTAACCTACAGCTAACATAATTGCAAGAGTAAATTTAAAAGTCAGAATGTTTCGTTTTTTAAATTTTTTTTTAATCATCACCAATGAAAAGATTTATTTTAAAATTAAGATGGAAAATTCGGGTCGAGATAGCTTGGTTGGTAGGGCATTGGCCTCGCATCCCTTAGGTTATGAGTTCGAATCCCAACGGCCGAAAACCCTCAGCGTGTGTGGTGACTGGCACCGGCATAAATCTGTCGTGGTCAGAAAGTCTTCCATGTGGAGAGTAATACGACTCGGCTACTGGTTCAGAGATGATCGTTCTCTGATCCAGGTCTAAATTAAGATATGTGAAGGATATGCCTGAATGGAATTCGCCCTGTAAAAAGCATTGTGGCGCGTGAGTAGCTTCGACATTTGGCCCTCGTTTATGCTACAGGAAAAAATGAGAGACGTTCATCTGTTTAAATCGCTGACAGATAACTGTCAAAGGCTTGTAAAGTGTCATAAGTCACAACAACAGATTGACGAATAAATATTTTTTGTAAAACAGCTCGAATAGGTAGTCTAATAAAACGGAAATTTAAGAAAGTTCTAAATTATTTAGACATTCAAATTTTATTCAGAAACCATAATTTAATAAAACTATTTTCAATAATACCTTTTCAAAAAACTCAAGAATGTCCCAAATTCTTTTACTTTTCAAATCTTATTTAGAAAATTATAGTTCCATCAAATGTTTCTGAACTGTATCAACTATCACTTTATTTTTAGAGTCACAAAAATACACGCCAATGCCAACTTCAAAATAAAAAGTCAAATGAATTTTCGAAATTCAGATTGAAGAACAATTATTGTTTTGTAAGACTTTTGTTTGCTTATAAAGCAATTTGCGTTGGTAATCTAATAAAAAAGAAAAAGTAAGAATGATCTAAATTAATCAGACTTTCAGATTTTATTTAACAAACATATTTTAATGGAATCATTTTCAATAATACCTTTTTTTTTAATTCAAAAACATCCCAACTTATTTTAATTTTTAAAGCTTATTTAGAAAATAGAATTCCATCAAAAGTTTCTGAACTATATCACCAATCTTTTTATTTTTATAACTACAAAGGCACATGCAAATGTTATCTTTACAATCAAAACGTTTCAAAAATTTTTGAACTAAAAGCCAAGTGAATTTTAATATATAAAGAATGATAAAATATTCTATTACAACAATTTTCATCAATCACCCTGAGACTATAAATCAAAATTATCGTGACTTGTTTTAACAAAACGGATATTTCTTTTTTATTTTATTCTCAATTTATTTTCTTTCTTAAAAACTGCAGCAGCAAGCTGCCAATGAGCGAAATTAATTTAAATGGATCATCTGAATTATCCAAGATTGATTATGCAGAATCTATTATGCCCGCATGGCAGGTGCACATGGTAGGCATATGTTTATACAAAGAAGAATCACGTATTTTCGTCTTCTAGATCTTATTTTTTCAGATTCTCTAGCGAATTATTCTTTCGGATTTCTTCTTCAGTACAGGACAAAAACCTTTCAAAAAATTTTATTTTCAGCGAGCTCCGCCCTGATTTAAAGCGTATTATATTTAGCATTTGAATGGGTTTAATTATTATTGATTTCTTATTCTGTGGTTTAAGTGCTATTTCTAAAGAATGCTAACCTTGGATTACATGATCTGTATTTTTTTTTTTGCCCTGTTTAAATATGCAGGGCAATTCAAAACAATTTATCTAATCGTGGCATCACGTCGTATGATTAAATGGTTTAATCACTCATGTGCAAAGCATATAAAGTAGATGTGTTCTAATTGAAAAAAAAATTCAAACTCAAGACTTTGATTAATTTTCTCGCTGCAAATCTGCTTAGGTCTAAAAAACATAAGGGATATTAGAGGATTAATCTATTCATCTGTAGACGCGATAACTCAGAAACGCTTTGAACTAGAGGATTGAAATTTGATATACGGTCTCCATTCCAATTTTTTAGATTTCTATCAAATTCCCACAGAAATCGATTCAGAGGTCATTCTGTTTGTCCGTCTTTTCGAATATAAGTTACAACGATAACTCCAAAATGAAGAGATCTAGACAGATAAAATTTTGTACACAGATTTAACATCTAAAATGTAGATTCTTATCAAATTTTGAACCTTATACGTCAAATATTGACCATATTTCAAACTTGCACTTTCACATGGATGTAAATGCATTAACTTATAAAAACTCAATGATTTAAATCAATGAGTTTCAGTTTGTGATCTTAACTGATGATGATGTCGTGTCCGAGTTTCCACGGAAAGTGGGTGCGGTAACTTCTGAGGGTAAAGATCCCTGAGCACCCAGAGGGCAGAAATCTGACTTCTAGCTCAAATGAAGGTGACACACACATTCACTTGCACAACCCCTTTTTACAGTGGGGCTCATTCATACACCTCACAGATAGAACACAGACAACCAAGCCCGAACCGGGACCCAAACCCGGGACGCCCAGACCACGGGGAAGACCCGCTACCTCTAATCCAGGACGCTGGCTGTGATTGTAATTAATGTTCGCTTATGCCACGTAAGATACTCGTGGCCTCATCCAAAGTCCACAATTTTATGCTGGAGGGGAAGGGGGTAATTATATGTTAGAAAGTTTCGGTGAGATTACTCCCGCTGATTGAAGTTATATCTATGTGTTTATCTACCAGTGAATACAATGATTCGAAAACATGTAAAAGCAATGCTCCATCATATTAGCATAAGAATGTACGTCAGCAGAACCCGACTAAAGCAAAGGCATACGGGGCAATTGCCCTAGGCCCTCACATCAGAGGGGACCCCCAAATCGAATAGAAAGCGTAATATTTTTTATTTAAATATGTATTAACATTTAGTGTTTTAGATTTAGCAGATTTCTTTTAAACAGATGCTTAAGATAGTTGTGGAAAGCATTCTAATATAAATGTTTCCGTAGCATTTTGCCGGATCGTATTTTAAATTCAATGTGTGGTACTTCGTGTTAAGACTAAAAATGCTTTTAATTTTAATAGCAATTTGAATTAATTAACAAAAAGTACTATAGCCAAGTTCTGTGCACGGTTCTTCATTATAAAAGTAGTGAAGAAGAGAAGAGCCCCAAAGAAGTTTTTGCCCCTGGCCCCGATTCGGCTAAATCGGGCCCTGTACGTCAGTAACTGAAAGTCATCTTCCTCCCCCTGAAACTGGAGGAATTGTACAGTGGCTTGTAATGACCCTTAATGCTCAACTTTAGCTCCGTCCGTTATTAAGATTTTCCGTATGCCTTTGGATGAGTTCGAATAACTGTTTATGGCAACTTCATACCTGGATTGTTCGTACTGGATCAAATGGTATTCCATTACTTTCTAAGCCACCGAAATCCTTAGATCTAACTTTCTTATGATTTTATCCGTGTGAAGCGTCTCCAACTCCCCAGTACTTACAAAAATTACAGCAGTGAATGTTTACTCATATAGTCGGACTCATATAGTTGGGATATAATAATAGGGAATATTCGATCATGAGTATGGTAAAAGCTGGTGCATTACCTAAAAGTTTGTCATGTCACCGGAAGGACCTTTATAGAAAGATATAGAAATTTGGATAACTGCAGTTTTCCTGTAAATTTATTTTATCAAATTATATTTATTACAATTTTCACAGGTGTGCATTTTTTGTCCCAGTCAATATGAATCACCCTATATTTAAAACGCTTATAATTAGTAATTATTATATTATCTTCCCCAAACTCTATCCTTTTCATTCCACCTAAATATTACTTTGAATTTTTGGCACAAAAATATATTATACTTAACTTTTGCAAAATATAGTACCAAGCCTCGTTATGATTAAACCGGACACGTGCATATCAAGATGTGTGTACCAGACTTGGTTCCTAATTGCATAATCCAAATAATGGTAGATTTCAGAGATGAGGTGGTTGAATTTTATTTCTTTAGTAAATGTTAATAATTATAAGCAACTTTTTAAAAGAATATTAAAGTAATTTGTTGTCTATATTTTTTATTAAATGTTGAAGACGATTCTTGGAGCTACTTTTCTCTTCTCTAAATTAATAAATATTTCCTTTAATTTGTGATACAATAATCTACTAATTATTTAACGCAAAACTTTGGAAACGTTTTCATCAAGATTCTTTAAGGTCAAAGAAAACATTTGTATATCCAGATGTATATACTGGAATTGGTTCTTAATCGTATTATCCAACTGATGGCAGACTTTGGTGATGAGGTGGCTCAGTTTTATTTCCTCCTGTAAATGCTCATAATTAGGAATAGTTTTTTTTCAAAAACATTTTAAGGTCATTGGTATTTTCCAACATTTTTTTAATTAAGTATTGAAGCTTGAGAATTCTTGGAGCCACTTTTCTCTTCTCTAGATTAATAAATATTTCTTTTAATTTGCGACACAGTAATCTACTAACTACTTAATACTAAACTTTGTAAAAATTTCATCAATACTCTTTAAAGTCTGTATATCAGGTTCATAATCGCATTATTAAACTGATGGTAGCGATTTAAAATGAAGTAGAACAGTTTTATTTCCTTAAAAAAATGCTCATAGTTATAAATAGTTTTTTTGAAAAATGCACGAATAATTTTTAAAAAAATCATTATTATTAATCATTGAAGATAATACTTGAAGCCATTTTTCTTTTCTGCAGATTGATTGAACTAAGAAATGAATCATGTATGAAACAAATATAAATTCTTATATTGATTGAAAAGCAGTCTTTTAAGTTATCCTATTTGCAAATGGACTTTTCAATATCCAGTTCCTAATCGTATTATTCAACTGATGGTAGACCTTGAAGATGACATTGATCAATTTTATTTCCTTAAATAAATGCTCATAATTATTAATAGTTTTTTCGAAAAATGTGCAAATAATTTGCTTTTTTTAATCATTATTATTAAACATCGAAAAAATACTTTAAGCCATTTTTCTTTTCAGCAGATTGAAAAAACTACAAAACGAATCATATATGACATAAGCAACTATCAATTTTTATACTGATTGGTAAGCAATCTTTTAAGTTCTCCTATTTGCAAATGGAGATTTCTTTTTATATCTTCCTCAAACATTAACTGTTACGAAATCTCTGCATAGATTTGAATCGCATCGCGTGGCCAAGTGTACTCAGTGGGGCGTTAAAGCAGTGTTGCACAAGACATTGAACAGCTCTTAGTTTCAGCCATTGTCTTCTGTGTGAGTATTGCGAAAGCAAAATGCAACAAGTTAAATAAAAAAAGTAATTATAGGCAAAGACAAAAACACGTTTTCATTCAAGTGCGTAGGTTCTAACCGTTTACTCCTACTTATTAGGCCTTGTTGTCACACACCTGGGGTTAGGAAGGTAAAGATTCGGACATCTGTGTCTTTTAAGGAACCGCAGTAGAAGAGTTCAAACACTTCTTTATGGCACATAAATTTAGAAGAAGGCGTTTCGTAGGATTTTTGGTTTGGTAGGTCTAAATAACTTATGATAAAAATAAAATATAAAAGAGAGAGACTATATAAAAAAAAGTCTTTTAAATAAGAGAACTCGTCCATGTAACTAGTTACTAACCTCTAACCAAAAAGCGCTAGATGTGCGGCATATTACACTGAGTAACAATTTACATGAAGTGGATAGTTCTTTCTTATGTAGCTCTAAGTTTTACTAAGCATATGTAGAAATATATATGATATCATTTAATCTAATTTACATCTTAATTAATTTTCCTAATTTTTATCTTATTTTAATCCGTATTAACTTCATTCTAAAATAGTTTCATTTTTCATATTTTCATTTTCATTTCATTCCTTGCTCTCTAACATTACTTAATTTTTTTAATTAGTTTAAATTTCAAATTAATTTACATCTCTTACTTACTCTCTCTCTCTCTCTCTCTCTCTCTATATATATATATATATATATATATACACATACAGAGAGATGATATTATTTTCAGGGAAATGCATCGAGGAGGTGTATTTGTATCTTAACACACTTTCAGCTTCCACGTTTTTAATAATGGCGTTACACCTAAGTTTACAGATTGTCTAAAATTATTACAAGAATAAGGTACACTTAAAATTTGATGACTATATTCTTCCTATTTGTATATTTTATAACACTAGCCGGCTTTGGCGACCAGTTTGTTTACCAGATTATTGATTTTTTTTAGGCTGATGAAATAAATTCTTCTAAACTCATTTTGCCGTGTTATTTAAAATGGTAAAAAATATGAATTCATTTGAAATTTTAAAAAATAAGTCTGACTGCACATTAAAAAATGAAAGTATTCGAAATAAAAGCGGAAATGTAAATCCTGATGTGGAATTAATGATTGGCAAAAACAAGCGATGATGAGTTCACATTCCATCATAGCATTTAAAAACATCATTAAAGCGAATACCAAAATAATAATAATGTACCAAAACGAATTAAAATATTATCAAAATTAAAGAAAAATTTACGGAAATTGAGATTGCTATTAAAACGGATATTTTTGAGTCTTAAAGTAATATAAAACTGTTTTAGTAAAATAATTGTTTTGGAAAATATGCGCATGTTTCTGTAAACAAGCCATAATGATTACTCAGCTGACGATTAATTACATTTATTTTTGCACTCGATTAAAATTTTTATTTGAAACCGATTAATTGATTTTTTTAATTTTTTAATTTTTTTAAATTATTTTTTGGTGACATAGACACTATCCCCAGAAAATTTCTAATGATATTTTGCTACTTACTTTAAATTTCTCACATTAGATACTTTTTGGTTCAATTTTTTTTTCACGTATATGGGAGGGTTGTGTGGTATTGATTCATATCAATACCACATTTTAACTCAAAATTTCGTATTGATATGAATAGTTCAAGCGGTAAAAAAATTTCCAAGAGTGGTACGAAGAAAATTTTAAATGATATCATTAAATATTGTGTCCAAGAAGCAGAAAATGGGAATTAAAATATTGCCGAAAAGATTTAACAACATAAAAAACGCATTTTAAAATAAAAATATTATTATTAATTTGTAAAAAAAATAATTACCAAATTTTAAGAAAAGAAATTTTTTATTTATTTTTCATAATTTAATATTTATGTTTTTTACATTAAATGAAAATTGCTCTGAAATATTTTACTGTGCCTTCTATATTACTAATTATCTGCAATGTTTAATTCTCATAAAACATCGAATCTTCATTGTTAAATGAAAACATCTTCTCCTTTCATCTTTCCTATCACCCCTATTTTGTCGAATTAAACTCCTCCAAACGCATGCTCAAAAGCGCGGAGTGCTTTACAATCCGCTTTCAAACAGTAGCTGGTTCCAAAAACAAGGGGATGTTAAGTACAATCAAACGGTACATTAATTTTAAAATTAAAAATACCAATAAAATTTATTTCCAACATTTAAAAATTTTGTTGAATAATACAAAATAAATAAACATAGTTTAATTTTAGTTATTAAAACAATACAAATTTTAAATTGTTACAATAAAAAATATTTGTTATTAAACTAAATAGAATCCAGTAGTACCGAAATAAATATTGAATCAATATCTCAATCATGTTATACTTCCTTTTGCTTTTAAATATCTAGTTTCTCTTCTCTTAAAATACGTGACTATCTTGTGCTCAAGTTAGTCACGAAATAGTTAGTTTTTAATCTTGGGGGAAAACCTTGAAGGCAGTCACAGGCAAAATTAGATCATTTTAAGACTCCCGATTCTTGAAAAAGATTTTTCCATTAATCTGTTTTTATTATCTAAAATTGGCGATAATTAAAGCAAGTTGAAAAAAATAGTCATAATTTTCAGTGCTTTTATTTTCTTTTATCAGCCAGTAGGACAAGCAATTATCAATGGGTTTTCTTTTTAATACAACGCTTAGCATCGATTCATGACCTTGAGTTTTCTTTCGTGACTAATTCTCATTTTAACATGGAATATATTTTAAAGATGAGTCAACATGTTGAAAATGTGATGCAGGAGGCGAATTCAACTCACAAAAACCTTCATTCACTTGAATGCATTTAATGTTATTGCAATCGTATCAAGGTTAAAATTACAGAAGCATTTACAAAATAGAAAAAGTATATTAAAAATGAGATTAAAGGGTGCATTAGTTTTTTTTTCTAGTACGAAAAATCATAAAAGTCCTAAACGTTTTTTCACTGACGAAATTTGTGGATTAGAAATCGTAAAAGCACTTTAAGATGTTAATATATACAATTTAAGATGTTAATATAAGATATAAGAAAAAAAAATGTTTGCAATGCTGAATTGATGGTTACAAATAAAATGTAAGTACAAATTAATGTTTCTAATAATCTAATTAGAAAAATCGCTAGGGATTTTTTTGAAATACTTTCTGTTCAACAAAATTGTATGGGTTCGGAAAAATCAAGGGGAACAAAAGAATGTTCAATAACAAGCAAAACTTTTTTGTTCGGTCTAGTGCAGAGCATTTAACATATTTGTAATATGTATTGTCCTGTTTGGGATTTTTAGCTCCAAAGAGCAATAACTATTTTGAGAATGGAAGTTCGTTTATCTGAGATTTAAAAAAAACAATTTTATATGAAGTTAAAATAATAATTTTATATGAAGTGGAATTTGTCTCATTTGAAATCGACAAAACCGAAAAAAAAAAAAAAAAATCCAAATTAAATTAGTATTCCAATTAAGAAAAGCTGGTTCTAAAAATTCTTTGACAGAAAGATTATTGTTAAATAAGGGCAAAGAGAACTACAATTTTAAAATTAAAAATGGTAATAAAGATTTATTTTCCAATAATAATAATTTAAATAAATATTTATCTAAAAGTTTTGCTGAAAAATACAGAATGAATGAACAGAAGCAATTTTAGTCCTTAAATTAATAATTATCAATAAATTATGATTAATCATAAAATAAAAAATAAATAATAAAAGTAAATTAAATGGATATAAATTAATAAAATGAAATAAGTTAATAAAATTATGTGCACACATTTATGTAATTTGAAATATAAGAATTCAATAAATAATATTAGTAATTTAATAAAAAATAATAATATATGTGAAGAAGTATAAAAGTAAATTGATAAATAATTGTAATAAAAACATAATATTTATAAAAAGCATACAACAGCTGTAGAAAAACAATACTGAACTAATGGCAGTGATCACCCCGAATTTTTTCGCCAAATTCAGTAAAAGTTTTCTTTTCCCCTTTCCCCAAAGTCTCACATATTAGAATTTTGTGCTATAATTAATCAAGAAAACTTAATTAAATAAAGAAAACCAACCATGCACACGCGAGCTCTTTTTCCTACTAATTCAAAGCAAATTGTGATAATTAATAAATAAAGAAAACCAAGCATGCGCATGCACGCTTTTTTTCCTACCGACTGAAAGCAAATTTTGATACGTAATTAATAAATGAAGAAAACCTAATTAAATAAAGAAAACTAAACATGCGCATGTTCGCTTTTTCCCCTACCGATTGAAAGTAAAATTTCACACTTAACTAAAATTTTAGCTACATGTTTAGATATAAAATTTCATTTAATTGAGCCATACTGCTTATATGCATGCGGAATTAGCAATCAGTAGATAATTGATTCTTTGACAGATTTAGTCCAAAATTTGACTTAGATTTATACTTGTGCTAAATGTTTATTACCAAACTGTTCCCTTCTATCGCTTAATGTTTTGCAGTTTTCTGTTCAAATGTACTCGGACAGCCAAATTTCAGTTGAGGCTTCCTGGAAATGAATTTAACTCAAAATTTGAGATATATCACCATATTTGTTGTAAAAACAAATATTAAATGTCATAATCATATTCAAAAGCCTTTTTGAATTATCATATCCAAAAAAGTCTTGAACAGACCGATAGAAAATTCCAAAAATGTGTTTTTCGGACTCAGGAAAGAATAAAACGTAGATGTATGTCTGAAATATATATTCGTCTGTATTTTTTGACGATTACAATATTTTCTCTTTGTATATTTCACGTATGGGAAAGTGAAAACCAACAATCATGTATATATCTAACATGTACAAAGTTTCTCTTCAAAGTGAAAAATTTTCCATCTGTTTTTTCACTGAACTTTCAGAAGTTGAAGAGTATTTCGCACGGCTGAAAAGTCCTGGCAGCAAAAGAGATTGAAAAACTATTTATTTATAATCGCAAGTTTTCAAGAAATGGGAATATTTAGAAATTCAGAAATTAAAAAAGAACATCTTTCACAAGTTTCAGTTTTCGAATTAATTGAAGTAAATTCCAATTTTAGATTATATTTTATTAGTGCGCTAATAGTAAATTAAAAGAACTAAAAAAAAAAAAAAAGGATTTTATTTATAAAAACCAATTCAAACATCAAAATTAAACAACTTCACCGTATTGATAAGCTTATCTTTATAAAGTTTTTTTATTGAAGGATTACCTATTATTCAAAATTACATATCACCTGAAAATCTGGCTTCGTGCTTCTATAAAATCAACATATAAGGCAATCTCTAACTTTCATATATATTAAAGACGAATAAACGTTGTATAATATTCAAATATAATAAATAGATTTCTATACTATACATTTACATTCACTGCAAATCGGAGCTTTTATTCTGAAAATTTTCTCTAAAAAATTCTGTGAAATAATCGGATGAAATTTATTTTCATCATTTCGTTTGTCTCAAATGCAGATAAATGCCTTAACTACGCGGTTCAGAATTTCATTAATCATGTTATCTTGAAAAGGTTCCAATTTAATTGTATTCGTAACCAATTCCAATGGTTATGAATACAATGGTTCATGGATATTTCATTTAATGAGGTTTATTATACACTTTCGGCTCTTCAAACAATATATCATCGAGATGATTATTATAATAACCGTTTGTAAGCACATACGTGAAATTGCATGCCTGTGTGACGGTGAGTGTTTATCTGGAATTCTATACTCCATTCATGATTATCATCAAAGGAAACATTTTACACGAGTCTAGTTCATTAATTGTCACTGTTTATAATTAATTATATATGCATGGACATCTAAAATAAATGGCTGAAAGTTGTTGCTGTTACGAAAACACTGTACTTGCTTCATTTTTTAAAAAAAGAATAATTATTTGGTATTTAAAATATATTTGAAACACAAAAATTCTTTATATTTTATTGCTATATAAAGTATGAGTACGATTTTTTCTGTTACTAAGTCCCTGGTACTTCGTGAAAAATCGAGAAATTATTTGTAGATGGTAAAAGACTAATAAATTATAGGATAAATTAATGCTCGATTTTTTCTAATTTTGTGCAAGAGCTACATTGTTTTCTTATTTTGATAAATGTACCGCTTTGAGGTTTTATTGTAATTTTATTTCTTTAAAATGTTTTCTTAGGGATGCACTAAATTATTTAAAATCAAATGTTGTAAGGGGGCAGATATCCATTTGAAAGGAATCAAGGAGAACAAAGTTCATTCTCTTTATTCCATCTTTAAAGATCAAATAAAAAAGAAGAATCTTCTAAGAACTTTTTTACATCTCAAAAGTGTTATTTTTTTCTTCTCGCATAAAAACTGATAGTCTTTTCCAGTATTACTCCCGTATTGTCCAGTATATGAGCATTTCAGGATTCTTAATATAGTTAGTAGTACCAAATCTTAACCGTTTCCTAACATCTGAAACACAAATTTGATACAGAGATACAATTTTAGTAAAAGATCACTTACCAAATATCATTTACTTAAATCGTTGCGTTTTCGAGTTACCACATTTATGCGCGTGAGACGATAAACGACCAACAGATTAATGAATTTGGTTCAAATTATTTTAGATCTGATCTTCAAGTACTAAAATTGTGTATTAAATTTAATTGATCAAATCCTTATTTGCATTCTGAAATCATTGTATTCACTTATACTCGGATAGACAGATGGCTAAAGGATTTCATTTAAAATTTTGAAGAAACCTAGTATTAAGTTTTAAAATCACATGCCAAATTTCAAGAATTTAATTCAAAGCGTTTTGAAGTTATCATGTTTGCAAACATATGGACAGACAAATAAAAATCCAAAAAACATGTTCTTCTGATTGAAAGCTATCTAAGACAAGGAGATTCATCAAAATCTCTCTATATGAGTACTCATGAATAAAATACTTTCCTTTTTCTATGCTTCGTGTACTCGAAAATAAAAAGGGTGGTTAAGGTATCTCCACATTCGGAGTGCCTTTGCAGTTTCTAAACCACTACTGAAGGTTGCGGTTGAAACATTCGTAATATTTCGCTTATTTTAAATACCTGTGGTCAGATACAGAAGTTGAAGGTTATTGAAAGAGGGTCTTTCAATTATTGGACACCTGCATGAGCACCCGCTCTCTAATCTTCCACGTCAGATTGAGAGTTTTACACTCGTATACGATCCATCTTAATTGGATCCAAGCTCTATCCTGAGGCACCATTGCATGTAATTATTATTATTACTTTTACTTCTTTCTCTTAAAAATAGATTGTGTTTTCTCCCTTCTCCTTTGTGCCTTTTAAAAGTACTGGGCATTGAACTAAATAGAAGAATCCTATCACCAACAACAATCCAATGAACTAGAGAGAATAAATTTGAAGTGATTTTTGCACCAATAATATCAATTTCTATGAAGGTTAGGAATCCATTGGTTGGTTCACTATTGTTTTCTTTGAAAGTGAACAGATAACTCAATTAGCAGGGGGAGTTTCTACAAAACTTTCTCTCAAATTCCGAAGTTTGGCCTTTACACCAATAATATCAATTTCTATGAAGGTTAGTGATCCATTGGATGTTTCACTATTGCTTTCTATGAAAGTGAACACGAGGAGTAATTTTCACAAATCTTTCTCTCAAATTCCTAATCCTAATCCTAATTCCAAATCAAATTCCTATTTACCATAAAACTTTTATGTTCAGTAATCCTAATCCTTTCACATAAATTGAGGATCTTTGTTAAAACCATTAATACCTTGTATGGCACAGGGGAACAATAATTAAGAAGTAAATTTTTGATCTTGAATCTAGCATTTTAACTGAATCTGTCTTGCGAATCTGTACGACTTTTTTTACATCGTACAACACATTTTGGACGTCTTTTTCAGATCAACTAGAACCAAAATTTGCCATGAAACTGCAGCTGCTGTTCATGCTAATTACCAAATTTCATTAATCTAAGTAATTACGTTTATATGCATGCGAAAGTACAGACTGACAGATAGTCAACTCTTCGACAGATTACGCTGAAAATTTTACATATATATTTTAGATGTTAAATCAGTGTATTAAATTTTAGCCTTCTAACTCTCTTTGTATTTATTATATTATCCTATATTCTAACATTCTGACAGAAATAATGACCTATGAACAAATTTCGTTCAAAATTTGACAGAAATCTAAAAATTTGGAGTAGACACCATATACTAAGTTTCAACAGTTTAATTAAAATACTTTATGAGTTATCATGTCCACAGATGGTCAGATTTAATTCCAAAAGCTTTTTTTTCCGAAGAATTTATACTTTAGATATTAGAATGTATTCCAAATTTCATTTATCAAACTTTTCAAGCTTTGAAATCATGTTCAGTTATATGAATCGTTATTTGATTCGTTTCATTCTTTGAAATCGTTATCATGTTCAGTTATATTCGAACAATCGGGCAAACAGACTTCCCTGAATGGATTCTGTTTAAAATGTAATAGAAATTTACATGTTTGATTTAAAATCTTCATACCAAATTTAATACTTTTAGCTATAAGCATTTTACGAGTTATCTTGTTACTAGACAGAATATGATGCCGAAAAGGTATTTTTCGCATTCAAGAATGTCTAAAACATGAAGATTCGTTAAAAATTCCTATTTCTTAACAATTCTAACACTTGCCTTACTTGTTAAGCTAGAAAATAAAAATGTAACATTATTAAGACATGAAATTTCGCATGCAGTTTTAAATTTTTATTATTGTAAATTTGTATCAAATTTTTTCGGGAAATCATCTGAAAATGAGATCTTGAAATTATTATTTCTTTTCTTTTTACGATGAAGTTAAATATAAAACAATTCGTATTACGTAAATGTACCTAAAAATAGAAGAGAGAACATTCCACCTGATTTATTTTAAGAAATAAACACATATTAACTGTCTTCTGCGACAACTAATTTGCCCACCGTATTAATAATATTGATTTAGTTATGTTAGCTAACTTTAATGAATTAAATCTTAACACACCATAAATTCTTATTTTAAATTATAATTGCTCTGTAAACATTTAACTTTCCATCTAGCTATTTGCGCTTGCAAAGTAGCGAAATAAATTGGAGAACTCAGTTTAGTTATTAAAGCTGTATTAAAGTTTTACTGTGCGATTTCTCTCAGAACTGGTGACGGTATGTGTGTGTGTGTAAAAGAGGGAAAAATTCACCTACTGATTATTGATGTCCCCTAGCTTAACTTTTCATGTGAAATAAAAAGTGATAAAATCGATTCAGTAATTGTGTCTGGGAGTCTTAGATTCTGCCAAAATTTCTCTATATTGAGAGTGTGCATTAAAATAGATTTTATGTGATATCTTAAACTGAACAGTGATGAAGAGAAAGAGAACAGATGGCAATTGATGATGAGAGAACTTTCGTGTGGAATAAATATTGTCAAAATCGGTGCAGAGTTTGCGGCTGATTGATTCTTTGCAGAGATTGATTCTTTGGTTTTGCTTATAATTATAAATACATATATGTTTTGAATACGAATAGAGAAATGTTATTCTTTGGATGCCATTGCTTAGGACTTACTTTGATCAGAAACTAAGTGACCAATTTGATCTCTTTATTGACCTTCCATATAAAGTTTTTTCATAGCTTATAAAGGTGATTATGAATGAAACGATGTAATGAGCTTTTTTTCTCTTCTTAATTCCCCGGATGATCGATAAGTATCGTTTTTCCAATTAAGAAAAACACTTCCTCGATCCTTGGTGGCCAGTTACGCATCGAATTGTAATCATCCAGGATTGAACCGGCCTCCTGGGAGCAAACAACGACCTGTTGTCCTTCAACCTGCTTTGTTTTTCTTTTCCAATTCACTTTTACGTGCGAGCTGTAATCATTATTTTGGAAGGTGCAGAAACAACATTGCTTGCGGGTGTATAAATAATTTATCACTCGAAATCTTAAGCAAAAGAGCTTCCGGTTTGTTGTGAAATGTGCTTTTGCACTTTCTCAAATAAGAATTACAGAGTAATTGTCAAAAATTCGAATTTGAGATTTTGGAGACTGCCCAGTTTTTAGACCTTTTCTGCCTTCAAAAATCAGATTTTTGGCTTTATGTTTATCTGTCTGTGACAAAGATAACTCAAAAAGGTTTTGAGTCAGAGAAATGAAATTTTGTATTTAATCTTTGCATCAAAGTTAAAGATTTCTATCAAATTTTGAGCAAATTCTATTCAGAAGAAGTCTGTCCATTTTTTCGAATATAAGTTAACACGATAACTACAAAACAAAGAAGCTAAATGGGATAGAAAGCAAAGAGGCTAGAATAAAGATTTATCATATTTAGTGTATATACCTATCAATTTTGAGCAAAACCCAATAAAGGATTGATCATCCATCAGTTTGCAGCCTCAGAAACTTGTGAACACGATAATCAAAAACGTAATGACTTATATACATTAAATTTGGCATGTATAAAATTGTCAAATATCGGTTTAAAAATCGCAGATTTATTTTTTAAGGTACTATTAACAGCATACCAGAGATTAATCGCAAAAAATTCGCCAAGATTACGTGGTAGACTCAGTAAAAACGTTATATCCACGCCAAAAAAAAAAAAAACTAAACTAAATTTAGTGGTACGACAGCCCTACTTGTATGCAGGCCAAGGCCTACAGTGCTCATATCTGCTTTTTTGACCTGGGCCCTGGGGTTCGAGGCATATATCCCAGTTAGCTAGTCTGCCTTCGTTGAAGCCTTTGAGTTTTAGTTCCCAGGTATATTTGATCCTCAGTTAATCGACCCACTAAAGAGATGGAAAGCTGAGTCGATCTTACATAGCCCGAAGAACGCTAAAAGTTAATATTTCGTAAACATTGTAGCCAATGCAATGCAAAGTGTACTCTGCCTTATCCAGGGTCCACAATTTTTGGCGGAGGGTGAGGGATAACATATTTAGAGTATGAAAGAAAATTTTAGTAATGGAATGAATGGAAATCCTTATTCATTGATAAGATTGCTTATATCTTTCATTTAAGTGTGATACCTTTTTACTGTGAAATATCTTTAGTAGGTTTTTCAAGGCACTACTCCAAAGAGATGTGGCGCCGAGAACAGCATGATGTTGAATAACGGCGCAAAATGTGATAAAATATAACTGTTTTAGCCAGGCAATATAAAGTATAGGCCTGCATTGATGATGATATTTCACGATCATTTCAGTACAGCATTATGTATATAATATAAAACAAAATTGTTTGAAATTAAAACATCTATAATTTCAAAAATTTCAATATCTATTTTTTATACTCTCGTACACTATAGATGTTAATTATGGTAAAGATAAAAAAATACGAATTCGAAATTTTATCGAATTTTCAAGTCTCGAATCTCTGTTAAGTGCGAAAAAACACTTTTTAAAAAAATTGTGTCTGTATCTCTGTCTATGAACACAGTAATTCAAAAACGCTTTGAAATGGAAAGAATTGCAAATTTTCATTAATTTTGTCGATTTCAATCACAAATTTTGAACGAAATCTATTCACAGAAAGTTTGTTTTCTTGCCTATCCGAATACAAGTGAAAGCTACAAAACAATTTCTAGTGAGATCAAAAAGCATGAATGAATAATTGATAGCCATAAAAAATAAAGGCACAAAATGTATTGTACAATTTTAGCGTCTAAAATACAGATCTGAATCAACTTTTTAACAAAATCATTTCATGAATTGCCCATCATTTACACCCATTTATTTGCAAATGCAAACTCGCTAACTCAAAGACTTATGTCTTTGACAAATGAAATTTAGTATATAATCTTAAAATTAAAATTGCCATTCTTTATCAAATTTTTGCTTTAATGGTTGAAAAAGGTTTTTAAGATTTTCTTAAATGTGCTATAAAGCTCAAAATGCTTAAATGTTGCTAAAAAAATCTTGACCATTTATGGAATTTTTGTCCTCTCCAAATATCCCTAAATTTTGTCTTGTGACGTAATAATACCTTTATTATAAAGGGCTCAAGAAAATTTCGGGGATACTTCTCCCCTTGATTCAAATACTAAAATAAATAAGAATGAATCGGGACAAATATTAGAAACCGTGTTAAATGATAACAAAGCACTCACAAGCTTAGCCCGTGAAACATTTCATTGTTAAAATTATCATATAAATGCTGTGGCTTTCTGAATCATGTTTTAAATATTTAATTTGTTTCTACCAAAAAAAAAATTATCGGGTTGCTGACTCTTTTGGGTGACCTGAAACTTTTACAGGGCACTACTAATTACCTTCTAAAACATTCTTAATATTTTTTCGTTCCTTTTTTTTTGCATAATAGCATAGAGATATGTTTTTATGATACTGATCTTCTGCGTGATGGAATGAGAGAATGTTTTTCAGAGATTACATGAAACAAGAACATGCAGTAGACTAGTAATGATGATAATAATATGGGACTGGCATTTGGATTATGGATGTAAGCATAAACATCATTGAAAGTATTTGTTATTATGTGATAATAAGGAGGGATTTATTTGAGAAGACTGGAGTTTGTTTGATTATTTATAAATAATATTTATCTTACTAAGCATTTCAGCACACGAAGGAATTTTTATTTTGAAGATCGCTTTAAAATTATGCGAGGTTACTGAGAGAAAGTTCTGAATTTTTAAGCACCATTAGTTTTCGATTAGATTCAGTTCTCAAAATTGTTGAATGTGTTATATAGTATGTAACTTGAAGCATTGGATAAGATGGTATTGATAAGCCTACTGAAGATTATTGGATAAGATGGCATTGATAAGCCTACTGAAGATTATTGGATAAGATAAGATGGTATTGATCATACTCCTTGAAATGTGAAGACCCATGATCATTGATATAAGATGTTCGTGGAACAATGGCACCGAAACCTTCAATGTTCCGAATTTAAAGCCAATAAATTACATAAGTCAAAATTCCAAAACTGAATTCTTTAAATTTGTTTAGCTTCACATATGTGTTTTATGATTCCTTTTAACATACTTATATGGATTTAATTTGGCAATTTTTTACAAATGGCGACTTATTTTTTGACTGACAGTTTTAATGTCAAATCAGAAATTGACAGTTTATTGTTATTATTATTTTACAAATAGTCATAACTAAATTTTTAGGTGTGTTATTGAAATGTAATTTTTCAGAATTGACGAAGCAATGCTTGCTGTTAAACTAGAAAGAATTTTTAAAAAGTATTTTGTTCTTTATAATAATATTTTTAATATAGAGAACAAAGTATAAAGTATATTTTTTCTACCATTTGAATAGTTATTTTTATTTAATGCTTTATTTTTTTAAACTAATACATAATTAATGAAATGATGGAGATTAAAGTTACTTCGATTTAATTCAAAAGCAACATTTATGAGTTTCAGTGAACAAAAAAGAAGCCGCTCAAAATAGCTGAAATATTTTTTTTAATGCTTTTAAAGCTTATCAAGCTGCAATCGCCAAAACTGTTGAACTAATTATAATTGTAAAGACATTTACAACTTTAATAGCTGTAAAAAAAGTTTCAATACTATGTTAAATTATTAGCTATTAGAATTATATTAGTATGTTACTTATTATTGGTATAAAAATTATTGGGAAACTAAAGCATACTAATAATATTTAAAATGTTAATTATTATTAGTACGCTTGTTATTATTAAATTTTTATTAGTATGATAATTTTTTAGTTATTACAATATTCTTCCATAATTGCAGTACTTTCAAATTAATTAAATGGAATTATTTTTATGACTCTTCCAAAATTTTTCGAATGAAAACCTGAAATAACTTTATTTGAGAAAAATAATTCTTTCGCTCCTTACTTTCAATAATGACGACTTTTTTTTTTAAAAAAAAAAGTAAAATAATTTAATTTGTCTTAATATTCATAAAATATTTATAAACATTATTCATACAACATGCGTGGTGAGATCATTATAATTTGTACAAAAATAAACTTTAATTTCCAAGTTCCCCAACCATTTAATTTTTTTTCTTCACAGATTTATTAAAATTCACCTTTAAAGATAAATTTTTTAAGTTCATGCAGACGTGCCGGTTAAAATTGGTGATTATGTTGTTTTAATCTTATTTAGTTATTTTTCCGTTGAGCTTCGAAAATGATAAATGGTTCTGAAAACTGTTATGACGTCATGCGGAAAATGGACAAAAATTGTTCAAGGTCAAAAGCCGTGTTTTAATAAATTTAAAATGTGTTAAATGCCAAAATACTTCGCACCTTGACCCGGACGTGATTTGAACACGCAACCTTCTGATCTGGAGTCAGACGCGCTACCGTTGCGCCACCGGGCCCACGACGTACGGTGGTGAGATGATATACTAGTACATGTTATATCGATTTTCTGGAGGCTTCGTTTCATTTAGTTTTCTTTTGCTCTGGCAATAAAGTGAGCGACAGCAGATGCATTGATAGTGAAATTCTGATGCTTGTCGAATCTATAAAAATAAGGAAAAGGAAAGCTGAAAAATGAAAAATATGTATTCAATGTAATTTATTCAAATTATTTCAAAAATTAAAAATTCAGAAAAAAAATATAATTAAAAATTTACTTTATTTATTTTAAAATGTTTTCTTCCAAAGAAATAAGTAAAATATTTAGTGATTAACAATTATTATTATTTTGAAATTTATGTTATATTTTGAATTACTTGTATCAACGAGGTAGTGGAATTTGAAATTAGCAAGAATGAACGAAAACTTGACATTTTTAAAAAATCATTTTGTCACCAAAATATATATTTATATTCAATTAAAATAGTGTTATAAAATATATTGCTCAGTAAAATAAATATTGAAGGATTAAGAGGGAAAAAAGTACACCTTAATGATTTTTTTTTTTTTTCAAAATAGCGATTGTAATAAGATTTAAATATCTTTGAAATGTTCCAAGTATCTTAGTTTTGGAAGATATTAAATGAAATTGATAATAAAGATTTTAGTTAAAAATTAAGAGAAATAAGGTATGCATTTTATGTTTCGAGTTTCTTTAGCCATTTAATAGTTAGTTTTAGTTCAGAAAAACAAAATTCCAATGAAAATTCAGTAAGTGTACATATGTCTAAAAAATGAGTATTTAATCAGAATTACAAAATCATGCGAGTTTTATTTCAAATAAATTAACATTGTGTAATAAAGGAAAAAAAAGTTAAACACTAAGTTGCCTGGAATATTTTGAAATTTTTAAAAATTATTTAGCTTTTAATTTTTTTAACAATATGTTTCGTTTAAAACTGTTTTTTAAGGAATTTGACGTATTTATATTTAAATACACATGCATAAAAAGGTTCACAACCCTAATGAATAATTCCCAAGAATGTCTAATAGTGTGCACTGTCCTTTTATGGAATGTGATTAGATTTAAAATGAGTTTTTTTTTAACAAAAATATAATTTTTGAATAAAATATACTGAAAATATATTTATGAAACAAAAAGCAAAAATATATACATGAAAAGAAAAATGTGATTTGAAAATTGGAAGAATAATGGGTTTTTTGAGGGGAGGGGTGTTAAAAGACGGCTTCAAACATAAATATTCAATAAGTTTATCTAATTATTTGCTCCAAATATTTCAGATAATGTGAGAGATATTTTACCTAAATCCAGAAATTAACAAAATATCTATTTAAATTTTTAGTATTAAGTTCAAATAATAACATAATTTTCGAAACAATAAAACTCCTTATTCTATTATTTAGAAACTGTAAAATATATAAAGTAATTATAATACGAAATTTCAACAAAAAGAATTTTTTTTTATTTTAATTTCAGGGGTTTTCTTAAGACGCCTTTATCCATTTTAGATTTTGGAAAAATGGCATTTCAACATCTAAAACAGCAGTAAAGTATGAAATATGCAAATATACAAATCAACGAAGAAAGAATGAAATTAAAAAAAAAATACCTGATGGTTTTAAGGAGGAAATAGTTCAGAAATTGAGAATTTTAAATAAAATAATTTTGATATTTATTTAAAATATTGATAGTCGTCTACCTTAAATATGCATTTGTATTGCTATCATCTATTTAAAATTGTTTAAAAATTTAAATCACTTATTGAAAACCTCTTTTTAAATTCATGTTTGGTGTTTTTCGTTTAATTTATTCAAACTTCAAATTCTGCCTTTCCATTTTTTTTAAAAAATGTCATTTTATAATTTAGTAGAAAATAAAAGATCAAATTTAGGCTTGGTTGCCGGCGTCCTGGCTTAGGGGTAGCGTGTCTTCCTAGTGTTCTGGGCTTCCCGGCTTCGAATGCCGTTTCTTGCGTGGTTGTTATACTGCGTTCTGTATGTGAGTAGTGTGAATGTGCCCCCCCCCCCCTGTGAAAAGGGTTGTGCAAGCGGATGTGAAGTAATAATTAATTAATTCGTATTGTTGGCATTAGTTAGCGCTACTGAAAAACAAGACCGCTCATTTAGGCTTAAAATCACAGCAATCAGTGGATTTATCAATGACAAGTGCCATTGAAAACAACAGGTATGATTGATAAATTATATTTTGTTAAATGGAAAATAGGGATGAAGAATTGTATTAATTTATTTTAAGATTCTTCCTTTCATTTTAAATGGTCAGCTATACCTATCCACATTGTCGCATCGGTATTTAAAGATTGATGAAAGCCTTATTTCATTAATGAAAAATGAGAAGGAAAAAGGTAATTTATTCCGGTTTGATACTATCATATTTAGAACAGAATTGTCAAGAACTAATTTATTAATTAGCTGATAAATTTAACTAAATTTTGATTATATATTGATGGCGCCATCTAGTAGTGAATTTAACAAGAATTTGATTCCATTTTGTAATATTCGTAGCAATGAATTATAAATGAAAAATTAAATGGTGGAAAATAATTTAAATAGAAAAATTTCTACTTTCTAACGAGCTAATAATAATGTGGATCTGAATATGGATTTAAGAAAACATATTTAAATTAATTTGTTGGATAAATATAGAATATAATACTCAGTGCAGGTTTCTTTTTGAAATGTTTTTCTTAGATTTCTTATTAAAAAACAGCTGTCCTAGTTTTAATATCTTTGAAAAGTATATTACAATAAATACCTGGAGAGGAAAACGGATGAAGAACTATCTGTCTGAAGTTCCGCTTCCCGTCACTGCTGATAATGCATCTTATAATCTTATTTTAAGGGAAGTTTGCAATCATTCGCCATTTCATACACTATACGAAACACAGTGAACAGGGAATTTCATATATGAAATTGTTTTTATGTAATTTTGTCAAAAAAATGAAAGTTTGTTATAATTCATCCTTTCATATTCTATATGAGACATAGTGAATAATGAAATCTCTACGAAATTTTTTTAATATAATTTCGTCAAAAAATAAAAGTGCAATAATTTGTCATTTTATATTCTATACGAAATGGTTTTTACCTAATTTTGTCAAAAGTTGCTATAATTCACCATTTCATATTCTGTATGAGACATAGAGAATAATGAAATCTGCACCAAATTTCTTTTATGCAATTTTTTCAAAAGATAAAAGTTTGGTATAACTCGCCATTTCATATTCTATACAAAATATAGTGAAAACGAAATCTATATCATTTTTTTTAAAATTCAATTTACTAAAAGATAAACGTTTGCTATAGTTCGCCGTTTCATGTTCTATACGAAACATGGTAAACAGTGAAACCTTTAGGATTTTTTAATGTAATTTTGCTAAAAATAAAAATTTGCAATAATTCGCCATTCAGAGTGAATAGTGAAATCTATATAAAATTTTTAATACAATCTCTTCTAAAAAGTACTTTCAAATTTTTAAAAATTTCTGTCAAGAGATATAAAGAGAGAAGGTACTGTATTTGTCAATAATTTTTTTTACATAACTCTTTCTAAAATAATTTCTCATTTTTTTAAAAAAATTCTTATAAAAAATATGAATATTAAAAGGTAGTGTATTTGTCAAAAAAGATGTCATCAAGATTTTCTTAAATATGCAAGTTTAAGATTTTCCTAAATAATAAAAAAAAGGTCTGATCCTTCAGCAATGGAACAATCTAATTAAATGAAGTTTGATGCATAGTCTTTGTATCAAAATTTCAAATTTCTATCAAATTTCAATGAAATCCTCCAGAGAGATGTCTGTCGATCCATCCTAATGCATGTTTACGCATCAGTTCTAAAATGCAACCAACTAACTTTATATTATATCCATTGAAAATAGATTTCCTGGAGGTTTTGGAATACAAGCAAAATAACTCCCAAATACTTGAAGCCTTTTGAATGAAACTTGACATGAGATTGTTACATTTTAATTATAAATATATATCTTAATTTTTTTATTCAATCGGGTATGAGAAAGAGTTAATGTCCTTTTTTTTTTCTTTTATACATGCAATGAATCATAATAAAACTAGCCGTAAAGCAGAAAGGAATTAGAGGGGGAAAAAACGACCTTGTAATGTAATATTACTCATTTTTTTATTTTAGCTAAAAACGATTTTCGGTCATTCTGTAAGTTGATATAAAAATATTAAATTGTTTTTATGTTTGAAATTTCAACATATTTTAAAAATATTTTGGGCATTAGATTTAAAATCATGAGCGAACAAAAATATATCAGAACTAATCATATGATCTAGCACTTTCTACGCAGTATTCGACAATAACGTGAAAATAATGCAAAATAATAGAAAATCAAGATTGTTTCAGAAATTTAATCTCATTTTTTTTATTTATTTTCACTTTTCACTTTTAAATTATTTTCAAAAATTCTATAAATCGATAAAAAAATTTCTATTTATTGTTTAAAATCGTTTTATGATATTAATATTTATTTTCAATTGTTTATAAAGGCAAAAATCCATCGCACTATATTTTTAAATCAATCCATAAATAAAAATTTTGGATTGCATCGAATTTAGGATAATTTAGATCAAAGGTCGGCAATTCGATTATATATCTATATATATATATATATATATATATATATATATATATATATATGAACGTCTTTATGGATGAAAACGCCCATGAGCAGGTCTAAACCCAAAGAAAGCATAGCTACATAGCAAAGCTTCTAACTAGAAGCGGACCATGCGTTATTTTATATAAAATAATGACGCCACTTCCTTTAATTCTCATGTAATATATGCAAAATCACAAGATGAGTGAATTCAAATCTCATATGATCCTAATCCCATTATAAACATGGTTATATATGCCATCTAGCATCTGACCTTGCGTTATTTTAGATGACATGATGAAGGCTCGTTTTTTATTCCCTGTGAAGCATAAGCAAAATATTACGATTAGTGAAATCAAATCGTATAATACTGATCCTATGATAAATATGACTACATATGCTTCTGAACTTGTATTATTTTAGATGGCATATTGAAGCCAACTTCTTTATTCCTCATAAAGCACATGCAAAATCATATGATGAGTGAAACCAAATCAGATTATCCTCCTCCCATAATAAATACGACTACATACGTTATATGGCATCTGATCTTGCTTCATTTCATACTTCTTGGTGAAGCTAGATTATTTATTCCTTATATAACATATGTTCTCAGATAAGCTGACAACAAACATTTTGCATGTATCACGTGAACACAAATTGTTTCTTTTCAGAATGAACTGCAAAAGTTATGCTACAAGAAATACGTATCTGCAGATAGTTTAGGAAATAATATGTGAAATAAGAAATGGTTATCATTTTATATTATTTCAGTTGAAAAGTTGTCATGGCAGCTTATAAAAATAATACGATCTCTTCTAATCAGACTTCCTGTGGAAACAGATTAATATCTTTCTATTAACATTTCATTTACTAACACTTTCTACAACTGAGGCTCTAGCTTAAAATTAAGGGTGAAAAAGTTAATTATTAATTTTACAATGGATTTACAATAATCCTTTTTTAATACGTGAATTTAATATTCATTTCCGGAAAATGTGTGTTTTTCATTTATGAAAACACCTTTAGAATTTAAATTTTTGTTACAAAATATTTTAAATTATATTTTTTTTATCTTTTTTCTTTAACATTAACATTCTTTAACATTCTTAAAGAATTCTGAGTCATTCTATTTGAATTTTCTGAAATAATTTTAAATTTTTGAATTATTATTTAATTGAACCTCAGCTTTACGTATAATCCGATGAGAATTTTTTTTCTCATATGTTTCACCCATATTTATAAGCCAACCTCTCTATAACGGAACTTTTTTCGATTAACATGAAGCAGATGGGTCCTTCTTTTGTCAACGGGTTTCTATTTACTAACCAATGTGGTGAAGGTAAGCGCTTCCGTTTAACTCATCCGCTTTTTAGTTATGCTATTTTTTAACGTGTTTCCTTTTTCTCCAGCATTTTTTTTGTCGCTATTGCTTCAATAGCTTTGAGATTCACTTCAGATTAATTTTTAGCTTTATAACTGAAATTCTGTGAGCTCTTGTGCTTGAATAGTGAAGAAATCTTTAAAAGGCAGTAAAAAAAATCCCTTACAAAATATCAGAATGTAAGAAATACTGTTTAATAATATACGCTTTTATTATAACACAGAAAAAAATTAATTAGAAGACTAGATCATTTATATAAATTTTGGTCCAGGACGGGGCATCCCGTAAATGTGGATAAGAAACTTCCAACATTGTGATTGTTTCTCACCCCCCTGGAGGGAACACAAAAATGTGGGGGAAGGATCTGACTTGTGACATCGACGTACTTCCTTCGAGAAGTGTTGTACCGTGGCTGATGATGATCCTTAGAACTGAACCATAATGTCCTCCAGTGTTGCGGTTGCGACGGTCCAGTCGTTTAGATTTTTCCAGGTGCCATCTGGCATTTCGAAGTTGCCAGTTTGTAGCATATAAATTCTGAAAAAAATTAACTAAACATAAAAATTCTTAGTTAAAAATGTTCGTTTATTGTAAGACAAAAATGTATACAATATTTCATTTGGAGATTTAACGTATTAATTGAACATTCAAAGCATGGGAATTACTTATGACTTATGAATTCATTATTACTTATGAATTCGACCACTAAATTGTAATTTACAAAACAAAACAAAAAGATTGAATTCAAATATTGTAGAAAGAAATGTACTGATACGTTATGGAATATTATGACTCTACCATCCTTCATAATTGAAATAGAACTGCATTAATAATGATAATTACGCAAAGCTTGCCTCTTAGGGGCTTGTTGCCATTTCATGAAAATGAACTTCTAATATTTAATTTATGCATTATTATAAGAAAATGATAAAATTTATTTTCAAATGTTATTAACTCATTCAAAAAATTAAAATAATATATATATTTATAATTGTCTAAGGAAACCTTACTGCATGTAGCATTGCTTGAAATCATTCTTTTTCTTTCTTAGCTATTTTATATAAATTTTAAATCAAAATATTGAAATTTTATAGCAAATCTAAAGATTCTTTTTCTTCACATTTTCAGGGGAACGTCTTTCTTCGTTTTGGCTTTAGCCTCAATGACTTGTATGTGCTCAGCAATCTTTTTCAACAAAGACGATGACGAAGACAAGCCATCACTTTTTAAACCAAAGACCTTCAGCATTTTCTCCAGACCAGATCCTCACGCTGATAAAAACAACTCCCCAGGACTCATACCACATCTAGGAACAGTTCTTCATGGAGGCAGCATAGGCATCGAATTTCATCCCCTTAAACCCCTAGGACTAGTCCACGGCATCCTCGGACAAGCGAAAAAAGTCATTCCTGGATCTAAAGATACGGTGGGACATCCTAACCACGAAGAACCACCCAAGAATGATCACTGGGATGAAGGGCGGGACTGGGAATACGAGAAACCGAAGAAAGAGGAACACAAAGAGTGGAAACCAGAAGAAGAAAAACCTGTAAAACATAAACCAGATAAAGTTGGTCCATCATGGGATGACATTGGAGAGAATCCTGAAGAGTATAATACTGAAGTCCCTATTGAAGACATAATTCAACCTCGTCTGAGACCAAAGAGATTCATTGAGTCTAAAATCTATCACGTGCCCCTCCTGTATCGTTCTAATGGCCGACCTTACCACGTAAAGATCACAAGAAAGAATGATTTGGATGACTCAAAAGTTGAAAGTAAAGATTAAAAATGGCCGAAAATGATTGCAGACTATTTTCATCCCAGCGATCATTCTGTTTTTGAAAATTTCATACTGTTACTGACCACTTTGCTTCATCTATATCTCAGTATGTAAAAAAAGTGAGGGACGGAACCCATAAAAATAAAAGTCTGAGGACAACATATTTTTATTTTGTTATGGGTTTAATTTGAATAAATAATTCATATATAAAAAATAAATTGATAGTGGTATGACGAATATGGAGAGGGACAAGGGAATCTAATAAATGTTCTTTTTATCGAATTTAGATGGTGCCACGGTGATAAAATATTAGTGAAAGTTTATTGATGCTTCTTACAATCGAAAAATGATGAGATTATGAAAAAATATCATTCTCAAAGCATTATATATATAATATTTTTGTTAAATAATTAATTACAACTAGGGGAAGTGCAAAAAGTCAAGAGTTGTTTCGGACACCAGTTATTTCGTTATGTCACTCAAAAATTTCAGCTCTGATTGTATATTAAAAAGCGATTTGTCATATTGGATAGTATAAGAATAATAGCTGGACAGGAAAAGATCTCATCTCTTATTCAAACAAGACATCAATAGGAATTTGAAGTACTTTGAGGAATTTCAGTGGTACTTACAAATCATATACACAGGATTTGATAATGAGCTCTCTCTAATCTCTCTCTAATAGACTCTCGCTAATCCGACCCGTATGGAAACGAAAGTAAAAATGTCCGGATTATAGAATATCGTACAGGCATCACTGAATTATACTCAACACATTTTTCTACGAGCAAAAAACAAACTAAATATTTTAGGGGTAAAATGACATGTTAAACTATTGAGTAGAAGCAATTAAACAAGACAAATCATGTACTGAAAAGATGAAGAATTCAAGAGCAAAGAATGATGGACCAAACTTGTATCAACCAATGTTCCAGACTAGTAGTAAAGAGAGTCGGATTAAAGAAAGTCTACTGGGTTTTAATAATAGTTGAACCAGTGATTTCCGATGCAGATAGTATTCCAGTCTTTTCAAATACTCAGTTCCCTATAAATTTTCGTAATTATTTCCCTAGCACATATGTTAGAAATGCAATAATTTGGACTGTGTACATTCTTAAATACAGCTGATTACGCAAATTATTATTTTAAATTAGAATTTGAGGGATCTATTTCTAGACAGATTAATTGAAATTGTTTAAAAGACTGTTTGCCTTTTCTGACTTCATGTTCAGAAAAGGCAAACACAAATGCATAATTTCGTGCTTTTACGATTTCAAAGTTTATATGTTTTATATACACAGTAGCATATTAGAATATTCACTATTATTCACTAAAATAGTGATTATTTGTGAATGCTAATCACTACACATCACTATCACGGTATGTGAAAGCACTCTCGCCATATTTTGTAGAAGGAAAGTAAAATGTATTGTGTCTCAGAGGAACGCAACAGGAGCTTCTCAATACACTCGTCGAAGTAAAATTGTGAGATCAAATGTACTGTTCTGTACGCCATTCACATACTATTTTGAAATGCCATTTTCTTATAAAGAAATTATTCAGCACTTTGTAAACTTTTTTTAAAGTATTTCTTTGCAGAAAAAAATTACACTTTGAAAGAAATGATGAATAAAATTTTAATAAAGGTTTTGTGTTTTTACATAATTCTGAATTCTTTTAAAATAATTTTAAATTAAATATTTGCGTAAATGTATCTAATATTTCATGAGAGGTATGATTAAAATTATATCTTATTGAATGGTTTATTTATTTTAAGGATTTCTTTTTCTTGAATGGTTTATTTGTTATATAGTTACATCGTGAAAATAAAAGATAAATGCAAGGTTAATATAACTAGCATCCAAAATCAAACAGAAAAAATAAGCATCTACATTAATTTATCCCAGATTTTATTGGAACCATTCTTTTAAAGATGATAAGGACGTTAAATTAAAACAAAAAGTGGTTTTCTTAGATTATTATGAATGTTGAACCTCTTCTAAGTCTCGTTGCACACACAGCGTTTTTTTTCTTCTGTCAGTATTTTGCCGAGACCACTCCCAGAAATCAAATACTTTACATACAAAGCGTTTAAATTCCGACTCCGTCGTAAGAGTCAGCACAATTTCATCAACAAATAAATTTACTTAAACCGTATTATTTAAACTAAGTACAGCTTAAGGGTAATTTGAAATGAATAGAGTACAAATTCTATCATTATTATCTTGTCGAATGAAGAGGAAAAGGGGGAGGGGGAATTGACTTATTTCGATTTATTTAATGAATGGGAAAAAAGCATTTGGGATCTTGCATCTGATTATTCGAAAGCGTTAGTGACAGCGGGCGTCTGCACAGAGTCCGATAAAAGGCGGATGGACCGAATCTTTATTTGTCTGCCTAGTGTGTAAGCTCTAGTATAGTTCAATACACTACTGTTGTTATGTCGGCATCGGGGAAATAAGCGATCAGGAAAAAGCGCAGTGTGTGCAATCGGCTTAATAGTGCACAGGCCACACATCATGTCGTTAAACTGAACTAAAAGTAGATTGCATTCTGAAAATAATCAATAAAATTGACAAAAAGTCAGTAGTCCCGTAATCAAATCATGTAGAAAAGTGTAATCAAAAACATCAGTCGGATAAATCAGAAGACTGTATTATTAGACTGATTATTAAATAAAATTTATTTGACCCATTTCTTTTATGTGGGGTCACTTAAAGGACATAATCTACAAATATCTTTATTAATGTATATCGCCTTTATTTATCTTTTTATCATAACTATCTCAGACATTATATTGATTGATACTTTTTAACAAGGTTATCCAGCCTACAAGTTGTGTATAATTTGACATATTTTCTTACCTTTCAAGTCTCGAATATCACCTATAAAGCGTACTCCCAACTTTTATCATTATAGAATTATCGTGCGTTTTCCAGCTCCTCCAACTGACGTTTCCAGTATTACATCTCTGAGTCATTATACTCAGGAGAAGAAAATTTTCTGCCTTCCCTAACAATTTTGAAACGCTGCCTATTATTAAAATGATTCAAATTATTCTGTTAACATTTTATAATCCCTACTCTCATAACTGTCCAAAAAAATTGAAATCATTGTTCTTATTGCTTTGGACAATACTTTCATAAATGCAAATTTAAATAAATATAATGATCGAATCAAATTTTAAGTTTCGTTAAACTATATATTTAAATTCACAAAATTCTTTGCAAACATATATATATATATTAAACTTTAAAACTTTTAATTAAACTTTAAAAAATTTAAACAACCTAGTACAAAATAGTAATAGTAAATAATTTTTTAAAAATCCTATATGAAAATGCGAGGAACAAACTGATATCTAATTCCATATGATAATGAACATAATGATTAAAAACATTTTACAAAGTGGTGTTTAGGATATCGAACTCTTCGCTTGTTTTCATTATAGAAAATATTCTAGAATGGGATATTTTAAATATCAACTGTGAACGCTTAGAGTCCACCAGCGAGTTAAGGCATGTATGATTAAAATTTATGAATTGCAGAATTAATATAAATGCTTCTATAGAATGGTTATACTATTAAATAGGATTATTTAAAAATTGACAGATTAGCTCTTTCAATACAGAAAGGCATTAAAAGTTCATTCGAAAAAACTATGCAGGAGCCCGAGATGCCTGTCTATCATTGCGAAATTCCCTCTCCCCTTCGTCTATACTGCGTTACTTGTTATGAGCAACGATAAATGTAATTTTAATTGCGATTTTTTTTTTTAAATCAACAGAATCATTATTTGAAATAAATTGTGTAAAAAAACACATATTTTACGAAGCATAAAATTTTTTTTCAAATAGATTGGATAAAATTGTGTTGTTTCATGCTTCCAAAATTATAGTGTTATGCAAGATGATAGTAAAATCTTTCCCAAATTATAATAAAATATTGAAATTTGGCGTATGGCTGTTTCAATATATCATAAAGAAATTTATAAAGTTTTTAATAAAATTAATTACATGAATAAATTTCAATGTGATCTCCCTTGGTAGCTTTAAGAATGTCAGGGCGATATTCCGTGTCTATCCAATTAATATCCAGCTCTATAGCTGTCAAACTAGACACCGTATCTGAGATCCTAACTTTCCTTTACACACTGTATCTGAGATCCTAATATTTCTTTACATACCTATTTGAGATCTATACAAACATTCTATCCTTTATGTGATTTTTACATAATGGGATAACATAAAGTCCATTTATATAATGATCCCATAAACTGAGCATAGCGCGGTTTTCTAATCTCAGAGGATGAAAAGAGATTAAAGAACCATGCCTGTATCAACACCTAAAAGTATAGATTTTTTAAACACTTTTCATCCTCTGAGAATTAGAAATCGCACTGTTTGAGTTTAAGCGTCATTTCGGGGCACTATTGCAACTATATGAGCATGAGAGCTGAAGGAAATCAGGGAGACACCCCTAATCTATTATCGTACATTGAAACCTAGAAAAAATCATACATAGTGATATCGCGATTAAATCTGTACTACATCAAATAATTCCTAAGACAGTTTTCTAGAAAATTACCACGGGGTCTCAACGAATTATTACAGATGTTATCTTACGATCTCTTGGTGATCAAGGAAAAGACTCTTGATGTTGAGTAAAGTTTTTAAAACATGTCAAACCTGCCGTCAAACGATGCCATGATAATTTTTAATTAGTCGATACGAATCTGAGTTCAAATATTTTTAAAATTATTTTGTTTAGATTAATTAACATGAATTACTTTGAGAATCTTCAATTTTATAAGAAATTTGCCTTATTATTTGATAAGCTGAAATTTGCATCTTCATAAACGAAGTCAAAATCAAATAACTATCCCTTGCCTCCGCTTAGTTTAGTTATATTAACACTTCATTTTTAAGCAACACTAAAGCTGTTACTGAGATGGATGACAAGATTGACACCTGAGCTGGTATTCACACTACCCAAACTTCCGTATCACATCAGTGGGAGGACGTTTGCCCTCGACGGATTTAACGTGCTTCAGATCCGCTTACACGATGATTTTTCGGTGGAATCAGGTCTCAAACTTGAAACCGTCCAGTTCCGGAGTCGAAGCCTTACCACCAGGTCGCCGTGGCCTTTCACTTATATCAGAAAAACATTTTTTTTTAATATCTAGTGTTTTTAAAAGCAGATACCTTTTAACTTCTTTAATTTATTTCAAATGGAAATCTTAGTTAAGAGTGAAAGCCATTTTTGATTTGATTTCAACTTACATTCATGTCTCGAATGTGCAAAAATTAATTTATTTAAAAGAATTAATTATTTAAAATTGCTTTTTAAGTTACCGAATGAAAGCTGTCTCATATTCTCGCATCCGTAACCATTCTGATCACTGGACGGTTTGATGGGCTTGTCACGGAAATTTTATTAAACTAAAAGATAAAACAGAAACAAGTATTACAGAATTTACAAACTTGCAAAAAATGATAAGTATATGAAACCATTTATTCTTATTTTCTACTTCGAAATAGAATAAAAAATAATCTGTAGTAATAAGAAACAGAGTGTTATGATTTTTTTAAAGTCATGGTTTCTGTTATTGCACATTTGTGGCACTACATAAATATTCGTATCTATATGACGGAATTTTTAAAGTACATATTCATTTTTTTTACTGTCTATGAAGCTATAACAATAAAAATACCTAATTGCAAATATGTTATTAATATGTAGTTTGTCACCCAAATTTAAGTAAAATACAAGAAAATTGAGACCTATTTTCATATTCAGAAACCATCCATGCGAATGCGTCGTAAGCTTTTATTTATCACAATTGAATTGAAAATAAAGATGCAGGGAAGATTTTTATTAAGAGAAAAATACAAAACATAAGCACATATTTGGAGCTGCCAATCTGGCTTAGGGGGAGCGCATTTTGCCAGGTCTGGGCCTACCGGGTCCTGGTTTGGGCATCGCTGTTCACTACCATGTTTTCTATTTGTGAAGCGCGTGAACCCCTCCCTCTCTCGCTGTAAAAAAGGATTGTGCAAGCGAATGTGTGAGCTCACCTTCATACGAGCTTGAAGTCAGACTTCTGCCCTCGGGTGCTCAGAGCCTACTGCACATTCGGATTAAATCACTGACAATTCATCTGCGGCTTGTAAAATGTCATAAATAACTATAGCAAGAAATTTCGAGATAATCCAAAGAGCATCTCGTGTTACAATATCGAAAAAAGAAAACGACCAACCTCCAAAGCGAACTTAACAAAGAATTTAGGGAAAATAATCCTCTGGTACCACTGAGGAATAAAATTTTCAAAAATTGATTGACAGGATTTTCTGAAACTGAATAGTTTTCATTTACCTGCACTTCGCCAAGCAAGTTAAAAAATGTTTATAACGTACATAATTACAATTTTTCTTTAATCTGCATATTGCCATTTCTCCAATAAAAAAGAAAAACACATTTTTTCACTCTCTTAATATAGCTGTATCCTTAACCACAATTTAAAAATTAATAAATTTAGTAATATTCAAAAAAGTACGGAAAGGCATTTTTTGGTAATAAGATTGAATTGATGAATAACGTGAATTTGAAAACATAATTTTAACTTTTTTTTTCAAATTAAGAAACACTTACATAAAAGTTTATTATTTAAGCCTGTATTTAAGTTAAACCAACAATTAATTTTGAAAACAAAAAAATGCGATTAAGTATTTGCAATTTTTTCTTTTATATATGAAAATGACTAAAGATGTTCAGAACAAAAGGCGTCATCTAATTAGCATTTTAAACCAATTTATAGTATCCGGAGTTGAAGGAAAGAGGAAAAGTTTGCTATCCAAAAAACCTTATCAGAAAATTTATGTAAACTGAGTTTTAGGGATAAAAATCCTGAAATACTGCACGAAAATAATCAGCAATACTTACGCAAGAAAACTTTAAAAATATTTTGAGACGGAATTACTTCCTTTATATTTGCATATTATTCATCTACATCAAGGCTGTCCAATTGAAATGACTAAACAACAGGAATGGTCTCCTCGAAAGTTTCTCATATATATTCTCTACTAAATCTACTTTTGTATTATTAATCACATGATATTGACAAAAACTAATTAAAAATGCCTAATAGCATGTAATTCTTGAGAGATATTTGTTTTGGTAATTAATCATTGAGATGTGTTTGATACATAAGCACTGGATACCGAATATGTATTTTGAGCGCCATTTTTTTCACTGATTGAAACCAAAATTTGGAACAGAGCTATAACTTAATTCAAAAATATCACCTACCAAATTTCATGCATTTAAGGTTTCAAAACGTTTCACACATTTAAAGTTTAAGATTTCATATATTTAAAGTTTCAAATTTTAATTTCCTAATTTGATAGTATTCTTTAGATGTAAATCCGTACATTAAATTTATCAATTTAGCTCTCTTCGTTTAATGGTCATCACATCGTGTTAGTTTGTATTCGGATAGCTGGACAAACAGATTTCTTTTGAATGGATTCCTCTGAAAATGTGACAAATTTGATATAACGACCATAAAAAAACATTCCATCCGTCTAATTAAATCATTATGTTTACAGCTAGACAAAAATTACAAACATTAAGATGTTTTGAACTAGTACATTCGTCACAATCTCAAGTTCTTTTTTTATGATTAAATTGTTCCATCTTATACACTTTGTACATGACAAAGTAAAAAAAGAATCAAATACCTATTGATTTTTGCTAACGGAGGTTTTTTTTTATGTAATAATTCTACAAGTTTGTTATTAAAATCATATGTTAAATTGTTAACATGTTTTTTCTTCACATATTCAATAAAATATAACACCAATCCATGCTCTTTTCATTACATTTCTGACAGTTATTTAAGCAGTGTCAAAGACATGAAATAGAAGACAAATTCTCTAGAGAGGAATGATGTCTCTTTGACTTGTTGGGGATAAATGGTTTATGAAGACTAACAAAATTCCTCAATTGCACATGACAAAAGCACTGACTAAACAAGTATAGACGACAGACAAATATTAAAGTGGGAGAAGATATGCACTATTTACAAAATAAAACATTGTAAAGACTGATTAATATGTACACGAATTGATAAGGCAATAGACAGAAACTTAATAGACATACTTGATTCAAAAACTTTTATGAATCTACAATATTAGTGATTAAGAACCATAAACCATTTTTAACCCATTTAGCTTATTCAGTTATGGAGGCATCCTTTCATGTTTGTAAGGATAGTCAGAGTGATAAATTTATCTCAAATTTTGAATAAGTAAGGAGCATTCTGTGGAATGATAACTCAAATCACATCTCTTTAAAAAGAATATTTTTAAATTTCTATACTCTCATCAGTTGAATAATGATGGAGAGACAAGGGAGCCTAATACTAAATGAAAAAGTCTTCAAAAATGATATGGAAATAAAATCTAAGTTCATTTATACCACTTTTTAACCCTTTGACTACCAATGTTTTAAAATCTTTTTTCTCTGCAATGGCGTTGAAAATGAAGATAAAAGCTTGAGCATTAGACTAATCTATTCGTTTTTTTTTTCAAATGCTTTTAACCCTCCGTGGCTAACACATGCTGGCCAAATATACGCTGCTCCCCAACAAAAAGACTTCTTTTAATTAGAACTATTTAAGCTGAATTTAAAATGTTAGTGGGATTTATATGTCCCATTGGTAGACAAAGAGTTATACCAAATTCTGAGAGAGAGTTAAGGGAAGCTATATTAGGTGATAATCGCACTTGCTAATCTGCAGGTAAAAATTGGAAGTGAAAAATCGTATTATTTTCCTGGCACTATTTACTATCTCTGCGTCAATGAATTAATATTTTTTTCGTACTTATTTTTATCAATACCTACATACTGAGCTCACAGCCATTCTCCATATACCTTTATCATATATATTTATTCCCCTCGATGTATTTTATGCCAATGCCGTTTGACAGTTCAAGCACATACTGATGGAGTGTTCACGTTTTGATTCTCAACGAGCTCGGCGTTTTCATTCCCCTCATTTTGTATTAAAAGACATCCTTCATAAAGTGCCTCATCCTCAACTTTTTACTTTTTCAAAAAATGATTGGTTTCTTTTACCTTATTTAAGTATTTTATCACTTTTTGTAATGCTTTAGATCAATGTGACAGTTTTTTTTTATGACTTTTATGTTCTTGAATAGAGTTTTGAAGCAGAGATTTTGATTAGCATTTTTAAAAGAGACTATTTTATGAACCATACGTTTGCATATACCTTGTCGTTGGCGCTGCGTAATCAGAAGGGGTTTTAGTGCCAGTAAACTCCATCAACTCAACGCAACTCATATATATTTATTTTTGAAAAACTATTTTATAAAAGGAGTAAATTAAGAAAATTTTCTTTTTTGTTTCAGATACTTGACACTTTACATGTCAGTGTTTATATGCATTTCCACTGCCGTGAAAGAAGATGAAATTGATTACGAGAACGTACCAACCCACATCGTCGTACCTCGGTCCATCCGGGTGTTTTCCAAGGGCCCCGATTCCGACAGTCCCCGCTACGTAGGTCCTAGAATCTCCAAACACCTGCATAATGTCATTCAAGGAGGCACCGTTGGTGTAGAGTTCGACGTGAAAGAGGGCATGGGCAGATTTAGCCCTTTTTGGGACAAGATTCGAAAATATCTGCCAAAATATAGTGATGATAAGCGACGTGAGTTTGTACCTGCTGATGAAGACGAAAAAGATGCCGAGATCTTGGACCCTGTTGGGAGAGGGTTAATCAATCCTCGCATTAAGCCATCTGCTAGAGAGGACCATCTTGAAGAAGCTGAATGGGAAAGAGTGTGATGATGCCAAATCAAAAACAACTTTTATGCGACTTTTAAGGTGATCTCAGTTCACCATAATCATCAAGATTAAGGAATTTTTAAGGAATTTTAATTCACCTTAATCATAAAGATTAAGGATTTTTACTTCACCTT